>JAWNZC010000245.1:1692500-2047500 GCA_035771165.1 Paragorgia papillata | reverse complement strand
CATCCATCCATCCATCCATCCATCCATCCATCCATCCATCCATCCATCCATCCATCCATCCATCCATCCATCCATCCATCCATCCACCCATCCACCCATCCACCCATCCACCCATCCACCCATCCACCCATCCACCCATCCACCCATCCACCCATCCACCCATCCACCCATCCATCCATCCATCCATCCATCCATCCATCCATCCATCCATCCATCCATCCATCCATCCATCCATCCATCCATCCATCCATCCATCCATCCATCCATCCATCCATCCATCCATCCATCCATCCTTAGATCGATGTTTGTTACTTTTTGTAACCTTTCTTAAAATGCCTGCGGTTATTGCAGAATTTGATAAAATTTGAAAATATTTTAGTTAGGCAAAGAGAAAGCAGTTCTCTTTAACATATTTATTTGGGGAAAATTTCCACTAACTATTTTAAGAGTTTTCTTCGGAAAACATCGCGCCTGGTTACATAAAGGAACATCGTCGTGCAAACCCTCAATTTTTAATCTTTTTTCACCGAAATAAGCAAGGCTGGAAGTTTGCAAGTAACCTTTTCACTTCTCTAATGCCCTTGTCTATCCCACGTGTTTGGTTAAAAAGTTACGAACTGAAATAATCTCTTGGAAAGTTTTATATACTTGTACAGGGGTTTGTGCTCCCAAAATCGGGATGAAAAAAAAATTAAGTCAGTTTCTTTAAATAAAAGGTGGGGGTTTCATGCAAATGACCTGAAACTTGGCAGGCATACGCACTTATTAGCAGAAAGCGTTAGTACGAAGTTTCGAGGCTTTAACATAAAAAGCTTTTATTTTATTTACGTTTTTACGCTAAAAACGCAGGTTACAAAAAGGAACTGTTCCTTTTTGTAACCTGAATGTTCCTTTTCGTAACTCGAAAAAAAATTATTTTTTAAATGGCCAACTGCAAAGCCATTTTTCAAGTATGAGTGGCACTTATATTCCTATAGAAGTTAGAAAATACTAAAGCCGTAGCTGGAACTCACTAATTTTGACAGCAAAGCGATATTTTGGTTTTTGGTCTTTTTATCATTTTAGGTAAGTTCATTTAATATTTTGTAAATATAAATAGAAACTATATCATAATATACGTCTCCTATTCAATTATTATTTTTTTAAGAGATGACAAAAATATTTTCCCATTTCAATTTCTTTACATAAACGTCTAGGCAAATATGAGGATGATAGCAAGGCAACGCTTTTGATTAAAAGGACTGGGAACTAGTAATTCATAATCGAGTTGTTTACACTTCGATATATAGGATCGATTCTGCTTCTTTTTCTGTCTTTGTCGAACTGTGGTCGAACGAGAAAACAATCTGAAGGAATCAGTGGTATTCTTTGAGGATTATTCGATATTCTGATGTTATGAAGGCTTTTGGGTGACTTTTGATCAAGGTATGCTAAGTGTTTTTGAGTAAATGTTATTATGTTAATATAATTTATGATTGAGTGAAGACCAAAAAATGGTTGCCTCTTTATTCTCAAACTCATTAATAATTCATGAGAAAATTCAAAAGAAATCAATATTTAATCAGTATTTAGAAATCGGAGGAAGATTACAGTCAGATTTAGCAAAGTTTGAGGTTGATTTTCTCTTAAAATATTGATTCGTTTGAGAAGCTATATCCAACACTCGTCAGTGTTCATCCTCCGATGTCTAAATACAGCCACGAGGCGAAGCCGAGTTTTTTTAACCCGCTATTTTCAACCCGCTTGGCTGTATTTAGAAATCGGAGGAAGAACACTGACTCGTGTTGGATATATTACTTCGCATCCACTTTTATATATCAATGATATTGGTATTAAATTAAAAGATTTTATTTACACATACGTTTTTTTACAAATTGACGAGTATACATTAATACTGTGTTAGCTATACATTTACTCTTTCACTGCCACAGTGCCACACTTCTCAGGGCTTTGACAAGTAAAATCGTCAGGCGTTAGCCAGAGTAGAATATCAAAAGTCGACTTTGGCAGTGAAAGAGTTAAGATGCACTATAACTCTTTCACTGCCACACTTCTCCCATTGACGAGTAAAATTGTCTGGCATTAGCTAGAGTAAAATATTAAAAGTCGACTTTGGCAGTGTATTAAAGAGTTGTAAAGAAGCTTTCTGCAAACTTGTTGCGAACACAACTGTTAATATTAATATTAAAGTAATATTGGGCATTTCACTTGATAACAGCATGTTCTAGGGATTTTTGGTGAAGGAAAATTCGAGTGTAGAATATAATTATATTAAGCTGTGAGATTTTTTATGCCTGTGGCTAAAGGTCTGATCAAACGAGGATGACAGTGGATAAGAGTCACTATCTCATTTGAGTGCCAACTCTCATCAACTTTGAGCTAGTTCAAATTCTTATGACAGTCAATTAGAGGTTTATCACCAGTCATAAGAGTAGCATGAGAGTCGATGAGAATTATAAATGGTTTAGCCAACTTTCATGTAACTCTTACTGCTTATTTGACCGAGCAATGAGAGTTGAGGAAATTCTCATGCAACTCTTCCCTCCTTGTTTAACTGAGCAATGAAAGTTGAGGAAACTCCCATGCAAACCTTGCTTACCAACTCTCATTGACTCTCATCCTCGTTTGATCCAGGCTTTAAGGCAGTGTTACATATCTAAAAATACAGTACTTTAGCTTAGTGCTGTGCTATTTAATACTGTGTTAACTTAGTGCAGTGCTATTTAATACTGTGTTAGCTTAGTGCAGTGCTATTTAATAATGTGTTAACTTAGTGCAGTGCTGTTTAATAATGTGTTAAGTTGGTGCAGTGCTATTTAATAATGTGTTAACTTAGTGCAGTGCTATTTAATACTGTGTTAACTTAGTGCAGTGCTATTTAATACTGTGTTAACTTAGTGCAGTGCTATTTAATACTGCCTTAACTTAGTGCAGTGCTATTTAATACTGCGTTAGCTTAGTGCAGTGCTATTTAATACTGTGTTAACTTAGTGCAGTGCTATTTAATAATGTGTTAACTTGGTGCAGTGCTATTTAATACTGTGTTAACTTAGTGCAGTGCTATTTAATACTGTGTTAACTTAGTGCAGTGCTATTTAATACTGTGTTAACTTAGTGCAGTGCTATTTAATACTGCCTTAACTTAGTGCAGTGCTATTTAATACTGCGTTAGCTTAGTGCAGTGCTATTTAATACTGTGTTAACTTAGTGCAGTGCTATTTAATAATGTGTTAACTTGGTGCAGTGCTATTTAATACTGTGTTAACTTAGTGCAGTGCTATTTAATACTGTGTTAACTTAGTGCAGTGCTATTTAATACTGTGTTAACTTAGTGCAGTGCTATTTAATACTGTGTTAACTTAGTGCAGTGCTATTTAATACTGTGTTAACTTAGTGCAGTGCTATTTAATACTGTGTTAACTTAGTGCAGTGCTATTTAATACTGTGTTAACTTAGTGCAGTGCTATTTAATACTGTGTTAACTTAGTGCAGTGCTATTTAATACTGTGTTAGCTTAGTGCAGTGCTATTTAATACTGCGTTAACTTAGTGCAGTGCTATTTAATACTGCGTTAACTTAGTGCAGTGCTATTTAATACTGTGTTAACTTAGTGCAGTGCTATTTAATACTGTGTTAACTTAGTGCAGTGCTATTTAATACTGTGTTAGCTTAGTGCAGTGCTATTTAATACTGCGTTAACTTAGTGCAGTGCTATTTAATACTGTGTTAACTTAGTGCAGTGCTATTTAATACTGTGTTAGCTTAGTGCAGTGCTATTTAATACTGTGTTAGCTTAGTGCAGTGCTATTTAATACTGCGTTAACTTAGTGCAGTGCTATTTAATACTGTGTTAACTTAGTGCAGTGCTATTTAATACTGTGTTAACTTAGTGCAGTGCTATTTAATACTGTGTTAGCTTAGTGCAGTGCTATTTAATACTGCATTAACTTAGTGCAGTGCTATTTAATACTGTGTTAACTTAGTGCAGTGCTATTTAATACTGTGTTAACTTAGTGCAGTGCTATTTAATACTGTGTTAACTTAGTGCAGTGCTATTTAATACTGTGTTAACTTAGTACAGTGCTATTTAATACTGTGTTAACTTAGTGCAGTGCTATTTAATACTGTGTTAGCTTAGTGCAGTGCTATTTAATACTGTGTTAACTTAGTGCAGTGCTATTTAATACTGTGTTAGCTTAGTGCAGTGTTGTTTAATACTGTGTTATCTTAGTGCGGTGTTGTTTAATAATGTGTTAACTTAGTGCAGTGCTATTTATGTGTTAGAATGCATTACACAGCATTATAATGTAACACAGTCTAATGCAGTCTAATGTACTCTGCTGTAATGCAATGCAATACAGTGTAATGCAGTGCATTGTAGTGCAATACAGTGTAATGCAGTGTAATGCAGTGTAATGCAGTGTAATGCAGTGTAATGCAGTGTAAAATGCAGTGTAATGCAATCTAATACAGTGTAAAATGCAATGTAACACGGTGTAACGCAGTGTAACGCAGTCTGATGCAGTCTAATGCAGTGTCAAATGCAATGTAACGCACTCTAATGCAGTACATTGTAGTGCAATGCAGTGCAATGTGGTGTAAGGCAGTGAAAAATGCAGTGTAATGCAATCTAACGCAGTGTAATGCAGTCTAACGCCGTGTACAGTAATGCAGCCTAATGCAGCCTAATATAGTCTAACGCAGTCTAATACAGTCTTACGGCTTTCTAATGCAGTCTACCGCAGTCTAATGCAGTCTAACGCACGTTACATTTTACACTCTAGTAGATTGCATTACACTGTATTTTAACACTGTATTACAGTACACTGCGTTAAACTGGATTACACTGCGTTAGACTAAATTACACTGCAATAGACTGCATTAGACTACGTGAGACTGCATTAGACTAAATTACACTGCAATAGACTGCATAAGACTACGTTAGACTGCATTAGACAGCATTAGACTGCGTTACACTGCATTACATGCATTAAACTGCGTCAGTCTAACGCAGTCTAACGCACTCTAATACAGTCTAACGCAGTATAATACAGTATTATGCAGTGTAATGCAGTCTAACACAGTCTAATGCAGTGTAATGCAGTACAATCCAGTGTAACGCAGTCTAATACAGTATAATGCAGTGTTACACAGTCTAATGCAGTCTAATACAGTGTAACGCAGTGTAATGCATGTACTCTACTGTAATGCAGTGCAATACAGCGTAATGCAGTGCATTGTAGTGCATTGTAGTGCAATACAGTGTAATGCAGTGTAATGCATGTACTCTACTGTAATGCAGTGCAATACAGCGTAATGCAGTGCATTGTAGTGCATTGTAGTGCAATACAGTGTAATGCAGTGTAACGCAGTGTAGTGTAATGTTTTACAATGAGGCACAATGTCTTACAATGTAGCGCAATGTCTTACAATGTAGCGTAATGTCTTACAATGTAGCGTAATGTCTTACAATGTAGCGCAATGTCTTACAATGTAGCGTAATGTCTTACAATGTAGCGTAATGTCTTACAATGTAGCGTAATGTCTTCCAATGTAGCGTAACGTTTTATAATGTAGCGTAATGTCTTACAATGTAGCATAATGTCTTACAATGTAGCGTAATGTCTTGCAATGTAGCGTAATGTCTTACAATGTAAACGTAATGTCTTACAATGTAGCGTAATGTCTTACAATGTAGCGTAATGTCTTGCAATGCATGAATACAGTCTAATGCAGTGTAATGCAGTGTAATGCAGTCTAATGCAGTGTAACGCAGTGTAATGCAGTCTAATGCAGTGTAATGCAGCGTAACGCAGTCTAATGCAGTGCAATGCAGTCTAATGCAATGTAATACAATGTAGCGCAGTGTAATACAGTCTAATTTTCATTTCCAATGTTAGATAAATTTTGACATATATCCATATAAATTTTGACGTACACTGTATGTTGTGGTTCAATCAATCTTAACAGTAAGTAAGTATGTACAGTTTTTTTAATTATTGATTTATTTGTCTTTATTAAGCAAATGGAGGAATTAGCCCAAGCTGACGAGAATGTGGATACCGGTGAGAATCCCGGAGGTGAAGAAGTCATTGAAGAAAATAAAAAGAGTGCTAGGACCAAGCATAGATGCCCTTTTCCATCCTGCACCGCTGTTGTAGTCCACCTTCCCCGCCACATGAGACAACGTCACAAATGGACCGCAAAAGATGCAAATGGCGTCCTTAATTCGTTTGGTTTACGAAAAGATAAAAAACAAACATCTAAGAAAGGGAAGGCAAAACGGGAGTTTAAGAGCATGATATGCCCAGTACCTGAATGTCATTCTGTAGTCAAAAGGCTACATAACCACCTCACAGATTTCCACGAGATGAAACGTGGAAGTCAAATATACAGGAGTATCTTAGCTTCAGCTGTGCGACATGAAGTCGTAGTTATATCATCCTCTGAATCTCCTGACTCAAGCTCTTCTGAAGAACAAGAAAACGTCCCTTGTAAGAAAAAGATTAAACAAAAGAAAAAGCATGAAAGTATTTTTAAAAAAGTGTACACAAGTGACGAGGATAGCTCAGAGGACGACTGCCCGAATTATCCTGAAATTTTTCGTAAAGAGGGAAAAGTGACAGGAGTGGCACAGTTGGCAGAGAAAAATGATCTTTCGTCAACTTCATCCCAATTGTTTCCAGATCAAGGAACAGCTGCTACCAGTGACAAAGAAGATTTGTCAGATGAAAGTGATACATGTATGGAGATTGACAAAGACTGCTCAGTTCTAACGAAAACTCTCCATCCACAGCATGAAGGGGTGTTCACAAAATTTGAAGAGTGGCTGCAGGGTCCAGATGGTGGAAGAAAAGGATGAACGTTGTGCAGTTCAGTGTTCACGACAAGTGCAACTGGTCATAGAATACATTGACAAAGAACAGCCCAACCTGTCGAACATCTTCCACAAGCAAAGCTTGAGGGATAAATGGCTGGCCAAATTTGAAAAAGAAAAACAACCCGGGACAGTCAAGTCGTATCTTGGTGCTTTAAACCAGTTTTATATTTTTCTAGAGTGTGAGAGTCCTCCGCAAATTGATGTTCCAACGGAAGTATTAAGTTGTTTGAGAGCCCAGATGAAGGTATGGAACAAGTCCCAGCACAAACGTATGAAAGAGCGGTATTGGGAAAAGAGACTTGACGACTTGGCAAGTCTAAAAACTCCTGAGCAAGTGAAAGCTTTCGATGCATCAGATGTGGCTAGAACAGCAGTTAAAGCACTAGGTGACTTGCAGGACCTCCCTTCTGGCACAATACCTAGCCAAGGTGAATATACAGTCGTCAGGGACTATCTCTTGACTTTGCTGTGCATAAACAATGGCAGCAGATCCGGTGCACTGGGAAATATGAAACTCGGCGAATTTCGGAAAGCACAGGAGGAGGATGGTTGTTTTGTGGTAAAAGTGAAGAAACACAAGACTTTCTCTACACATGGCCCAGCTCATATTGTCTTGTCATCATCACTGCACCAGTGGATGGAAATTTTCATTTCCAAATTTAGAAATTCAATTTCTAATGGCAATGTTGATGATGCAGCACAGGTGTTTTTAACCTGGAGCAATCAGCCAATGCACTCATCACAAGTTGGTTGTCAGATAGGCAGTTGCTGGGGAAAGGTTTTTGGCAAGGAAGCCGGTGCTGGTGGCGCTACTGCTTTTCGAAAGGCAGCTGTGTCTGCTGTAAACCAGAGTGATGAAGGCCAAAGAGAAAACTTGGCTGGCTTGATGGTCCACAACAAGTCAACAGCTGATCGGTATTACCTGATGCAAGCAAAAGCTAAATCTGCTGTGCAAACATCAAAATATCTAACCAAAGTAATGCACGTGGAACAGTCTTGCTCAATGGAGGATGTCTCTGGGGAAATCCCATCCACCTCAAAGGACGTCGACTCTGGGGAAATACCATCCACCTCAAAGGACGTCGACTCTGGGGAAATACCATCCACCTCAAAGGACGTCGACTCTGGGGAAATCCCATCCACCTCAAAGGACGTCGACTCTGGGGAAATCCCATCCACCTCAAAAGAAGTTGGGTGTATATCGTCAAGAAGACGTAAATGGCTACCGGAAGAGGAAGCGGTCTTAAAAGATCTCTTTGCCACCAATATTAAGAACAAATCCATCACAATGGAAGATGTAAGAAGAATTGCTAATGATCATCCACTTCTTTGTGAGATTTCTCCATCAAAACTTCGGGACAAAATCCGATCATTCTTTAAAACTGTAGAGTCAGTATTGCCATCACTTCCCAACGAGACTCCACAACAACGTCTCAACAGGATTGGAATTAAAACAAATATTACAACAACCAAGAAGAGTAGTGAGGATGGCAGTGAATATTCACCCAGTTTGGTGTCACCATCTACTTGTGTTTCTAAAAAAAGTTACCAGAAATTGTTTAAAGATGATGAGTATGACGTATTTAAAGATACTTTTAAAGATTTAATTGAGACCAAAAAGTCCATCACGAGAGCCTGCGTAAAACAAAAAATTGAAGCTGAGCCAAAGTTGTGCCACCTGCTAAATGACTATACATTGCTTCAACTGGCTGACAAAGTGAGAACTGAGAGAAGAATTCTTGAACGCCATTCTAAGTAATGACAGATGTTACTAATGACATATTTGGTATGATCAGGTATTTTACCTAGTTGTAAAGGCAATGCCATTTTAGGGACTTGTCATGCGACAATGATGACATATTTTTGCAAGACTATTTGCATAAAGGCTATTCTCCATTACGTCTGCTTTGCCCGCGCGATTGAAGCGTGCATTGTTTTTCAAACCCCTTCCACCCACGCGGGCAAAACGGACGTAATGGAAAACAGCGTTAAACCACAGTAGCAACTAGCAACAGTCATGTTATGCAAATTTGAAATGATCCACTGTAAACATAGCAACAAAACAGGCTATTGAAATTTCAATGTATTATATCAAATACAGTATAAATATCAATATTCAAAAATCAAGCAATAGGTACACACAAATGTCATATTTTTTGAAGAAATTTTTGCCTACAGTACATGATAACTAGTTTGCAGACTACTACTGTAAGGCTTGTTTTAAGTCAATTGCACCTTTTTACAGTTACATCACCAGAGATATTTTGCTTGATTTGTGAATATTGTCTGTAAATAAATATTTCAATAGCAGGATCTATTGCTACATATGTGATTTTGTAATTTCAAATTTAAATAGCAGGACCAATAGATATCCTTAGCTTCACCATAGCCTGTGCCCTAGACCACACACCTCAAGTCCTCATGTATGGTCTGTGTATTGCTATTCAAAAACCTGTCCTGTAACATCACAATTTTCACCATCAGGTAGTGAAAATTTATGCATCAAATTATGCTATACAGGTATATTATATAATTTATCTTTCAAGTTAAATTGTTAAAACACCAAAGACGATTTTCATTGCTTTTGAAAGTTAAAATTTGGTAGAAAAGTATGGATTGAATTTTTTGCATAATTTGATTATTATTAATGCATAAGTTTTCACTGCCTGATGGTGAGAATGGTGACATCACAGGACAGGTTTTTGGAGATCGATGTACAAACCATACACGAACACAATGCATGTGTGGTCTGGGGGACAGGCTATTTAGCTTCACCACAAGCTGCAAGTGCATCATCGACTGTATTCTACTATCAGTGTAATAGGCCCTCATCATTCATTACTCATTGTTATGTAAATATATTGGTATTTTAGAAAATTAATAGTTCACTAGATGGTTGTATTTCTGTTATGTACATGTATACTCAAGATACAGAATTATTCTTAGTGAATCTCAGTTGGATTACATTTAGTTGGTGCAGAACAATTATTATTAATGTACAGAACTGAACTTTGTCTAATTGTTATTTGCAAAATTGCAACTGCATGTACTTTATTTATATGGTTATGTTATGACAATAATTATGTTATAGTTAAAGTTGAAAGAACAAAGTCATTTAATTGCATGTTATACTGTATTTCACTATTAGTCTGCCTTAGTTTGCGAAAAAGTATGAGCCATTGGATTTGATCATTGATCTGCTTTTTTTTCAAATAAAAGACCTAATCGTCTAACGCAATGTTTACATTCTTTGTCCTATTTAAGTTCTTTTGGGAATTCAATGCTTTGTTTGAGTTCTTTCCATACCAAAGAAATTTTTTCGTGCGTAAATTACAAACAAAAGAAATATCACTCAGGGGAATGGTCAGGTGATCTGAAATGGGACAAAGAATGTAAACATTGCATTAGCCGATTAGGTCTATTGAAAGACAGAAGACTAATGTAAATTTACATTACTATTAATTTTTAAAAGCATATAGACCTTATTCATAAATGGCCGTGAAATTAATATTCTTTTATGTGCATATAAATTAGCCCCACTGACCTCGTTTTAGAGTAAAGATTCTTTTGAATTTCACGCATGAAAACGAGGTCAGTGGGGCTAATTTATATGCACATAAAAGAATATTAATTTCACGGCCATTTATGAATATATAGTGGGCCTCACTTTGCCCCTGTTGTCTATGTCTGAGCTTATTTACATATTTTAATTACATACTGTATATACATATTTTAATTAAGAAATTTATTAATAAATTTAGGTTAATGTGAGGGAGTAAGAAATAATGTATCTCCTGCTTCAAATCGATCTTCAAGCATGTTGACAGAGTGAGATGCAAAAGCCGATAAGTGTGTTTTTGCAAAAACATACAGCAAGAAAAGATAGAGCCCAACCCAAACCTTTATCTAAAGCTCCTCTTTATCAAAACAGATTAATAGACGTATAGGTGTTGGTTTTGCATGAAAACCAGCTGAGAACCCTGCAAAAAAAACCTTGACACACAGGGGACTAACCAACTCAAATTTACTCAAATGAGTCACAAGCTCGAGAACAGGCCAGGTTATTCCCAGACAGTCACCCATCTGAGTACAATTCTGTTACTCCTGTCCAACTGTGCTTCAAACTTACTGCAGTGGTGGAAGGCATCACCCTAACATCATACATTAACAGTGCCCCCCACCTCCCCCAAACCACCCCCTTTTTACTGTAGGTAAAGAAATAAATTCAGAAGGTAGGTACTAAATCTGATAAATGTCAACATAATATTACACATTTATTAGATACTAGTATTAATTATCAGTGGAGGGGGTCAGTGGTGGGTTATTTTCTTGATAGCCATTACAGCAAAACAACAATCACTATTGGTTGATGTAAATTTTATTTAATTAAATAAATAAATGATCTCTGATATACATGACACCCCAATTATTTACATCTTTTGCACTCTGCTGAGCATTCACCCACAACTGGGGGTTTATATGCCATAAACAATTTTAATAATAACTTAAAATATCTTGCTTCTAATAAATGTGCGAAAAAGTGTCCCTTTTGGAGTTTAAATGCTCCCAGGCTTAGTGATTGATACACTAGAACCAGCAGTAGGTTTTGTGTTCCAAATTACAGCTGCATTTCCATTCTTGATTCTGTCATTTTATCCTTAATTGCTGTCAATCAAGCACATTTGCAAGGACATAGAGAAATGGAAAAGGACATAATTATATGAATGATATTCAACCTAAATAACATATACTTAGTTAAGATTCTGTGAATTTAATATGACAATATATTTAAATATATTAATTATATGAATGTGACAGTGATTGACTGGTCATTTTATTATCACAGGGGAAATGTAAGATATTAAATTATAATTACACTAGTAACACATGATTTTTGGTACAGCTTGGTTAACCTGGTGCCTGTACCAATTTATGCATTCTCTGACCTTGTAAATAGGTGGTCCAAACATGGGTAAAATTGGTATGCATACCATTTTTATTCAAACTGTACCAAAAGTTGAGCATAGTGTAAATTGGGCTTTACTGGCACCATGATCATTATTTTATGCTAATAATGGGATTTTTTAGTTAAATTATTTGTCAAAAAAGATGGGTCATGAACATTAAATCCCATAATATTGCAATTTAGTTGTTTATACATACAGTACACCTACAGCAAAATTAGTGACATGCATTGTTTTATGGCTACAAAATATTCACTGCCTAATTAGAGCAAATATTAAAATTGGAGGTAAGATCTACATATCACCCTCCCAAAAAGATGATTTGTGGAAATTGCAATGTTAAAGTATTTGTTGCTCACTGAGCTTTCGACCTGTTTACTCGGCCCTTTATAGATTCCTCTGATGATCGAAGATCGGATCAAGTCAATAATAAATAATTATATAATACATGCATAAGGCCTGACTTACCCTACACAACTGGGTAACTTTGTTTTAATAGTTTAGAATAATGTGTAAATAAATAATGTTATTGTTTACATACTAGATATTTGAGAAATTTTTCAATATCAAAATTTTCAAAGGCTTTAAATATTGTTAAATATCCAAAAATTCATTAAAAAAACATGAGGTTGGGATGATAGTTGGAAATGTTAATATAGTTTAATAGTGTGTAGTTTTGTACATGACATTTCAACAAAATAAAGAAATCAAGAATTTATATTTACAATAATACACACTGCAAAAATATATAGTCTGTATATACATGCATGTACATGCAATTACATTTTGGGGTCATTTAATTGTTTTGGTTCGACAAATGTCTTCTAAACATAGCCCTATGGCTATATGTATACAAATTAAAGCGTATACTAATATTAAACATTTAAAATATACGAGGTATTAAACTATACGAGGTAAAATTTTCATCGTATAATATTTAAGTCAGCTTACCTTACCTTTAAAACCCGTCGCTTCTTCTTGCTAAAACTGGTTTCTTGGGTCCTTGTCCTTTTAGTGAACTATTCTCAACAACTCCAGCAGAGCTTCATATGATTATTCCCACAGTTTTATTTTGGCTATATGGTGTAAAATATTTGGTTGTTGTATTGGCAACACGCGCGTCGCTATTATAAACTTTCCTGTACGAATCGGTCTTGGACTTGAGCAGTAGTTTATTCTGGCTAACAAACTACCGATACTTTAACAACGACATTCATCTGAAGCGTTTAGTTAACAAATATGCCGCGAAAAAGCTACAATTTAACGTAAAACAGAGATGCTATAATCAAAACAACGAAAAGGAACACGCTAGCTGCTGGGTTACAAAAAGGAACACGCCAGGTTACAAAAAGGAACATAGGTTACAAAAAGGAACACGCCAGGTTACAAAAAGGAACACACCAGGTTACAAAAAGGAACACAGGTTACAAAAAGGAACATGTGTTCCTTTTTGTAACTTGAGCGGGTTACAAAAAGGAACAACTAGGTTACAAAAAGGAACATGAATCCCACCATCCATCCATCCATCCATCCATCCATCCATCCATCCATCCATCCATCCATCCATCCATCCATCCATCCATCCATCCATCCATCCATCCATCCATCCATCCATCCATCCATCCATCCATCCATCCATCCATCCATCCATCCATCCATCCATCCATCCATCCATCCATATATATATAATATATATATATATTATATATATATATATAATATATATATATATATATATATATATATATATATAATATATATAATATATATATCACGCTTGGCACAAATGCCTTCGGAATTGGCAAAGGTCGCCATGCATTGCGATATATATATATATATATATATATATATATATATATATATATATATATATATATATATATATATAGTAAAACAAAAGACAAACTCGAGTTACTTCATTCAAACTTTAATTCACTACAAATCTGTTTCGTATGGTAAGCGGAGCCTACCACACTCTTCAGGTGACTATTGCAACTGATGTTAACGCTTAAGAAATTTGAAATTTGAATTACACTGGTCAAGGGATTAATCGATTATGTGGTTGACTCATATGACAATGGTATGTAGCTAGGTGTGATAAATAGTTGGTTAATGATTACATAATAAGTGTTTCTTCCTATGTCTACAAGTGGATACGAGTTCGTTTCTACGGTTGAGTGAGCTTAGTTCTGGATAGCAGATAATGATAAACTTTTCATATAAGCATAGATTACATCGTTTAGTTTTATTAGAGTAGGGTTTACATTGTTTGATTATTCTCCATTTGATTGAGTACTGGACATCTGATTCTTTCAGTGACCAAATATATTTGCTGAGTTCGGTGGCAAATTTGTGTTTTGAATTTCTAAAAGAGCTGGTGTGGTTTAAATATCTAGTTTTAAAAGAGCTTTCAGTTAGTCCAACGTAAGTTTTCTGTATCATGTTATCCTCTCTGGTAACTGTAGCTTGATAAACTATCCCTTTAGTTTGGCATTTTCCGGCGAGTGGGCAAGTACTTTTCTGGCGACAATTGCATTTAGTTTTGGCTGGAATTGGGTTGGTTTGGATTTCTTTGTTAAGAACAGATTTATTATGCGATGAGATGATGTTTTGCATGTTGGGCATGCAGCTATAACTCAACTTCAGAGTGTTCTTGTTAAATATTTTATGTAGAGGGTGGCCCTTTGGGAAGCATTCATCAATCATTTGCAGGAATATGCGGCCGATGTTGGTGGCTACGTTGGCGCTGTAGGGCGGGTTAAACCATATGATGTTCCTGCTTCGTGACCGCTTCGCTTTTGGTGGTTCTGGATTGAAATTCAGTTGATGGTCATAACCACTTTTTTTAAGGGCTTCTTGGTACGGAGGAATGGCCGAGTCAAACGCTTGTTTGTCGGATGAAATGTTGGATAGCCTTCTGTATATATATATATATATATATATATATATATACATTCAGACAATTAGTATACACGCAAGCCAATGAGGAAACAAGTCAACCACGTAGGTAGCGACATAGAAACATCATTTGGTTTAACCCACCATACAGCAAGAACGTTAGAACACACATAGGACGATGTTTCTTAAACTTAATTGACAAAATTTTCCCACCACACAACAAGCTACACAAGATTTTCAACAGAAACACAGTAAAAGTTAGTTATAGCTGCATGAACAACATTAAATCCACAATCACGAAACACAACACACACGCACATTCTCAGGAAAAATGAAGGGAAAAACAATAGCACAAGTGGTTGTAACTGCAGAAATAAAGATCAATGCCCACTCGGTGGACAATGTTTGACAAACAACATCATATATAAAGCAACTATTTCGACAAACAACACTAATGACACTAAGCACTACATAGGCATGACAGCAAACAGTTTTAAGGAGCGATACAGAAACCACACCAAATCTTTTCAACACAAAAAATATTCAAACGAAACCGAACTCTCCAAACACATATGGAATTTAAAAACAAAAAACAAAATTTTAACATTAATTGGTCAATTTTAAAACGGTCAGCAGCATACTCAGGGGGGGTCTAACCGATGTAATTTATATTTGGAAGAAAAACTTTGTATTATGAAATCCGAAAAACCCACTTTACTTAACAAAAAATCAGAAATCCTTTCAACATGTTGGCTTAAAAACAAGTTTAAGATAAAGAACGTAGGTGTAGGCAAGAACAAAGGTAGGAATGTATATGGGCGGCCGTTACCACCAAAAATAGTACGGCAGTGAAATGGAACAGCTTATTGTGAAATGACTCAACAAAAACACAAATGATCCATCGTAATATGAAGTGATTCAACTTTCCGGTGAGGAATCATTGATACTAAACAGAAATGATGCAACATAAATTGAAATGGCTGAACAGTGCGCAGTGAAATGACTGAACAAGTTGTGCAATGTTTCAACTAAATATGAATTGATTCAACGTATCGTGCAATGATTCGATAGATTGTGTGATGGTTCAACTATTGGTTGTGAAATGATTGAACTTGTTATGAAATCATTCAACTAGTTGTGCGATGATTCAACTTAAGTCAGTGAAATGGCCTAACTTGAAATAGCCTAATGTGAAATGGCCTAACTTGAAATGGCCTAATGTGAAATGGCCTAACTTGAAATGGCCTAATGTGAAATGGCCTAACTAGAAATAGCCTACTGTGAAACAGCCTAATGTGAAACGGCCTAACTTGAAATAGCCTAATGTGAAACAGCCTAATATGAAATGGCCTAACATGAAATGGTTTAATGTGAAACGGCCTAACTTGAAATGGCCTAATGTGAAATGGCCTAACTTGAAATGGCCTAATGTGAAATGGCCTAACTTGAAATGGCCTAATGTGAAATGGCCTAACTAGAAATAGCCTACTGTGAAACAGCGTAATGTAAAACGGCCTAACTTGAAATAGCCTAATGTGAAATAGCCTAATATGAAATGGCCTAACATGAAATGGTTTAATGTGAAACGGCGTAACTTGAAATAGCCTAATGTGAAATAGCCTAATATGAAATGGCCTAACATGAAATGGTCTAATGTGAAATAGCCTAACTTGAAACAGCCTAACTTTAAATAGCCTAATGTGAAATGGCCTAATATGAAATACCGTAATGTGAAACCAAATAACTTGAAATAATATTAAACGGAAATATGTCTCTAGCACTGCATCCCACGGCGTTCGCTCGCAATTTTTTTCCAAAATGTCGATTATAGAATTTTATAAAATTAAACTTGAATGTTAATTGAGTAATCTTGATTATTCGTATAATAGCAACGAATATCTATGAAAAGAACACTAAAGATTGTGGGTATTCGGCAAACTGTCAAGGTTTCACGGCTTAATTGAAATTGCATAAAGTTTAGCACAAATGGTAACTGAGTAATCCTCTTTTTATCAATGTCAATGGATGTCGTATAACTGCGGTCGACGTCTAACTGCGAATGTTTGCTGAAATCTTACTGAAAGCAATGCGTCTCACAACGTTCACACTCGAATTCAAAAACTTCCAAAGATATATTCAAAACTATCCCATTGTTTTGTAAAATGTAAAATAAAAGTAAAAGTAAACCATAAGGTTCAGGTATTTAGATCCTGGTTGTGACCTACCATCCTTGGTGTATTGTGTTGGTGAGTAGTGGTGAAAAATGGGTAATAATTTGAGGTCTAAGGTGTTGGGGTGACAAATATGATTGAGATTACGGAGAAGGGTTGGGGTTGGGGTTAAGAGGGTTATGTTTAGGGTTGAGGTTAGGTTTTTAGGAGGTGGCTTTTAAGTTATGGGGGTGGGGGTTAGTATTGTAATTTATTTTTATTTTTAAATTTAATTATGACTTACTTTAATTTGTAAAATAAACTTGGGCTGATAAATGTGATTAAGGTCAGGGTTAGGTTTAGGGTTAGTGGGGTTTTATAAGTAGGGTGGGTGGGGTTAGGGTTGAGATTAATGTTAGGGTTGGGATTTGAAGGGTTGAGGTAGGGGTGGGTTAGGATTAGGGTTAGGTTTTATGAAGTGGATTTTAAGTTTTGAATTTTATGGGGGTGGGGGGTTAGTAATATAATTTATTTTTATTTTTTATTTTAATTATAATTGATTTTTAATTATAATTTATTTTAATTTGTAGAATAAATCCTTCTGGAGAAGTCAATTGTGTTTTTGTTGTGGTAGGGGGTCCGAATATGGGAATCCACTGACTTGTGCTTCCTTGAGATTGGAGTACGTAGATCGACGCTGATGTCTAGTAGAATTTGGCATCGGTGGCGACGAGGCGAGCTCCAATGACATGAGTTTGTTGGGTGATTCGTATTAGGATTTGTGAGAGTTTTCGTATCAAACGGAGAGAATTTGGGGGAGCAATTGCATAACCCGTGTGCGGAAAAGAAGGTAAATGCCACGGACGAGATAAATGCCTAAGTCCGCTATCTCGACCGAGTCCCTGTTTTGAAAAAAACATTCGAGCTTTGAAAAAAAACAAGGAGCCATGTTGTCGTCAGGTTCCAAGCATGGCCGGGAGAGCACGTTTCTAACCCGCTAGCAGGTCCAGGAACGACGTGCCCGCATTTAATAAAGGAGGAGGGCCGCGAAGGAAGGCCCAAAGATGGTGGATATGGAATGGCGCGAACACGCGAAGGTGGAGATGAAAATTGTCGGTACAGAGGTGGGAAATTGGCTAGTATTAGATGTAAATTTCTGCTAGAAGTTGTGGTCGCTGTTCAATGTGAAATATGTCTTAGCGCATAGAGGTATTCGCTCGCTTGAGTCTGCTACAGAGGAAACTCGTGGCTGAAATAACCAATTATCCAAGCAAAGGTTTACGTTAAATCAAACCGAACTGGTATTTTGATTTTAGTATCGTTCGACGCGCGTATATGTGGTCGTGGCTTGGCAATTTTCGTGAACTAAGCAGTCGCGCGAGAACCTTTCCCGACAGCGTGTTTGCGTCGAATTCGCGCGATGAAATATAGGCGCTTGAGAGTATTCTACATAAATAATTTTGTTCTCAATAAAATGTTAAGTGAAAGATAGTTGAATTGACGTACTTTGATGGCTTGAGGTTTAAAACCGACTGAAAAATCTGCGGATGATTTCCGGGGAGTTTACGATGATCCTCTCAACAAGATGGCTGTGAAGGAGAAGGCTTAGCAGGGGGTGAGGGCCACGTATAAGGCTTATTTTACGCTAGGTAATTTAATGTTGCTGTGCACAGAGACTGAGAGACGGGAGGAAGTTAGCGTTGCTATGGAAATGGGATAAGGTGGTGGATAGGTGGGTAATGGGATAGAAGGTGGGATTTCTTTATTCCCCTGTGGTCAGTTTTCACATGTATGCATGTATTCAAACTTGTATTCCGCACTCAAACAAAGCTGTGGTCAAAAACGGGATGGGCGACATTCGTTTGGAACACCCTGTATTTTTCCAAATCTGTAGGTAGCATAGATAATTTGCATAATTTGGACAAGTTCAAATTTTGATGTTGCCTCTTTAAATGACTCCAGGAAGCGAGTAGATAATTATTTAGCTCTGAATATTTCATACAACAAAGAAGGAGTGATGGTCTTTCGGCGTGATATAAAAATGTACTTCTTGTACCCAAATTAAAGAAGATGCAGTACAAAAACGGATGAGGGGCATTTTTTTGGGACACCCAGTCACACCCGGTATAGAAAACAATTTGTCAAAAATTATGCATTGTCGTAATTTTAAATTTTAACACTCGCAAGTCGATAATTAAAAGTACCCCTAACCGTACAATCAAAATAGCTTTCTGAGTCTCAGTGCGGTTCTACATTGCATAACTTCATTGCGTCTGTAATTTATGTACATTTAAATTTATGTTCATTTTATTTCAATTATATATATATAATACCATCTGATGCACGATATATTTTATGTGAAACGACAGTTCAATTTGTGACGGCGTCACACATCACAACCGCGCAGTAGACTGGGTTTAGATGCCCGTCGCCAATGCGTAAGTTGCCGGTTGCCAGTCCCCGCACGGTTTCGCAATGCTTTATGGGATCGCTACAGATCAAACAAACTCTGAAACTCGAAGGCGAATGTAAATAATTCATAAGATTCATCGTTACGAAGCATTTTGTAGTCAAATATCATCAATATTTACGATATGTCTGTGATTCCTATTGGCAGAAGACAACTCAATGTTCGTGGTGACGGTAACTGCTTTTATAGAGCTATGGCCCTTGCAATCAACGAGAAGACAGATAGAGATCACTGGAACGTCAGAGTGTCGTGTAACAACATGATGGCGTGCTTCCCATACGTATTTCAACCGCTACTGTTCACGTCCAAGTCCATTCAGGAACATCTGGCGAAGAGTTGCAAGGATGGTACGTGGGCAGAAACTGTTGATATATTTAGCTGTGCTACTGTTCTTCAACGAAATATTATGGTGTATTCGACCACTAGAGGAAAGTGGATGAAGTTCTATCCGCTGGTAAAGACAGCGCCGAAAATCACTTACAATCGACCTTGTGATTGCCTTGTAACGTTGGTGCTGTGGGACGCACATCGTGCTTGTAATCACTTCTATCTTCTTCAAGCCGAAGGTGATTGCTGTTCAGCCCCCAAACCGGAGACTGTTCCGGAAAATATTATTATTGACTTGGTCAATGTAACAGAAGAGTGTGGTGTCAAAGACTCAACATCACCTTCGTCTTTGGAATCAAAGAAAAAGAAAAAAACCGCGCCTAATACTAGGAAGAGATACCATCGGAAGAAAAAGCAAAAAAGAAACAGCCTAAAGTCGTTAAGATGCAGTCTATTCCACCTACACATGTTCAGCAGCCCAGTGGTTGTGACAGAGATTGCAAAGTGGAGGTAGTTGAGAAAAAAGTGAAACGAAAGCACCAGAGTTGCAAAACTAATATACATGATGTAACCTCACCAAAGCATCACAAGATGGATGAGAGAATGAGTTCTGAAGAAACTCCTGATTTTGACAAAATGCGAGTGAAGGAGTTAAAAGCTTACATCCAAGAAACAGGCGTACCAATGTCCAAATACAACAAACAGAGTTGACTCTTTTGGCTAAGTCCCTTCATGAGACGAGTGCATCTGTGGATCCAGACAACGAAAATGATCCCATAGAGCATTGTTTGGATGAGCGTCTAACTCTACCTACTGGCAAAAAAGTACCAGATCCCTTTAAGATGTCAAATTACTCGTGTGACTTTTCCTCTTTACCTAGCTTTGGACTGATGGATATTTTTAACCATCATATAATGAGCAGAGCAGAATATGATAAGGACATGCTTGCTTCTTGGCGCAGTTTTGACGAGCTTACCCTTTATCAAAATGGGCATGTTCAGTCTCTTCAACATAAGCGTATATTTGACAATGATGATAGTCAGTTCCACGTTATTTTCGCACAAGTTATGCCTACCCAAAAGGAAAAAACGCAGGGAAGGAGGCAAGATGTACAAACTATGGTTCATTTTAAGACCAAATGGATCCATCTACTCAGCATTTTGCAGATGCAAAGGTGGAGCTGACCAAGGGTGTAGGCACATTGACGCTGCTCTGTTTGAGTTACATGATTTTTTATCAAATGAACGAACTGCTGTGACATCTCTGCCTGCCTACTAGAACCCCAAACCAACACCTGAATGGAGACCTAGCTCTTCCCTTTCTTGAAGTGAAACACTCCCACTCTACCGGACTGGACAGTAAGCGAAATATGACCCCTTATGATCACTCCTGTATTGATTCCTTTGATGCAAGACCAACAAGGCAAAGAACAGATATTTCTGTTGATGAAAAAATCAAATTTGCTAAAAGACTGAGGAACATTGACAGACACTCTGGAATCCTGGATTATCTGCCTTTGAACAAAAGTGTCAGTAATCAAGAATGCACCACTGGCACTCCACCCACTGAAGATGAAGATCTATCCCACCTTACCATTTCATATAAAGCAAAATAATTTTTAGAGGAAAATCAAAGGGTAAATGCAGAAAATGTTTATTACCAATCCACAGCTTTTGTAGCAGGACTTTTCACGACACCGGCTCAGATAGAGTCAACTAAATGTCAGTCAACTAACAGCTGGGCAGCACACCAATGACATGTCGCATGAAATGCGCCATTTGATGGTGACCGGGGGGGAAATGAAGAGTCTATACACCAGATAAAAAACGTTAGAGAAAAAGCCAAATGAAGATGTATCTAAAACTGTTAAGAAATTTTTAACACCTTCAAATAAAAATCACAATCACCCACCTGCAATACAGTATGGTATTGAAAAAGAGGAACAAGCTAACTTGTATTACTGCAGAATAATGAAAAAAAAACATCGGAATTTTAACTTAAAACAAACTGGGTTAGTTTTAAGTAGTGATTATGGATGGGTTGGAGTCAGTCCTGATGGGATCCGAGAATGTGCATGCTGCTTAGACACTCTAGTGGAATTTAAATGTCCATTCACTGGAAAAGACATGGACCCCAAAACAGCATTTGTTTTGGATAGTGTTGGTGGGGCTGTTGACTGCAATGGTTTACCCTATATTCGCAAGAACCACATTCACTATTTCCAGATTCAGACAGGAATGGCAGTATCTGGTCTGAAGCAATGTGATTTTGTTGTATTTACTGACAAGGGTATTTTCATGGTGAATATTGGGTTTAATGAGGACTTCTGGAAATCAACAATAAGAACTGTTCAGCTATTTTACACTAGGCAAATTATTCCAACTTTGTTATTACAGCTGGCCACGAACACGAACAGTCATTGTTAACACAATACCTTTGATACTGGTAAGCCCTTGATGTCCTTGTAGGACTGGGGGTAATCATCCTTATTTGCAGCCAGTAGCTGAATTACGAAGAAAGCAGATAAATGTGGCTGAGTCAACTCAGCCAGTAGCTGAATTACGAAGAAAGCAGATCAATGTGGCGGAGTCAACTCAGTCAGTGGCTGAATTACGAAGAAAGCAGATCAATGTGGCTGATTCAACTCGGCCAGTGGCTGAATTACGAAGAAAGCAGATCAATGTGGCTGAGTCGAAGGCATTCAGGTACCCCCCCCCCTCCCCATACGACACATGTTGGATCATGGAGCACAGCTAAGATCTATATATGTGTTGATTTTATAGAGGGGGGAAAACTGCAGAACCCAGTGAAAAACCCATAGAAGCCCAGGAGAGATCGACTACAACTCGCTCTACTCACACGAGTTCTTAGATTGACAATGTGGTCATTCCCAGGCAGTCACTCATCCAAGTACTAGTGCTCCCACCATGCATTGAAAACATTCTCGTGGGTGACCAGCTATAACCCATATTAACCAACTGGAAAGTGATACTGGGGCACAGAAGATTGAATAGAAAAAACTATGGGGTCAGAGAGTTGTAAGGTCCCCCACTCCTTTCTTTTGATTTTTGTTCATGAATTAATCAATTATATATTAATTTTGTTATTCAGGGTGGAAAAAATAATTAGCATGTGAGAGCCCCTCACAGGAAATATTCAACTTCAGTTTTGAATGATTTTTGAGTCATTATCAATATGGGCACCACAACTCGATGTATGCTCTGCAAGCAATTTTGTATCTTGTAGCTGTAATTGCATTGCTGAAAGAACATTATTTTCCCACCTCTGACTTGTTATCTATGGAAGGGTTAATAACCTATAAAAAAACATAGAATTGAACTCCTATTTCCATAGAATTGAACTCATATATGTCCATAGAATTGAACTCCTATCTCTATCTTACTGTAACAGTTATAAATTATTGTATACAGTATGTTATAAATTATTATGACAGGGCATTATATTACAAATATTGTACATGTGTTCAATTTTTGCAAAATATTGAGATTTATTAGTCACAGATCAATTATTTGGGACAAGGATTATTTGCATTAAATAATATCATAAAAGTCAAGTCCCAGATATTTACAAATGTTACTACAGATACAAATAATATACACATCTTGAATAGAGCACACGAACACTGACTTAATTTCACTATTTACCTTACAGACAAGATACATGTTGCAGGTAGAGTAGGTAGTAGGACTTCCCAAGTTGCTTTCTGAAAGAGTCAATTCTTGATCTGTATTGTTTGATCCACACTCTTATCACTTGCTAGGCCTAGATGCACTGCATGAGTTTAGGTTCTTGTGCAAGTATAATGTTTAATTCTTGTGCAAGTATAAGTGTTGTAAATTTTTGATAAATTATACAACCACATTCTTATGCTTTGAATGTTGAGAAAAATAACAATATAGTATTAGAACAGTTTAGTAAAACAGTTTAGTACTTGGATAGGTGACCACTTAGGAATGACCCCATTGTCGAGCTTGTAACTCACGTGAGTAGAGTTGTAGTTGATCTCTTTGATATGAAACCGTTGAAACGTTTGATATGCCTCGACATGGCCATGTTGATCTGCTTCGTTCGTTAAGCCGGTTTTCCACTAGGCGATTTTTTTCGCACGAAGCGACTTTCTTTTGTTCGAATTCAATAGATTTCTGATTAGTTCCAGCTCAGAGCTCATGAGACAAAAGAAAAAGTCGCTTCGCGCGAAAAAAGTCGCCTAGTAGAAAACCGGCTTAATTCAGCCACTGCGAGTAAAAATGATTTCCCCCAGTCCTTTATTATAAACCAAACGTGGATAGTCAGCAACCTGGTACGAGGTTGGGATAGTCAGTACCTCTATGCGTGTACCTCCACACAAGTGTACAACTTGTGTATACATGTAGATGGCAAAGTTGATACAAAAATGTGTCAGCACAAACAAACACAATACGATCCAACATTGGTTTTAAAAGCAGTGGAATAACCCCTGACAAAAGGCGGAAGTGCTTCAACTTTAGTATAGACCTTTCAACATGGGATCTCAAAGCAGCTACACGTCGAGTACGTGTCACTGCTTTTGAAGATAGTCTTGGTCCTCGGCGATATGCTGGAGAAATAAGCTGGATCTTCTTAAAAGCAAGTAAGTCTCGGACCAGAAAACCTTTGTCAGCCATAACTTCATCCCCCCTCTTCCAAATAGTTGACCAATCCAGAATTTCTGACCATTTCCTTGTCCGAAGTGCTGCCAGTCCACAGTGGAGGTATAAAAGAAATGACACCAGTTGGTGTGATGCCTACCAATAATTTAGCAGTGTTATAGTGTTTTTAACAATCCTGCAATGTCTGGCATAGGGCTTGATACCACGCCATTAACTACCGTACCCACACTAGTGTGCCAAACAAGGATACAGTAATGTAAACTACGACCTTTGGAGGGTGTAGCTCCGTCGGAGAGGGTTTGCCCTAATAGCTAAGGAACAGTTTACAGGAACAGGCGATCCACCAAGACGGGAGCGGTCTTATAGGTAGAGCAGCTCCAGGCAAGCCTAAACTCCCAACTAACTTGTAGCAATGTTGCCGAGAATTACCCTCTCCTACGACACCCTCCAGCTATGCTGGAGAAGGGATTCCAGGCACGAACCCTGCCCAATGGCGTTTCTACAACCCAATAACCTCGTGGTGAAACTGCAACACATGGAGAACTGCGAATGTAACGACGAGAGGCACTGTTGGACCAAGAGAGTCCGGGAAGCCCGCTACAGCATGGGTCAGATACATCCATGTATGAGCAACGACACATGAGATGCAGTAGGAGAAAAAAGGGGGGCAACAAGGCGTGGCACGTGCCAAGAGCTCGTTGAACACTTGGAACACATACAAGCAGCCGGAATGGCAAAGCATGCAAGCACTACGCAATCGTAACCTATAAACCACTCCCACAGGCATGATAACTTAACGTGCACCCAGGTAGAGTGACAACAGTAACCAAAAACCCGGTACGTGCCTGAGCAGTAGAGTGCAACCTAAGAGACAGCCTGTGGCAAACAGCAGATGCAGAAGCTATTGACCCCCTAAGCGCATCAGCATCACAAGCGTAAGACCCATCATACGCATCGGTAGGTGGACACAACGATACAGCACGACCTAAGGTACGCACAGCAGCAAGTGTGACTGTTAAACATCTACTTGTTTTAATAATGTATCTCATGCTTTACAGGCATGAATATATACTAGTATTATGAATATATTAACATAAATGAATTATAATATCTAACCTATTAACATCTTTCTCTTTTTAATGACAAAACCCAAAAAAAAGTAACTAATAAAAATAACTTAGTAGCAGCAAAGTCAATAAGAGTTTGTTTTGTTTTTTTCTTCTTCTAAAATAAATAAACATAACTAAACTATGTCATCCATGTAGTCCTGCTGGCCTGTTCATTGAATACAAAATTGTCTTATAAATAACAACTAAACTATATAACTAAAGAACGTAGTCCTGGTATCTGGCTGGCATTGCTCTGATTCTTGTTGAACGACGGAGCGGCTGGTCTGCTTCAGTTGAGGTCCGAGATTCGTTTGGTCCTTCTGTTGCCATTGGTTGGGTGATCGGGCTTGACGGTTCATCATCTGGCAGCGATATAATTTCCCATTCTTCCTCCTTTGTTTCATAATTATCTTCTGGTTCCACCTTTGCCTTTCTAATTTGTTTATGGTTTCGACGAATAGACCCAAGTGGGGTCTGTACCACACATGATCGTTGAGCTTGGTTTTCCATAACCGTTCCACAAATCCAAGGTTTATGCTTGTTCCCAGGCCGTGGTTTTACAAAAACTTTATCATTTTTCAAGAATTCCTTCAGTGGTCTTGATGCTTTTCTGTCGTAGTGTTGCTTTGATCTTGCTCTTCTTGTTGCTATATCATTTAACACTGTTGTCTTGGGAACTGGATGTGGCTGCAATTGGCTCGCCAGTGTTGAAATCGTGTCTCGCAGTCTTCGTGACATTAACCTTTGTGATGGTGAGTATGTGTAGCCCGGTTGTGGAGTGTTCCTGTATGCTAATAAAGCCAAATGTGGATCTTCGTTACGAGATTTCTTCAATATGTTCTTTGCTACTTTTACAGCTGATTCAGCTTTTCCATTCCCCTGACTGTGATAAGGAGAAGACTTGATGGGTTTAAACCCATAGTCCTTGGCAAATTTGGCGTACTCATAACTATCAAATTGTGGCCCATTATCGCTGACACATTCTTGGGGAATTCCATGTCGCGCAAAAGTTCTCTTCATAGCTCGAATTACTGTACTGGCCGTGGTGTTCTTCAATACATCGAGTTCAAAATAGTCACTGTAATGGTCTAAGGAGACCAAGTAGTGTTTCCCGTCGAGTTGAAATAAATCTACGCTTATTCTTGACCATGGTAGCGTTGGTATTTCCTGTGACTTCATGGGTTCCGTAGGACGTTCTGTTAGGTACTGGGCACATAAACCACATGACAAACAGGTCTGTCGGATGGCTGCTTGCATACCTGGCCAAAACAAAGTTTCTCGCGCTCTTCTAATGCTGCTATCCACACCCTGATGTGCTCTATGTATTTTCTCTAACATCTCTGATCTTAAAGTTGATGGAATGATCGTTTGATTGCTCTTGAGTAAGACACCCTCGTATACAGAAATTTCATCTCTGTAATCCCAATAAGGTCGAAGCTCAACTGGAACACTTGATTTGTCGGATGGCCATCCCTTCGTTACTATTTGGTAAAGTACTTTAAGTGTTAAGTCCGCTGCCGTTTCTCTTTGCAACTTTAGGAATGTCGTGGAAGATAACATTTCTGGTTTCAAGTCCATGCACTCTAGTTCAAGGCGGAAAACTTCTCCTATTCCAGTTGCTGTGGGCTTCGGTAATGCTGCACGGGATAATGTATCTGCGATGTACATCTCTTTGCCTTTCTTGTAACTCACTGTAAAATGGTACTGTTGTAACCTTAATATCATTCTCTGCAACCGCCGAGGGGCCTTACACAGAGGTTTTTTGAAAATTGTTTCTAGAGGCTGATGATCTGTGTGTACTGTGATGTCATTCTTGCCATACAAATATTGATGCCATTTGTCCATACAAGTAACTATTGCAAGGCACTCTTTCTCAATCTGCGCATAGTTTCTCTCGGTGGAGTTCAAGGTATGCGATGTAAAGCACACTGGTCGTCCCTCTTGGATCAATGCTCCACCAATGGCTTCCTCTGAAGCGTCAACTTGCAGTGTGACAGGAAGATTGACATCATAGTACCGGAGAATTGTATTGGATGCTATTAGTTCTTTTGCTGCTATGAAGGCTTTTTCTTGACTTTCCGACCAGTTAAACTCGACATCTTGTTTAGTTAACTCTCGCAGTGGAAGTACAATCTTGCTAAGATCTTCCGAAAATTTTGAAAGATACTGGCACATTCCCAGAAATCGTTGCACTCCCACTTTATCTGTTGGTCTGGGCATTTCTCTTATCGCTGTCACCTTTGATGGGTCAGGAGCTACTCCATTACTTGTCAGACAATGTCCCATGAACGTGACGGAAGTGGATTTAAATTGTAACTTCGTTGGTGAAAGGCGCAGGTCTCTTTTGCTGCATCGGTTGAGTAAGGAAATGAGGTTTCTGTCATGGTCCTTGTCTGCTTCTTCTTTGGTATTCCCACATCCAAATATGTATATGTCGTCGGCAATATTTATTACACCATTTAGACCTTCTAGAAATTCTTGCTGTCGTTGCTGATATTCTTCTGGCCCTGAAGATATACCAAAAGGCATGCGAGTATAGCGAAATCGACCGTTCGGCCCTTGAAAGGTAGTGAGCAGCGAAGATGGTTCATCTAATACGATGTTGTGAAAAGCCTCGGAGACATCGACTATTGTAAAGACCTTTGCCTTAGTCAGCTGTGGGAGTTTCTCTTCGATTGTTGGAATGGTATACACCGGTCGTCTAATTGCTTTATTGATGGTTTGACTTGGATCAATACAAATTCTTAATTTCCCGTTTGGCTTTTCTTTTACCAACATGTTCGACAGCCAATCTGTAGGTTGTGTCACTGGTGCGATGGTCCCCTCTTCACAAAGTCTTTGCAACTCTGCGTTGACTTTAGATAATTTCGCAACCGGAACGCGACGTCGCGGGATTTGTACTGGCTTGACGTTTGAATTTAGTTCGATATGCATCGGCGCACCCAACGGTCGTCCTCTGCCTGGTGTGAATATATTATCATAATGATTTAACACATCTTCCTTTGTCAACTTCCCCAGAGGTGGTAATAACTTTGAATGTTTCTGCTCCGTATTGTTTCGGTTTTCAACGGAATGCACCTCATCTGCATGAATCTTTAAATATTCAAGGATTTGGGCATCACGACCACATAGCAAAGGAGGCTTTCCCTGAGGGACATCAACAACCAGAAAATCGATTAAGTGCAATTTACCTTTCCTATCGCAGCAGAGAGTTACACGTCCAATTGGCTTTATTGTTTGGCTTAGAGATGAGCCGATTAATCGGTTATACCGATTAATCGGCCGATAATCGGCCGTTTTTTAATAATCGGCAATCGGCCGATTATTAACGCATAATCGGCAAAAAGCCGATTATTACCGGATTCTCATTTTCTTATGAAAATACTCAAAATATTTGCAAATCTGACTGTAACGAATCACTAACATTTTTTTACTGTTGTTCATGTGTTCATTTGTTGTTGTCCTTTGGCGTATACACGTAACTGTGAAAATTAAAAGCGCAAACTGTGAAATCTCACCTTCCTTGTCTCCGCAAATATACCCGCGTTTCCGGCTTCTCACCAACCTGCCAAAACCTTTTTCGCACCACGCTAAATGTAAACAGTATAAAGTATAAAACCGAGTGTTGGAAAACATCTTTTGTAGTCTTTACTCTTCAACGTTCTGAACAAGTAAATAGTATTTACTATTTAGTATGGCTAAAAAGAGTGGCGTGTGGGATTTCTTTAAAGTTCTTGAAGATGATGTGTCGAAAGCGCAGTGTGTTTTATGCACGCAATCAAGAGTTGTAGTGTCTAGAGGTGGAAATAAAGCAAAACAATTCACCACTACCAATCTCCGAAACCACATTCGCAGCAAACATCCATTGGATTTTCAAGAGCTATCAGCCAAGGAGGAAGAGAAAACGAAAAAGAGAGCGCATGAAGCGTGTGCCGGCGACCATGGCGACACGTCTGGAAGTGCAAGAAAAGCATTAAAAAACCAAATGTCAATTCAAGGGAGTTTTGATAAAGCTCGTATTTGGGATATCAACAGCGGTCCAGCAAATTTTTGAAAAAAAACAGCCTTTCAGCTCATTGGGTATCAGATACAATTCCTTCCATGCAGTCTTTTGTGCTGCACTCAAGCCTCTTTTCCGGAAGCCACACTGGCCTTGCCATCGCTAGCAAATTCGAGGCCATGCTTGAAACATGGGGAATTCCTCTGGAAAAGTGTCATATGATTATCACTGACAACGGCGCCAACATGGTCAATGGAATGGAAATAGCCGATGTAACAAGAGCACCCTGCTTTCTTCACACATTACAACTTGCTATCCACGATGGCATCATGTCACAGCGGAGCGTTTCTGATATGATTGCTAGAAGCAAGAGAGTTGTCACCCATTTCAACCATTCAGCATTAGCCTGCGATCGACTCTCAAAGATCCAAGAAGATTTAAACCTTCCCAAGAAAAAGCTAATACAAGATGTTCCCACCCGATGGAATTCCACCTTTTATCTCCTTCAGCGATTGCTTGAGATGAAAAATGCCATTGTGTTGTATGCTACAGATCACAATCTTCAAGTGCCTACAACTAACGAATGGAAGCTCATGGGAAATGTCATCCGTTTACTTCAACCCTTTGAAGAATATACAAAACTGCTCAGCTCTAACAATGCCCCAATTTCAGCTGTTATTCCAGCGGTTGCAGTCCTACAGCACTTTTTAAACAAAGATGATGGCGAAAAATCAGCTGGTGTCTGCACAATGAAGCAAGAATTCCACGATGCTGTACAATCCCGTTTTGAGAATGTGCTCACAAACAGAAACTATATTGTCGCAACCACTGTTGATCCTCGTTTCAAGACTGCTTTTACAAATGAAAAGGGGCACGAGTTACTACTACAAGAAGTAAAAAAACATCTGAGGCCTGAAAACGATATCATCGAAGACCCGTCTCAGTCTGCTACGAATATATCAGCATCGGCGACAAACCGATCAGATCTTTGGTCATGTTTTGATGAATTGATCGCTTCGTCAACATCTTCAATTCAGACGCCATCTGGTGACCCAATGGAGAAAGGACTCGAAGAAGTTGAGAATTTTTTGGCAATGCCTCTCGTTGCCAAAGGAGAATGCCCATTCAAGTGGTGGGTGGAGCAGAAATCAGCCTTCCCAAACATCCACAAAGTTGCTATGAGATTTCTCAGTGCACCTTGTTCAAGCGTTTACTCAGAACGCATCTTCAGTGAAGCTGGTAACATATTGAATGAGAAAAGAAGCCGCCTCAACCCGTCCAAATCAGAAAGCCTTTTGTTTCTTCACCACAATTTGCCAAGGCTGGTTTTTAATTACTAGAACAGTCGTACGTTATTATTGTTATATACATAACTAGAGAATATAGCCTGTTTGTTATTGTTAAACGCGTTAAATTTAATTCCCGCGCAAAATTCACGTTGCTTTAAAAATCGTCAGATGAATAAATAAAAAGTTAAAAACATAATTAGAATTTAGCAGTCTTAAATTCTTACTGAGTCTGTGAGTTGGGGATTAAATTAATGATTTAATACGGTATCTGTGCATGTGAAGTAAATAAAGGCAAAGTATTAAGTGAAAGTAATAAAGTATATGCATTATGCAATATATAGTAATATAGTATATACTAATGCCTACTATGCCAACTATTGATATATAACAGTAAAAAATTCACAAAGGGAAGCCAGCTAGCTGCATCGGTTGTCACTTGTCAGTGTTCTAATTTTTTATTTGGTCGTAAACAACTCCATAAATGGGAATTGGTTGTCAAGAATCACGCAAGAGTCAAGATATACGTTGTGACAAAATATGCGTTGTGATATCCCTTGATAATTTTAAAAGCTAAATTAATCGGCTGTTGCCGATTAATCGGCCGATTATCTGCCGTGATCGGCCACCGATTAATCGAATCGGCAATCGGCATTTTTTAGTGATCGGCTCATCTCTAGTTTGGCTTCCATACGTCTGTATCACGGCTTTGGTTTTCAATATCTTGCTTCTTGGGAATAGCTTGTTTAACACTACCATGGGAATTGTATTGCAAGTTGAAGCCGAATCAATTTGCGCTCTCACAGTTTTTGTTTGATCTTTATCGACGAGGTTTAAATGTGCGAAGAATTTCTTACTATGTTCAGCCCCAGATTTGGTCGTATTTGTTTTATGATTGATTGCAAATAGATCTTCTTCTTCTGAATCCTGCTGGACTTGGTGTGATTGCTGTTGTTTTTCTCTGTTTGACCGGTTACTTTTGCAGGCTCTCGCAAAGTGTCCGATATTGCCACATTTATTGCACCGTTTCTTGTATGCTGGGCAATGTTGTTGTCTCGGTTGTCGATGTCGGCCATCGCACCACAAACATGGTTCTGTCGCTTGTCCACTGACTCGATCTGTTGGTCTTTGCCGGAAATTGCCGGGTTTGTTGCTGTAGTTAACTTGCTCTTGTTCCTGCGTTCCTCTCGCGGTTTTCATGATTTTGTTTGTAAGCGTTGTCGATTCATGTGCCTTGGCTATTTCTACAACTTCTCTCAGAGTTACTTTCTCCTGTGTGCCGACTTTATGTCTGTGTCCCTTGCCAATAAGTTTCACTCGTAGGGGTTCTGAAATGAGTCCTGCTATGAACTGATCTCTCATGAGCTCGTCTTGAAAGTTTTCGTATTCACACTGAGCACCCTGGTTTCGTATCTTAGATTCCCAAGCACCAATTGACTCGTTCTCTTCTTGAAGAAGACGAAGAAATTTCTGTCGCTCCCCTGATACTCCGATGCTTCCCCATAATATTCCGTTAGGGCTTGAATGACCCGATGAGGTTTCTTTTGATCAGCCTCGCTAAGACCTAAACTGAATTTATAGACTGTTCTTGCTGCCGGCGTAAGAGATGCTCGTAAACATGCCATTGCTTTCTCTGGTTTAATCCATCTCTCCTCTTCGGTCTCCTTTGACATATCAAACCAATTGTTCAATATACAATAATCAGTCAAATCCTCAACATAAACTTCCATATCATGCTTCTCATCCCCCGTGGCTTTTAGTATTGGAAAGGGTAGATTTATTGAGGCCATGTTTTCATCGAAGAGAAAATCCCACCGCTGCCACCATGTTAAACATCTACTTGTTTTAATAATGTATCTCATGCTTTACAGGCATGAATATATACTAGTATTATGAATATATTAACATAAATGAATTATAATATCTAACCTCAGATAAACAAACACTGTAGCAATGGATCCAGGGCTAACCCAGTGGTGGTGGGTAAGTGAACCCACCTAAAACAGCAAGTGCAGCGGGATAACCTAAGACACAGGCGCAGCAGCAAGACATACTATCTGAAACCACCGGGAGCGGTGGCAAGCATAGGGACTGAGACTGGTGAGGCGCGAGACTTGGCAACAAGAGACAGGGGGAGCAATGTAAGCACCAGAAACACATCCAGTGTGGCAGCCAATTAACCCACAAGACATAACCGTGTATGATCTTTGATCTCGCCATGAAGAAAGGCTGGTAGTAGACCCCGCAGCAGTACAGCACATAGACGAAAACAAGTAAGACCCGCATAATTCCATACCCTGTAGGAACCATGCAACAGTTAGCAGGCTGAAAGACGAAATGGGTGAGCCCAGTGTGTAATTCCCACTGTGGGAAAGGGGCTAGCATGGCCCAACATCACAACTCGCAGGCCATGATTGAGGGAAGGCCTACAACACATGTGGGCTCATAAAGCGGATTGGCCCAGAACAAGAGGGGAGAATTAGCAACTTCCCAGCATGACACCCAGACCCAGGACACTTAGCCAACGAAAGCAGATAATAGACGACAAAGCGCATACCAGTAATAGCACACAAGGCCGAAGCCACAAGCAAGCATTCCCCAAGGCAAATAGACAAAAGGTGTCTGAATGGCCCAAAGCAAGGTCATAACATGGCCGTCAGTAGTGATAGATCCCCATCTGGCGTCCAAAGGGATGCCGCCTCATTAATTATTCAATTTTTATTTATTCATTCTCAGGCTCCTTTGGAACTTCCTAACCCTAATCTCATTAGTATTCATTTTATAGCGGTGCGTTACGTCATTAACGCCTAACCCTAGTGTTCGGGAACCCCCAAACCCTAACGTTTATCCAACCCCCGGGTAATACGTCATAACCGATAGCTCTCCGACTAATTTCCGAAGTTACATCATTATCAAATGGCATCCCACTTTCTTCCTTATAAGTATTAGTAACCAACTTTCAGTTATACACTTACCCCAACGGTGCGTACGGTAAACGTTTGACAAAATGGATATTATTTACGACGAACTAAGGAAAAATAACATCGTATTACCTTAAGTGAGTGTCCATGTAAGAACCATGCAGGTGGTGATAAACCTCAAGTCACAGAATTGGCTCAAATTTGGCACATATATAGGGGTTAGTGAGTATATTAACTGACATAAGTTTGAGGTCAAAATATTGCATAGCAACGGAGTTACCCACCTCCCTTGATTTTGGGACCTTTTTGTCTCCAAAATGGGTTTTAGTAAGTAATATTTAGTCCATTATAAAATTATAAAAACAAGCTCGAATGAAATGATATCTCTGCTGCTAAACAAAGTGTCATCTGGCTTTCATGATATGTAGTTCTTTATGCTTTCCACTAAGAGTGGTTGTCATGGCAACACTAATAGTAAGAGACATTTTTCACTTTTCCATTTAAACCTTGTTTTGGTGTATTTTAAGAGCAAATATCTCCCATTAACAACTAGATTAAAGTATAATTAAAAAATATCCTTAGACTTGCTTTAACAGCAATAAAATTTTTGGGATATTTGATATGTTCTTCACAACCAGGCAATAAACATAGCCTATTTTGAAAATTTGTATATTTTTGAAAAATTCAAAAGAAGAAATAATATGCGTAGCTGTATGAAATTAGTCAACAAAACGCTTGAATAATGTCCTTAAATAACATATAAATACCTGACAAAAGAATGAGCAATTCAACAAGCAGGAATAGAAAAGTATTGAATGATATGTATCTTACGGTATTATTCGACAGACCTCAACATTAACGGAGGCAGCCAAATACGATAGATGATTTAAATAATCAAAAAGGTAAACATTACTTTAATACATGCAACATCTGATCAGATATGTCTTGATTCATCTTGAAGTGCTTACAATTTTTAAGATGAGACTTGACAACCCTTCACCGAGTTGACGGTATCTTTAAATTGCAAAACCGTAGAACCAACAGAACCACCTATCAACCTCTGCAAATCCATATAAATGACAACTTATTTATTTACTTCGTTACATATTCCTTAATGACACGATTATTCCGGTGACTATTCGGCTTTAGGCGCCATTTTAAAACACAGGGAGCCCAATTTTAGTATTTTACACAGGAACCCCGTGGACGACGGAGTCGTCTTTTAGAATGTTATTTCAGGTTGTTATTAGTTGATATAGTAGATGGACAAAATAAAGCGTAAAGTGCAACTAAAGCAAACCACCAAACTTCTTTGACCTCTGATGTAACTTCTTGCGGGGTTTCTGAATGTATGAGATCGGGATTCCTGTGGTCTCAAATTGCATCGTAATGAAAGCCGAATAATTTCCTCGAAAAATTTGGATAAGACGTTTCTTAAGTCAAGAAAAACCGATGAGTTTGCAAAATCAGGTTATTCTCCATAAAAAAGATCATCATTACATCTGGAGGGAGGGAGGAGGTTGCTTCCCCCACCCTTCACCTAGTCCCGCCCTGTATTTACCTAATATTTTGTTACAATTCCACTAATTCTCTTACACAATCAAGCAAAGAATGTCGTCTCATCGCTTCTTCCATCATTTCGATTTCTTCGTTTTCTTCTTCTTCTTCTTGGTCATGTTCGCTTAAGCTACCTCTCTTTTGTAGAACGCTTAGACGGGAAAAGTAGCTTTTCACCTGCTGCACTGATAACCATTCAGACCTGTCGAAAACTTTCTTCTTTCCATTTCTCATACTTCTTATTCGAGCTGCCACTTCCTTCGGGTTCGCTTTTATTCCGCTTTTCTCTCCATCAACGAAGGTTTTCAGATGTAAATCTTTTATTGGCTTTGAAAAACGTACTTTACTAGTTGACTTTTTTAATGCCCAACCCATTTCGGAAGTTACAGGAGATTGATCAGCTTTGGCTGTTTCCTCCTTTGACTCGCCACTAGACTGTTTATTTGTTTCAGTACGGATGCCAACCGTAGTACACTTTGACGCCTACTTTTGCTTTACGGTATCGTATGTGCTTTCCGTCTGCAAACGGTACAAGTGTTTGCCAACATCGTGATGTCTTTCAAATGCGCCATTGGAAACAAACACTTTGACGCAACAAACGTCTGGACAGTTGAAGCCCTTGGATGTATGCTGGGTCTGATCTGTATCTTTATCAGACTTTTCTTGGCATTGCTTCACAGTTGGCTTTTTCAATAAGCCCGCATCATTTTCTGGGATAGTAAATGCTTCGTGTGATATCAAACCTGTTTCTCCTTGAGTACATGCCATCTGCTTAATATCTGTTTTCTTGATTGACTTTCCTTTCCCAATTGTGCACGCCTTCCACACTTTAATTCCAGATTTCAGAAATTCAAAGTTGTTCAATAATGTTATTCCTGTCCATTTGTGCTTGAATATTTGCTGCTTGGTTGTGTCGATGCTAACCACAGAAGCTCTGCATCCTTTCACACCACCGTATGAATCAAGAGCTTTCTTCATGTCAGATGCAGTATTGATGTTGTTTCCTTCATTCAAAAAACAGCGTATGTGGCTTTTCGCGCATGCTATACGTCTGTCACAGATATCTTTTCCAGCTTGTGCATCACTGAAGTCGTATCGCCTAATTTCAATCCCGGTTCGTTTGGAAATCCCCGGAATAGCAAGCATTAACGGAGCACAGTGATAACAACCTGCGTTATCGGATCTGAGAAACGCCTCGGTGACTTGGGGATACATTTCTTTTAAATTTGACAAGCCATCTTCGATAATCGAGGCGACTGAGAACCAATCTTGCGTGCATTTGCCAAACAAATGGAAAAACGTTTTCACCTATTTAAATAAAACAAATTGGTTTGAGAAAGGAAAATGTTGATATAAACGCCAATCCACTCGTGTGTCAAACTGATGAAACCTTGTATATAATGGTTAAAGAAATAAAAAAAAATCTAAAAATATGTCGTCTAAGCTCCCGCGCAGTGAAATATACGAAAAATACAAAAAAGGAAATACATACCTGAAACTCTTCATCTGGTTTCTTGACTATTGCAGCACAAACATGCCATGGGCGTCCTTTCTTTCCGAACCATTCGGACTGTGTTTCTCTATAACTTACAGGCAAAAACTTCATTGCCCAGTCCATAATAATTAGCACTTGATTGGGCTTCATTTCTTCAAGAATAATGTTCTTTGCTGTATCCTGGTATACAGTTCGCAATATGTGCTCTCTTCTTCACTTCAAGGACAAATCAGTCAATCCATCAATCGATTATAATGATAATGATAATGATTATAAAATATGCTTCATAGCATACATAATCTGAAAACCCAGTATTTTAAACATTTACGCCCAATAATGAGACAAATGAAAAAAAATGGGGAAAAGATGCCAACCTCATTGATATATTATTTGATGACACAGCAGTTTTTATTGCAGACAATGTGTTTTTACATCTCACAACGACCACATGTCATGTTGTGCTTATGAAAGCATTTCTTCTTGAATTCTAACCTGCGATCAGGCCCTCAAAACATGAGAGTAGGGCCTGATACAAATGCTTGTCAAACCGCATGTATTCATACCAAATTTTGGTATTTTTCGCTGATTGGTCAAAATACAATGAAACTCAAATAGCTTGTTCTGATTAGTTTTCATTAGTTAAATAAACTTCCGGTTTCTTCCCTTGGCTGATATGAACATGGCGTCGGAAAGAGTAAATAATTTTTTAGAAGCTTTAAGTCAGTCTCTGAGTGACTTAACCGTTCAGTCTCTGAAACCAGAACAACAAGAGTGCATCAGAAGACTAATCTGTTGTGGTGAAGACGTCCTGGCGGTTTTACCCACTGGTTTTGGGAAAAGCCTTATATACCAGCTTCTTCCGAAGGTTTACCAAAATTTGCACCTACTTGAAACCGGTGAAATGAAGCATTTTATAATTATCATAGTCGGTCCTCTGGACTATATTAGGCAACAGCAAGTTACGAACGTGAAAAGGGCCATGTGTGGAGTACGTGCAGCAGCGATCGGCGAATCAGAAGAGAACGACAAAGAAATAGCAGAGGGGAAATATAATATCGTTTACGGCAGTGCTGAACAATGGCTTAGTCATCGATGGAAGAAATGTATGCAGTACGGTGGTTTACACCAGTGTAAAGTATTGGTAGTGGACAAAGTACATACAGTTGAAACGTGGTATGTTGCTATTGTTTTTTATGTGCGAAAGTGAAGAAAGTATCATGGTTCGTTCATCTTAATAGACCCCATATGTGAAATGGCCGCCAAGCTTTTATGTGAATTTAAATTATCCTGGCCAGCCTCATTATTGTGTTTGAAATTTAAAGAAATATATACTTTCAAATGAGGCTATGCATGCTGATTTACTGTAAATCTTATAGAATTGTTAGTGAATAATGTATCTCCAAGCATTATGTGGCTTATGTGCATATGAAAATTTATGTGCATATGAAAATTGCTGCTTAATTGAAAACTTTCAATGAATATCAATTGAATCTAATTGGTTAATTGTTTGATTTTTATAGTCCATACCAATCGATATAAAGGTTTAAAGGAAAACTTGTTCATCAATTGCTAATTACCAATAACAATCTTAATTTATATAGATTGTTATGATTGCTGTCAATTATGAATTTTTGTCAATTGCTTATACTGTACTGGGATTTACCTATAGGGGGAGTACATCAGAGAACTTTGTCATTATTTAAATTTATTTATTTGTGCTTTTAATTTAAACAGGCCATATATATTTATCGAATTGTTAAATATGCTGGTAAATAACTAATAATATGACTGAATATATTAATCATAGCCAGAAATACGCGACATTTGCGTCCGCGCGCACCGAATTCCTGTGTCAGCAAATTGTTGTTTACTCATGCGCAGTAGGGACGCGCAAATTGCAAGATGGCGGAAAGTGAAAGAACTCGATACAAAAGAAAAGCAAAGCCAGCTGGTTTTGAAGAACTATTGGTAAGCCATCCATCCGAGTTTAGGGATAGGATATCTAGACAGCCGAAACGCAAATATCTTCCTGGTCTGTTTGAGATTGAACGAATTATTTCGTCACGAGGAGGTTGTCAGGTATGAAAATTATACATTGCCTATATTAAAATTTACGGATCAATTGAAGTTATTAAACGACCCTAAGCTATGACACAGAGTCGTTTTACTTTTAGGGATAAACGTAAATCATTATCGTTTTAGCACAAGTTTAATCAATTTTAACATGTTTCTCAATTCTCAATGAAGACTGAAGTCTATTTTCTCTCGACAGAGCAAGGAATATCTGATTAAGTGGAAAGACTACGACATGAGTAGTTGCACTTGGGAACCCGAGAAGAATATCCCGGAACCATTGATTGAGTAAGAAAATTATTTACAATTTTAATATACTTTTTGCTTTGTTTTATAGTAGCTATATAAAACAATAATAAATTTAATAAATAAATATTTAATAAATATTTAATAAATAAATAAATATTTAATAACAATAATAAGTATATATACATGATGATGATGATGCAATTAATCATGCTACTCAAGCTTTCGCAAACTCAGAAAGTATTTCTGAACTTCGTATTGGAATCGAACCCAACTATTTTTCTGAGTTTGCGAAAGCTTGAGTAGCATTATTAATTTCCTCTAATAAGTCTAATTTACCAAGCTACAAGTCACTTGAAATATATGATGCACTTGTAATGTTTTCAATTAAATAAAGTTTTAAGAGCAACTGTATTATAGATGTTACACTTATTTAACTCACTAATTGAAGTGTTTTTCAGAGCACTTTATAACAACCCCAATATTGAAGCTGAGAGAGTCCAGAAGGCAATGATTGGCTTTCTAACAGGAATAAAGGGGAAGTTGAAGTCTAAATCTGTGGATCCCCAGCTGACATGGGATTGTGATCACGACGTCTTCCGGTATCTTTTTCATGGAAAAGGATGTGCATCAAATGTTCCTGGGGCAGTCATGTTGGAGAAGGAAGACTTCACAAGGCTGCTGCTTCCATCATCCTGGCACTACTGTCTAAAGAAGAATGGCGAAGGACGAGAGGTGGAGTTTCCAATTCGAGCCAAACCGGTACTGAAAAAATCACCAAAACATTTTATTTTAAACAATGCTGGTGTTCTGGTGCAGGCTCCAACATATTTATTTCAGGTTGTGACATTTTATTTAACTAAAATACCATGTTCTATAGACAGTCTAGATAGTTAAATAACTGGTATCTAGTGTAAATATAGTTAATCAAAAAAGTTTTAGTGCTGCGTAGGCAGTGTGAAATACAAGATCAAATAACAAAAAGGTGGTAATACTGCCTTCAAGGGAGAAATGTATAGCTGACGTTACGAGCAAAAGTCCTTCATCAGAACAAAACAGGGTCTTGCTCTGATGAAGTGCTTTTGCTCGAAACATCAGCTACTGTATATACATTTCTATCTTGTTGGCAGTATTACCACCTTTTTGTTAAATATAATATATATATTTATCTACTAACTTGATTGTTGTGTAATTTACTCAGACATTCAATTGTCTACAGAGACGTGGACGTTTTCTTCTGTCGTCAAAAATTGTCGTTGTCCAGTACTCGTTGTCATGTTTAGTGTGAGTGTTCGGTTTCTGTTTGTGATCCTTAAGATGGTCTAGGCGTTTAAGTGCCAACAGGGAATCTTTGCAGGCGTCATGCTTGTTACATTTTTTGTGGTAGATATTACGCACAACATCATTAGTTTTTTCCACGCCTTGCCCGGTAAAGATTTTCATTCCATCGTCATCACAAACATATTTAGGCACATGATAGGCAAGGAGATGAATATATGGAGTGATATTTGCCTTTGAATATCCATCTTCTTTGTCCTTTAGGGTTAAAAAGAGCTTTACCCAGTCACATGCCTTGAAACAAAAGAACAAAAAATATAATATTGAGATAAGATTCAAACTTGACTTATTTATCACTGTGTATTCAAAATTTTGTATGTCCTACCTGCTTAAAAAAAACATCTTGTTTTTCTTTCGATGGTGCCCAGGCAGTAATTGTATTGTATACTTCTTGAAATCCCTTTTAAGACAATTTAATACAGGTATTAAACACACTTTTACTAATTTAATATCCAATGTTACTACAAGACAGACTACAGTGTATAATGAAATTATGTGAGGTTTTAGATGTACCTGCCAAATTTGCTTAACCGAGTTGCATGTTTCCGGTCTCAACACTTCATTGAATCTTTCTGGCAAACGTTTTAACAGTTGCTTCTTCTCCTGCCCCACCAAACTTCGCCAGTCATAGCCACTGGTCTTTTTACCAGTTCCATCCAATTTTGCCCAAACAGTGAATGGAATTCCGCATTCATTGATTGCTGTAACAAGAGCTTTTAGGTGCACCCGGTGAAGTCCTTTGGGCTCACTTGACCTTTTGTTTTTGTCGTCTTTCATATCCCATCGCACAGTGTTAATAATAACATTTTTCTCAAGAACATCTGCATATAGAAAGTAACAAATAAACATGTTTAGTGTTAAAGATGATATCTGAGCATACAAGTGTACTCTCTTATTTTATTGAGTGTACTTGTGATTCTGAGCAAAAGGTGGAGTTCATCTACCCGAACATTTTGAATGGGTATATCCAAAAGAGGTGGGGAGATACAGCCAAAGTTGTCTTTCTTCTTTCTGCAAAGTAACTTGATGTCCTCTAGCGTTCGCTTCATCTCATCTGTCCAATAATGTCCTTTAGGTTTAGTCATATCCCATCTACAATTATGTTAAAGCATATTATTGCATTAATATTGTACGTAGCATTAAATAAAACTAAATTTATCAGTTTGACTGTGATATTAATACTGTATGTGTATGCATTTAGCTCTCACCTGTTATCTTTGTGTATCTTGCAATAAATACATGCATAGTTGGAGTTGGCAGCATTCATTCCCAACATTGCCAGCAAAAACTAAAAAACACCAATATACATAGATATACACACATATTATATAAATATATATATACATTATACATATTGTTACCTTATAATCGCCTCCAAGAAAAAACTCCAATTGGATTTTTTCCCCATCTATGTCCATTTCTCCTTCATCAATGATTGTATTAATTTCATTAAAGAGTTCTTGGAAAGATACTGCCATGCTTTCGTAGCACTCTTTCCCACATAGCACCGCAAATGCATGGTTGCCTAAACAAACATGCTGATGGTTAGTTGTTCCATGCATGTACACTGTATGATGTAATTTAACTTCAGTCTTTTTGCTTAGCGGTGTAAGCCAAAGCTGTAAAATTTTAGACACTGGGCTTTGAGGCAAACAATATAAACACAAAAAATTTAAACATATCATGGTTTACCTTTGGTAGACATCACATCCTGCTTGTCTGAGAGGAGTGCAAATGACATTACAATATAATTAGATATCCTTGACATCTTGGCTCCATCCCCAGAAATCTTTACCTTTTGGCAATCTTTTTGCCCCTTCTCCACCTATTATAATAACAATTGTGAGAGTAATGGGAGATTAGTGATAATAAATAACTATAATCAATATTATAATCTATAATAACAATTTCAGTACAGTAATAATTAGTTTTAATTACAAGAGTAATTAAAAGCAGTTCCTAATAATTATTTACATTATGTAATTTTGATAATGATAATTATTATTATCACACTTACCTTTTCTTTAAGCTTTCGTCTAAGTTCCTCTCTAAAACTCATTTGGGCTCCTACCAAATCACCCGGGGTCCTTGTTATGGTAAATATACCATTGATGTCATTCCTGCACTGTTTTACCAAGTAACCCCTCGGCAACCCACTTTCGACTACAGATAATGCATGGTATGAGGCATCGCCAATGCAGAAAGTATCCAGGATGTGAAGAACTTCCTTGATCCTTACTTTCTCCTCGTCTGATAAATCTTCAAACTTGGATGTTGGAACACTTTTATCTCCAGGGCTAATGTCCAACTTAATTTCCTCGCCATTGGAGTCTTCGACTAACAAAGTCTTTGAAGTTGCCCCATAAGAATCCAAGAACCACAATGCCCTTTCGGCTTTTGTCTTGAGTTCCTTCAATTTCCTCTGGCGTTGTCTTAGACCAACAGTACATAGAGTATTATTCTTATTCTCAAGACTATCTGTGCAATTCTGGCAGACATTGAGCTTTTCAATGTTTTTTACATAATCTGTTAGGGTGGTATTTTCCTCTTGTAAGAGATTAATTTCTGCCTCGCAATTTCTTACTCCATTTTCACAGTTTCTTGCCTTTTCTTTTTCCTTCAGTAATTCCAAGTAAAGTTCAGAGCATCTCTCTTCAAGTTCACATACTTCCTCTTCACTGCGTTGCTTTTGTTCAGGCTGTTCAGCCACTTCAGCAATCTCGGTACGGCAGACTTTTACCCGGCGTATTTTCTGCAACAGCTTTATTTTATTGTTACCACTCTTACCACGGCATTCTCGCACGGCAATTAAAGCTGCATCACTTATCCGTTTTTCCAACGAAGGATCGTTTACCAAACCAAATGGAAGAGCTTGAGTTTCTCCAATAGATTTTATATACGAAGCGCTTGTTGTTTTTAACTTTAAACTATGCCAGTAAATTAGTATTTCTTGACGGATTTCCAAAACTAAATAGTGTTCATCCGACAACAAAGGCCTCCCGATTCCAGAGTTTTGATTGGAATATGTTATTTGTGAATGAAATTTTGGTTTTGTAGCCATAGTCTTCAATTTCATAAACGATTTAAATTTTCGCGCGTTAATTAACATTTCCCACGTCCACGGTGATACCGCTGGCTTTTTGCCCATTGTGGGCTCAAACTTGCCTAATATGCTTTACCTACGTACTTCGTGTACCTGTTAACAGCGGCATAAAGCTTTAGTAAGCATGCGTAGTCAGACTTCAAGCAATGTTAACTATAAAGAAAATACAACAAGCTTCGAGCAGAAGCTTTCAGAATTGAAATACTGCAAAATGTCGCCGAATGATGGCTATTTCAATACGTGCTGAGTTCGTTAATGGACGTCGGCGTTTGTCGTTGTTCCTATGCTTTCAAAAATTCAACAAGAAAAAGGACAAGTCGAAATAAGGTAAAATTTTAACTCGTCAACATATCTGAATAGTTAAAAACTTCGACCTACTGGAACTAATTTCGCTTTTGGACATTTGTGTATTCTATGGTGTTTTAGAGCGGTTTATTGTGTCTAAATGCGTGCTAAATTGTGCTTATTGTAGACTAAACAATAGGGAATCGTCGCCGATTCACATATTTTTTCAAGGACAACCGAATTTTCACAAATGCCGAATAATTTTTAGTTTGTAATGTTCTTTAACATTCGTTTAACTAGGGGATAATTTCGCTTTTCAAGAATGTGCGTTCGTTCTATGTTTATTTCAACATTTTTGTCACTCGCCTTATAATATTATAGGTAAATTTCACAAAATAGATTAGCCCACGGGAGTATTGCGTAATCGCATGTCGCGTATTTCTGGCTATGTTTCTCTATTTATTAGGGGAATTGGCAAGAAAGGAAAAGCAGCCTTTCGGGAGGCTTTTGGACGTTTGTCAGAACTAAGATCTTTTCTTGAAACTCGCACACCCGTTCTTGCATTAACAGCAACTGCAAATAAGGAAATGCGCAACCGTTTCGCTAAATACCTTGGTATGAAAAGCAGTATACAGCCTATAGTTGTCAGTCCCAATAAGAACAATATAAGATTCACTGTTCTACGTGCTGATAAAGAACTTCATTGCTTCGACTGGCTGATATCTCTTTTACTGGAGAGAAAAAGAGAAACACCCTTCACTATAATTTTTTGTAGAACAGTTAATGACATTGTTTCACTGCTAACACATTTCTCGATGAGACTAGGAACTTCTGGCACTTACGTCGATGGTGAAGAGCCAGCACATGAGCGTTGTCTATTGGGAGTGTATTACTCTCAAACACCAAAGAATCATAAAGAAATTGTTACTTCTTCATTTGAGGGGTTATGTGGAAAAGTTCGATTGGTAATTGCTTCTACGTCTTTGAGTATGGGAGTAGACTTCCCACATGTACGGTATATAGTGCATTATGGTCCATCTAGGAACTTGACCAGCCATTTACAGGAAGCAGGTCGAGGGGGAAGAGATGGAGAACAGGCTTTTCACCTGACAGTATATCATGGGCGTCATTTGACCGCATGTGAAAAAGACATCAAAAGAGCTATAACAAAGTCAACAGAGTCTTGTTGTCGCATGTCATTTTTGGAGGAGTTTGATGATCAAGTTTGCCCATTGAGTCCATTGCATGACTGCTGCAATGTTTGTCATAAAGCCTGCATGTGCAATGCTGATGGATCTGGCTGCAGTCAGCCAGTACCTACCTTAGATTATTTACCGGAAAGTTTGGATCATCATGGTCAAAGAAGAGATGTTACTGCGGAAGATAGGGAATGTCTATGTGAAGCACTGAAAGAAATGCAACTGTCATTGTCTTGTCAAGCTAAATTGACAATGTTTGATTCCACTGGCATCCTCACTCATGGACTTTCTGATGAACTGATTAACACCATTGTGAGTAATGTTCAAACTATTTTTAATGTGTATGATTTGATAGAATACTGCACTGCCCCATCCTTGAAGGTTGCAGTCATAATTCTAGAAGTAATTAATGAAATTTTTAATGACATTTTAATAACAGATGAACTATATTCCCTTGTTTATTCAAAGGAATATCTTAGTGACCTAAATAGATTAATTCCTACAATTCCACTAATTAATGTGACTGAATTTGAAGATTTGTCTGATGACTCAGACTCCTCTGATTCATTATTATAAAACAATTCCAGGCAGTTGACAGGGTATCACATGTATTAGGTATTTAATTTGATGAAATGTTAGTATACATGTTTTATTATTTAGGTTTACAGTTTAACTACTATAACTTGGGGCATTCAAGATCATAACCACTAAAATTAAAGTGAAGTTATTGAACAGACAAGCAGGAGCTTGGAGAGCCTTATTTTATACTCTATGGGTTTTTGTCAGTTCTCTTAGAGTGACAATGATATTTTATCATATTTGAATGATGCTATTTTAGCAAATTGAAGAGGGAGCATGGCCCCTCAGCCTCTGTCCTATGTCCGTATGATCCTGACAGATAGGAAATCCTCAATGGTAATAAGACTACATTTAATTTAAAATAATTTTGTTCTCATTATGTGGTATGATTCTTGGAATGTTCTTCTGTTAATTAACCCTAGTTATATTAGCCATTCTGTAAACAGGTTCATCAACATATGTACATGTTCACTTTTTGGTGGTTTCATACACCCCCTTCCAATGGATTAAACAGTCTTTTGTCCACTGAAAAAAGTCTCTGTAATCAATATCAATGACATTTGATGTGAACTTAGGAAAAGAAGGGTATCCAGCTCTACTATTTGTCTTCTGAAATACATTTCCATGTAATAGATCTTTTACTACAATTTGTACAGCCTCTTCTGGGTTCTTGCTTCCATGGTGGCCACTTCTTTTCTTCTTGGAGCAGTCTTTGTATATCCCTTCAATTACATTGTTTAGTGCAACCACTGACCTAGCAGATCGCTGCAATGAGTTTGTTGTAATGTTGCTACCCATCCCTTTAGATAGACGTTTTAGTAACAAATTTAGGTGTTCCATGTGTAAGTCTAATGGGATATTTCTGCCTATTTTCTCATTAACATTAACAAATCTATTAACAATTAGACAAAATGACTCCTCTTCTGAGAGCACTGCACCGGTTTGCACAAACAATAATAAAAGTGCATAAGCATATTTAGTATGCCTGAATTTGTAAGCAAATAGAAGAACTAATTTGTAGCATCTTGTGAGGCGAAAACCGTCACCTTCTCTTATTGCATCTATAATGTTCATTACAAGCATCTCAAACTGTAGTCTAGCATTATGATAATTATAAATAAAGTCTGTTTCAGAAGCTTGTTCAATTGCAGTATCTTCCAGGACAGGTTTTGTTATAATCTGAATATCTGCATGCTTTGTACTTTCATGCCTGAAATACATAAGATTGTAGGATATTATAAATAATTATTTTTGAATATATTTTTTTTAAATGAATGACTAAAGGTATTAATTAAGAGTATGCTGAGTTTTTGTTTATAGTGTACCTTATGAAAGATGTTTTAAAGAGTGATGATTAGGTCTAAAAAATCCTTCATGAAAAATGGATGTGGGACAATAAAATAATATTAAAAGTAAAGAGATATTCGGTATTAATTTTCCCTCTTGAAACAAAAGATTCCATGGAGATATATTACTAGTAATAAATGTAAATTGTACCTTTTTCTTGTAGCATCAGTTGCAAACACAAGAGAACATGGACCACGGCGCTTGTAGTAGCCAAATTTGTCTCTGTTTTCATCACCACCATCATTGATAATTAATTTATGTATTTGTTGTTCATGTCTATTGGCAGAAAACAAAACAACATTAAATTGGGTAACAAAACATATTGCATGAAACTATGTCTTCAATCCCATAATTGAAATATTAGGAGATGTGTATAATTATAGGATCTTTTTGTGTATATAGGATCTTTTTGTTTAAAATTGTTTTAAATTAGCAGGCTAACCTAATATGCACTGGGTAAAATTTTCTACATATAACCACTCATTAGCCAGGCTTGGCCAACTAACCCAGATGATTTTGATTATTGTCAAATCATCCCGGTACCCGTAAGGAAATCATAATCTTTTAAACAGTATCCATGATTTATTCTGATGATCAATTTTGAGCTAACTATGTAAGCATGATGGCTTGCCTCTACGTATATATTAATCAAAAATAAAACATCCTCTTTGATAGTAAAATACTTTAATTTATTGTACTACAAATGTATTATATTGCACATGTTGATGATGTTACGGGTACCTTATTCTTGTTGAGTGTAATTGAAACTTCTTTTCACACTGATCCTGACGGCAAGTGAATCCTTGTCTAAATGCTTCGTCTAGCATAATTACTTTCTCAGGTAAATTTGTTCTTTGAAATATTTCCGCTAAAAAGACATGTATTTCTTTGTATATCCAGTCTCTTTTCATCTGAAGGTCCCAGTTGGTGATGTTTGGAATTGGTCTTGTAGACGGGGTGCCTAAATTGTTTTTAAATAAAAGAAAATGTTTTGTCCATAATTATAATGGGCATCTTTAGTGTAACATACAATTTAAGGTCATTTTTCATGATTACCTAGTACTGCTATAGCCAACTGAAAACATTGTTCAAGATTAAGTGAGTTTTTAGAATGGTATGCCATCTGGATAACGACATTTCTAGAACTGATATCTCAACTGAAAAGTGTTGACTAGCAAAAAAAAACTCTTCATTGAAAGGCCTAAACTTGAAAGGTTAGAATAAGATATTGACATATACCATATTATGACAGCACACCAACTTCAATGTACAGGCTTATACAACTTAGTGTAATATCATCTCAAAACTTCCTGTAATGCCTTAAAACTCAGTGCTGCAATGTCACATGTTTTTCTGGTATCCTGGTGGGATAATAAAGTTTACACATCTGGTGTCCAAAATAATCTGGTGTTCTCGGGTTACTGGGATATTGAAAACCTTGAACCCTAACTGAAAAAATGTTTTAGAATGATTTATTGGAGGTAATGAATGTTGGAATCCCACTAAGTTTATCTTTCATAACTCAGTGAACTTTAATAGTTTTATTATATAATCATGATATTAGATAATAATAATTGCCATCCCGTAATCCTAAAACAAAGCAAAAAATAAATAACTTATTTACCAAACATGGTTGGTCCAAACTAAGAAAATGTTGCCCTCGGCTCGTAAAATCAAGACTTCGAGCAAAATTTTCCCAGTACGGACCTCGAGTTTGGTAAATGACATATATACTTTCCATATCTTTCATTCCTGCAAATGCAATCCATCTTGCAATGATATGTGCATCAGTTTCATGTTTAGTGAAATCACTGTAAGCATTGTAATCCACATCTGGACCTTTCTTTGCATTACTTTTCCCAGTCCGATTCATTGATGCACATGATGTGCCAATTTCAGCTGCAGATCCGTCTTTGAACAAATCTGCAATACATATTAAAACAATATTGGTCAATTACCTTGAAATGGAAACCAATTTTAATATTCTGACTAAAGGGCTCACCTATAACTCCCCCTGAATGATTACTGATTAATTTGTTCCGCTATCTGGCTTAATCCAGAGTAAACTGCTAAAAATATGGCACTGTTGTATGTGAAAGAGTTATGCACACAATTTTCAAGTTTCAACAGTAACATTCTATTAAATTTTATAATAAAACTATAAAATTAATTGTTTTTGTATCTATTTTCCACCTTTTGACGCGTACCTTACGTCATTATTTGCTTAATAAAACTATAAACCTATTTAATTAAGGTGGCTCCCTATAGTTTTAATAGTTACGTACTATTACCGGTATTTTCATATGCTTATTATCTAATGTTATCCTAAGGTTTAAAACACTTGTTAGATAAATACTAAGTAGACCTTAAACTATATCAGAACTATCGAAGATATAAAATATTTAACAAAAAGTTCAACTATTTGCCGTTACCATGGTAATAATGACGTTTGAACTTTGGTATATTTTCAAATATTGCATAATTGAAGTGGCACCTCTTCTGTTTGCTTTGGTGAAGTTTTTAAAAAATTGCTGAGATGATACAGGTATTGTTGTAGACGATACATATGCAAAAAATCAAGGTAGGTTGTAGGGATAGATTTTTCGCTATAAAAACTATGAAAATTTTATGAAAAAGTTTTAAATTTTATGAAAATTTTTAAAATTATATATTGTTTAGAACTTTTTATAAACTACTTATGAAATTTTAGCAAAATTTAACGTCTACAAGGCTAACATCTATGTCGACGTGGTCGTAGAATTTCTAAATGATAAGTTCGCTATTTACCCATGCGTAGCGATACTATTTATAGTCACCAGTCCCCTGTTCAAATTACTTTAGCGAGCCACCTTAATCACTTGTGTTACCCACTTTTAATTTCAACAGTAACATTAAAAATGTCAAAAAAAATACATGCATACCGATAAGAAATTCTTTTTTAGATGCCAGTCAGCAAAAGCAGTTGTGATTCCTTCCATTCGTTCTGTCTGTGTTCCAGCCAGAGCATTTGCCCATTGAGCATTCCTCGCTCTTTCCTCAGTCAGCTGATCACCATCAAATATAACATGATCCAGGACTTCTGGTTCATTATTTAAATTTACTGTCAGCACATATTTACTATGAAAGTCATCCAGAATCTGTGCCATCTCCGCAGCTTTGTTTGAATTTAGAAAATGAAGTCCAAGTGGACACTGCAATGTATATTGAAAATACATGTATTTTAATTAAATTACTTTTAAATGGTGGTTTATGGTTTATCATGCACCCCATCAAGTTATTAGGTAAACATTTGACTGTATATGAACAATATGCATTTATAAGGCCAAGCATTTATGGAAGAGTGTAATATCCTAATTTGGTGGGTAACATGAGAAAATAGTGCTATAAGTAGTGCAGCACTGACTCAATGAAGTATGCTAAACATACATGAACCATTTCTTGCATAAATAGTATGTGCTGGACTGAATTTCAGCCAAAAGAATGGTTTGCACTCAATTTCACTTGTTTACTCTGTTCTTACAGAAAGAAACAATCACTAGGCTGGTAATAAGAAAATTATATTTCATCATTTTTGTTTTCAAAATATTTTATTCTGATAATTAATGTAATAATTTATTAATTTAATTGTGAAAGTGTTTTAATTGTGATAAATTAAAATGTAATAATTAAATACTTAAATTTATAGACTTACAATTTCAGATTTCTTAGACATTTCTTTTGTGTATTCATGAGGTATGTGGTATACCACTGCCTTCTTAAATTCTTTGTAGGGTTTCAGGTGGTGAACTATCACTCTAGGAATAATGTGAGCCAGATCAGCTATGACATCCTCTTGTACTCTGTCTGTGGGCAGGAATTCTTGCATTTCCAATTCATCAATTTTTTTACGGGGTCGTACACTGCTAAGACCTTTAGCACTGATCCGATCTTTAACAGCATACGAATTAAAATAATGGAGTGACTGGTTGTTGTCTTTCTTCGACTGGTATCGTGCTTTTACCTCCAAGTCCCAATTATCGCCAACAATTCTAGTATATATAAGAATTATATTGTATTATACATGTATATCATCTGATAAATCAAATCCACTATGCCTATGGGCCTGCTGACAAGGTTGGTTAGTAAAATTATGATTTTGTGTTGATAATGTGATACTTTCAGTTAAGGGGTGGACTATTAGAAAAGGGTTGGGGGTGGGGGGGGGGGGAAATTGAGCAAGGCAATTTTCTTGAAAAAAAATAAATTTGTGCAAGGCCTTCTAATAGTGAAAATTAATCATGGTGAAAACAAAGAAAAATCATGCAAAGGATTACAAATTTAAAAAAATCCCTGCACAAGAAAAATTAAAATTTTTCAATTGCTATTGAAAATTTGCATGTTTTAATTTTTTTTTTCATTTGAATTAGTTATTTTCATATTTAATAACATTTCAATCAATTTTCCTCATTCCTGATTGGCTAAGGCTAATGACATCTGTATTAAATTTAAATTGTTTTACTAGGGGTATTTAACAAAAATACCACGTGGTATTTTTTTTAAATACCATAGACCTTATTCAAAAATGGCCACCGAATTAGAATTCTTTTATGTGCATATAAATTAGCCCTTATGACCTCGTTTTAAAGTAAGAATTATTTTGAATTTCACACATGAAAACGAGTTCATAAGGGCTAATTTATATGTATATAATAATAAAATAATTTTAATTCGGCGGACATTTTTGAATATGGTCTATACATCTGTGTGTTAACCTGCGATCATGTCCTTGTGTTTGCAGTAAATACTAAAATACTTGTTTCCATCTGCCAAAATACCGCAACGTTTGATACGACATAAAATGACGTCATGTCAGTTTGGAAGATGGAAACAATTGCTGACAGTAAACAAGTCACACGAGTCCTGGTTTATTTGCTTTTGCCGAGCGTTCAAGAAGTTAGTCACGAAGAAAGTTAAGTAAAGGTTACAGTTTAAAATTACATGAAGACATTACTCAAAGATGGTGTTTATATCAATGTCACGCTGTGAAAGAACTCGACGTAGCTTTTGATATGCTGAGTTTGATGTTTATAGTTTCGCCGTTTTGTCAAGCTTTGCATTATTTTGAGAAAAGGTAAAATTGATTGAAATGTTATTAAAAGGAAATAACACTTGTTCTCGAAGAATTAATGAAAAATCATACTTGTGTTTGGCGAGAATTCATACCACTCGTGCTTCGAACCACTCGTGCTTCGCACTTGTGGTATTATGAATATATTTCGCCAAACACGCGTGCGACTTTAATAGTTTTCATTAATTCTTCTCGAACCGTGTTATTTCATATACAAATTTACTACGCATTTATTATTTCTTAACAAAAGCAAAAATGTTATAAGATGATGAGCTGAACATATATATGATGTACTATGTAAACTACAACTAAATTACCTGAACTTAGGTAACTTTTCTTCTTTAACCATGGAAATAGCAGATAAAATGTCTGTGTCATCGTAAAGGTCATGATCAGATTTTTGCTGCAGAAGTTCTTTGCAGGATTGATAAACCGCAGGACTATAGTTCTCACATTTAACAGCAGTTTCAGGCGAGAAGTCAACTGTGCATACATCCATTATCGCATTATCGTCGAGCTGTTTCGGTAGAACTTCTTCAAACAGTCGAGTCTTCATCTTTGTATGAATAATGCGGTCTTTCCATTCAAGGAGAACTTTATCATGAGACACAGATGCCTTCTTCTGCATATTGCGTAAGGTGTTGTAGTGACTTGATAGTCCCAATTTATGAAAGCAATCCACTTCTTCCGACCTGCATCCTCCTAAGATGAGTAAAGTGTTTACTCGGTAAGTGAAGTTAGAACGAGGTAGCCATGGATTTAACATAGTAGAAATGATTAATGCATGTTTATTCAAGCAGTTCTTTACTCTCTTATGTCTTGGGAAGGAAGCCTTAATTACGGTATCCACAATCGGTAGCTTTTTCACTGCATCCTTTATCAATTGATCATTCCGATAATTGGCAAGCTTCTGGATATCACCATGGTACTTCAAACTAGCATGAGGATCTGTGGAGTAGGTTTGGATTTCTCTCTTCATTTCTTTTCCAACTTGTTCAAAAACATAATCCCTAAGAGGGCCAAACTTCACAACACCGACAGCTGAGGCTCTGTAGTTCTTTAAAGCCAAATTCTTTACAAGCAAATTTTCATGTCCTTTGCAGTTGTGTTCGAATGAATATCCAATGAATATCTGCAAACAAAATAAAGCATCTAAGTATAATTTCAAGTTCAATTTCTTCAAACGAACATCATGTTCTTTAATCTTTATAAACTTATTTGAAAATCAGTCCATATATTATAACAATGAAAAAAATCTCAAGTTCACACATCAAATTCACAATTGTGGGCAGGTAGTGTACAATCGTGAAATGGAAAATCGCTTTTAAGCCTTTTGGCTCACTTTCCGATTCGTTTACGAGTCTTTACCCTAGTTGTAGTTTTGCTAAATACAATATTGAAATTTGGTGTATAACTTAGTTTAAACCAGAGAAACTTTTACGTGCAACTTCACGTGTGAAAGAAAGCCTAACATAAACACAAGATGTTTATCTTTACCGAGCTATAATATATTCGTTTTTACTCAATACATAATTGTAAAGTTTTGCTTCCCAGTAGTATCAATAGTTTTTCAGTAAAAGGCGAATTTAACAAAAATTAAAAACAGTGAAAGGGTCATACCGTAAATATTTTATATCTGACAGCTCAGCTTCACAACACTTGATACCTTTCCTTCATTTTCGGCGACTGGCAAATCCATTAGATTTGATAATGCATCATTAACGTTTTCTTCTTCAGACGAAGAAGAATGCAGCTGAAACAGTGATTTCTTCGATTTCAAACTTGTATTTTTCCTCATATCATTCGCGAGTGTTTTCTTACGGCCAGGTGTTAGTCCGCTAGGAGATAACTGAAATGATCGCTTACGACCGTTGGTGTTGCCCGTTTTCCTCTCTCCTTGATCTTTTTCGTGCCTACCGGTAGTATTATTTCCAGGTAAACCATCTTTAATATCGTGATAAAGTGTAGTGCAATTGATAACCTTCCTGGCGCACTTCCTACAAAGTATTGAATCATCCCTTGTACGCTCAACCCCGACAACGGTTAATCCAATACTTTCAAGTAAATCTGCTAGAACAATTGCACCACAATTGCTCGAGACGTTTTCTGTAAGTTCTTTGTTTTTTGTTACCTTAAACAACGGAACTGTCCCAACACAAGAGCCATACTTCACTTTTAGGTTCTCTTTACAGAGAAAACAGTACACCTGGCTTAATTCTTTTGACGCCATATTAACATTTTTCCCACGAAAATGCAAAATATACGCGGGGATTTTTTACTTCCGGCGTATTTTGATTGGCTCAATTTAAAGAGGGTGTGTCAAGGGGCGGAAAGCCACTCAACCAACATTTGTATCAGGCGTTTCTTTTTCCCCTCCCTCCCTCTCCCTTTCCCTCCCTCTCCCCTCCCGCGGAAAAGAAACGCATGATCGCAGGTTACTTGAATTCCAACTTAGAATCCGATAGAGCATATGTGTGACAATGATCTGCACATTGATTTTCAAGAGTAATATGAAGCTTGAAATCTGACTTCAGGTACTGTCTGATTTGACACAGGCTTTCTTGAGTTTCTTTAACCCATGATGCTGGCGGCATACCTTAGATAAAAAATAGAAATTTACAGATGTTGCAAGTCTTTGACCTCTTCTGTCTCTACGTTTGTTTGTTTGCCTGTTTCTTCTTTCGATTTTTTTTCTTCATTATTTTTCTTTTGGTTTCTTTTGTTCGATCTTCTTTGCGTTCTTGTTATAGTTTGTTTTGTTTGTTTGTGAATCTGCCTGCCTGTCTGTTTTTTTCTCCGTTATATTCTGCATTAATTTTCTTCCTTTCTTCCTTCTTTATTGTCTGTCTGTCTGTCTGTCTGTCTGTCTGTCTGTCTGTCTGTCTGTCTGCCTGCCTGCCTGCCTGCCTGCCTGCCTGCCTGCCTGCCTGCCTGCCTGCCTGCCTGCCTGCCTGCCTGCCTGCCTGCCTGCCTGCCTGCCTGCCTGCCTGCCTGCCTGCCTGCCTGCCTGCCTGCCTGCCTGCCTGCCTGCCTGCCTGCCTGCCTGCCTGCCTGCCTGCCTGCCTGCCTGCCATGTAACGGTTCTTACGACGTTGGGAATTTCCATTGTTGTTCCACTTGAGAGTTTTATGTGGTTGAGAAATGAAATCTATAAAATGATCAACCTTTACTGTATTCATGCGTGTTCGATGTTTCTTAGCTATCTCTTTGGTCGTCCCTGCTCCATAAAGTGCTGCATATTTTCTGGCTTCGTCAATACGCCACGTAGTTATTCCTGGTATCATTTGCTTCAGTTGGGATTTAGAGTAATCTTGAGCAAATATCGAGAGGATTTCCAAACGAGTGTTCCTCGAGCTTGTGTCCTGACACAAGGTTATAAGCTTCTGGACAATTTCGTTCTCAGGCGGAACTGTGTTTTGTTCACCTTTGTCGCTGGATATGAGTTCAAAGAGTTCATTAGACTGACCAGGTGCGATGCATTCTAAGGTGGCCATACAAGTTTGTAACGACTTCTTTTTATAGTAACGAGCGGTACTTCGTGAGACGTCTTTAATCGGGGAATGGAGTTGTGCTCTGATAGGACTCACATCCCGTCCATGAATGCTTTTGATCAAGTTGTTTATAGAAGCAAGATGGTGACTTTTTTGAGGTGTAGGGAAATATTCTGGTCCACACGTACTGTCAAGGCCCAGTACTGAGTCATTATTTGACACAAAACTGTCATCAAAGTGGACTTTACATATCTTCTCAATCGTTTTCGTGGCCGTACATGTCTCAAAAAGCTGTAATAAATAACGAAGGTTACAAAGAAATTTACTCCGAAGTTTTTTATATAGCTTTAATATATTCATATATACAAAACATTCAAATGGATCAATCGATAAATCAGTCATTATTTGCATCGATTGATTAATCAAGCGATTACTCAAATATAATTTTAATTATTAAAAAGGTTTTAAAAAACCTTTTCCTTGCAGTCTTGCATATCCATAGTCAATGTGTTAGTAGAATAAGATTCTTCGTGATTTCCTGCGTTAAATGCCTAAAAAACGAGAATAATTATAAGGTTCTTTTTATTTTCATAGTAAAAATGTTGAGAAAACTTTGCTAAACTTTAATTTGCTTATCACGTGGCAGTTCTTTCTGCTTTAAAGAATATTCCGTTTATAACCTTTCTGATAACGACTGTATATCAAATGAAAATACGAGTGGAGGATCAGGGGGGTCGGACCCCCCTGTAATACCTGAGGTGGGAAGTGAGTGATCGTGAAAATGTTGAATAGGTTTTGCTTAGTATAGGTTTGGAACCCCCACCCCCCTTCTCCCAAAAAATTCTTGATCGGACCCCCCTCTAAAACATTCCTGGATCCGCTCTTGAATACTACTAAAGATTTTTACGCATTTACATACAAGGTATATGCAGACTATGCAGAGAAAGGCATAAAGAAGAAGTTAATAAGAGGGTCGAAAGATCAACACTGGAAACTGACAAGGAGGTACGTTTTTCAAAGAAATATAAGCACATGCAACAACAAGTACAGCAGTTTCTTACTTTTACCGAATAGTATCTTACGGTGTTCATTATTAATTATTATAAAATCTGTATTTCAAATTGCTAAAATTATACGCTTAAATACGCTGTCGGGTAGACCACAAAGATCAGTCAGTAGAGTGTTGGTTGTTAGTCAGTGGGATGTCGACCGATTGGCGGTAGGCTGTCGATAGTTCGCCCATAGGTGATTATTATGCATTCACGAGCGAGTACGAGTATACACGATGGCCTAGACTTCATACTAGCGCCACCTAAGTGAGAACTATCAACAATTGTGTGAATGCATTTTAAGATAAAAACTCATGGAATTATATATTGCATAGTACAGCAACAATAATTACAGGTATATTGTTGTTAAATGATCAAAAAATTGAAAATATCACCAACCAGAACCAACTGAAACGAACGTTTCCCAAATGTCACTTATTTCCATTGAGACCTCCTTTGTAACACCTCTCTCGGGTTTTGCCTTTGAGGATCTGTGAAGAGGATGCGAGCCCTTACGTTGTGGGCGCCAGGAAAGACCAATAAGTTGTGGGTGCCAGGAAAGACCAATAATTTCTCTGTGTCGTGGACATACTGTCAACCCCTCTCCGTTGCCATCAAATATACCTGATCTTAATAAAATAAGATCTCCTTCCGATGCTACTGCTCGTCTAGATAAATTTAAATGATGGAGATGCATTTGTATGTCTCTTTTACATGCTAGTATTGGAATACACTCCTTCATGGAAGGGTACCTCGAGCAGAGACCACAATCTGTTTCAAGCCTTTGCCCAATTGAACATTTTACAACCTTTGGTGTTCCTGGTAGCATGTTTTTTTCTCGAATACTTGTTAAAACGTTTGTGTTTTGTAACGAGTTTAAAGGGCCACTGACACACACGTGAGGAAACCCGCTGACCGGAAAAACATTTGTCCAAGACCAAAATCTAATCCAACTAAACATTTTAGCATTTTAGGAGTTCCTGGTAGCATATATTTATCGAATATTTGTTATCTTGTTTGAATTGTGCTATATTTTGTCTTATAAATCAACAAATGACATAAAACGAAGTCATCGAACGGGGTTAAGGGGCCACTGAAATACACATGAGTTCTCATGAGTAAACCAGCTGACCGGAAATCCATCTTTTCCAAGATAGCGTGTTTTGAGTTGTTCGTGTCAGCTCTTCTCAAGTATTTTACTTGCCTTGAGATATTCCCTTTCTTATTTACTTCAACCACAGTTATCAAATATTAGTTTAATAGCAAAGGAAAAGATTGGCAAGATATGTAGACATATATATATGTCAAAATATATCAACTCGATGGATGTTGTCGAATCTGATTTAAACTACTCCGCACTACTTCAAAAGTTAAAAGTTCAAACGCATGTAAGTAATATTTTTACCTTTTTGATGTTCTAAATATGTCTTCCAGTCATGACATGTATAAAGAATATTATGTTTTTATCGTTTTTGCCGGCCTCCGTTAATGTTGAAGTCTGTCGAAAAATACCGTAAGATACATATCATAATATTCAATACTTTTCTATCCCTGCTTGTTGAATTGCTCATTATTCTTTTGTCAGGTATTTATATGATATTTAATGACATTATTCAAGTGTTTTGTTGACTAATTTCATAGAGTTAAGCAGTTTATTTCTTCTTATGAATTTTTCAAAAATATACAAATTTTCAAAATAGGCTATGTTTATTGCCTGGTTCCGAAGAAAATATCAAATATCCCAAAAATTTTATTGCTGTTAAAGCAAGTCTAAGGATAGTTTTTAACAGTTGTGTGTCAATTATACTTTAATCTAGTTGTTCATGGGAGATATTTGCTCTCAAAGTACACCAAAATAAGGTTTAAATGGAAAAGTGAAAAATGCCTCTTACTATTAGTGTTGCCATGACAACCACTCTTAGTAGAAAGCATAAAGAACTACATGTCATGAAAGCCAGATGTCACTTTGTTTAGCAGCAGAGATATCATTTCATTTGAGCTTGTTTTTATAATTTTATAATGGACTAAATATTACTTACTAAAACCCATTTTTGGAGACAAAAATGTCCCAAAATCAGGGGAGTGGATAACTCTGTTGGTATGCAATATTTTGACCTCAAACTTATGTCAGTTAATATACTCACTAACCCCTATATATGTGCCAAATTTGAGCTAATTCTGTGAGTTGAGGTTTATCGCCACCTGCATGGTTCTTACATGGACACCCTCTTAAACATTGTCTAGAAGAACATCGAGTACTATTCGACAGCATCAGTGACCAAATACCCAGAATGTGTCTTCAACACGTTTACGAAGAGATGAATGTTAACAACTTTGGTCGAATTATCACCTATCTAGCCATAGTGTATAAAGTAAACGAATTCTTGGATGAAGAAACGATCAGAGAAGCTGTGCGAAAAACGGTAAACGATTTGAGACGTATTAACTTGACAAAATATAAACGAAATAAAACTTTATCCCGATGGCTTAATTGGTTCACTGCTTCTCAGACTGATATTTGCATATTTATCCTCACTGCACGTGCAGGAGACAAAAGAGAAACTCATTAGGGGCCATTAAGGAGATTAAGTGCTTAGGCAAGTCTAGGCGAGAAGGTCATTAACAGTGTTACCATAGCAAAACCGCGTCGGGTCCTTTATTCGTCTCAGGCTCCTTTCGGACCCTCTACTGTTACTCAAACCCCCGTGTAATACGTCACAACCGATAGCTCTCCGACTAATTCCCGAAGATCGTCATTATCAAAAGATGCTTGACTTATATAAGTAATAGGAACCAAATTTCATTTATGATCATTACCTTACTGATCGACAGTCAGCAGTTGTGGGGCATGTTATAATATTCAAACAGAATAAGTCATCCTAGAATCATTGCCTGCTAAACCCTTATGTAAGCCGTATATAAGAAGAACTTAAGATAGTGTAAGGAATCAATTCGAAAACCGTGAGCTGAGGGGTTTAAAACGTATTAACACTGGCACATGGCAACGTAAAAGCTTTACTTGTATGTGAATATTATATTAGATATTTGGTGTTTATACGTTTAAGAACTGTGCAAAGTTCATCAAGGTTCGCTTTGTATGATAACTCTTACTAAGTTGTTAGTCGAAATATATTTTATTGTCGGAGTCTACTTCGGAATATTACAGAGCTTGGTTAAATAATTCGGTGCTATGGTTTGGTGGCTTATAAAAAAATCAGACTCGTACGTGTAGAATACAAAGGGGAAAAGCCATTAGAAACTCATTAAATGTTACTAATGAGCAAAACACCAGGATTTTCATATATGGTAGAATAAATTTATTTGTTTTGGTGGGTTAAAGGAGGATAATAAGAGGCATGAGGAGGTATTAATGCGTGGGCATGTTCGGGCGAGAACGTCATTAGCAGTGTTACCATAGCGAAACCGCGTTGCCGGCTCCGAGGGCCTCCGAGCCCTCGGCTCTTGGCTCCGAGCGACTCCGAGCCTTCGGCTCTTGGCTCCGAGCGACTCCGAGCCCTCGGCTCTTGGCTCCGAGCGACTCCGAGCGCTCGACACTTGGCTCCGAGCGGCTCCGACCCTCGCCTCTTGGCTCCGAGCGGCTCCGAGCCCTCGCCTCTTGGCTCCGAGCGGCTCCGAGCCCTCGGCTCTGGGCTCCGAGCAGATAGGGTTCCGGAACACTAGAGTTAGGCGTTAATGACGTAACGCGCCGCTATAAAATGAATACTAATGAGATTAGGGTTAGGAGGTTCCAAAGGAGCCTGAGAATGAATAAATAAAAATTGAATAACGCCAGATGGGGTCTATCACTAGTGCCGTCTTGCAGAAAGCGCTAGCGTCTGAACTACTAAAGTAGGCTGGCAATCTGGCACCCTACAACATCAAGTCGAGCAGCAAAACGAGCCAGAAACAGAGCTGCCCTAAGGCGTGAAGAGCAAACAATACAGAGTTTAATATAAAATGTAACACAAAATTAAAAAACCGCGGTATTGAGGAGATTAACATTGAAATAAGCTACGTCGAAGAAAAAACAAATGCACTTGTATTACGTGGTTATGATCTGTCACACCCATAATATGGCCACTTGGCTGCATTGTTTAGGAACAAGGGACAGATATTCCAGTGGGATTTGAGTCCGACGATGTCAAGTCCATAAAACAAAACAAAACATAACAGATAATTAGCAAAACAAATTTTGCACATAACATCACCGACCCATAATTTCTTTGTTGTTTCTTTGTTTTCTAAACCGCAAAAAAGGCAGCACAGAAATAGGGCCCTCTGTAAGCCAACTGTATTAACTAATAAGAACATATACTTGACAAGTTAGACACGGTATCGAAAAGACAACTTAATTGAGCATGCAGAGTAAAATACAACGCTAAGGAAGCCATATAAAGGATTTACCAAATATATAGTACAGCAAATTGCCAGCGAAGAATAACTAGCCCCAGTGCGGACGGCAGAATAGACCATGCAGGCCAGGCAATATTTAGATAAAATCGAACGACTCCACTCACCTGGTAATTTATCCTAAATTAGGGTGTCCAACGACTTGACAAAACATTTGGCCTTTCGAACTTGTACGCCAGAGCGGAACAGTACCGAGATCTGAACAGCTAGCATATGCTACGAGCCGGTCAAACATACAAACGCTTAGCTCATAAACACAAGCAGATTGAACTGCACCGAGAGCCAGAATAAACAGTCTCCTTCGATAAGTCTATAGCCCAAAAACGCAACGAACAAGCTGTTGGGGAACTGAAAAAAGGACCAAGTAGCGGTCTGTGTACAACAAAATTCTCCGGTAATAACTGTGGAGAGAACGAACAACTGAACAAGCCACGGAAATGAAGACATGCAGCTAGCGGCAAAACAGCAGCGTATAAAAATTGCAGCAAATCGATGAGACGCGACAAAAACTGATGATTAAGCACAGACGTGGTAATGAGCCACAGCGAAAACGTCTGAAAGCTAAGCTACAGTGTACAAACCGTACAACCGGCATAAACCGGTCTGAGTGAAGAGCCAGTTGAGCCAAATTCTAAGGTAGCATATCAAGCGACGAAGCACGACCAACAAAGGGCAAGGAAACCCTAGTTTCATGGCAGCTTTTCCCATTTATCTGCCAACGACGCTGTGGACGGGTAAATAGCAGACGGTAGTCTTAGACAGAACCCAAGAAATTCGAGAAACAGCATATAGACAAGCAGTCACTTGGTAGCGAAGTGTCACATATGGCAGTCAGTACAGGAATGAGCTTTGAGCAAGTACGCTCATTAAACTTAGCCAAGGGGCTAGTGGATTTGATACCCCCAAGTAGAACCCCAAGGGACCTGTGGAACAACAACACATACACATCGCATGATGTTAATTCTTTTTATTTCATAAATACATATAGTTGCTCCAGGTAGTTTTTTGGCTTTCAGGAATCAAAGATTTTTGGATATAAAATTCACAACAGTCAATAATAACCCTAATGTTCTTAAATTTCTTAAACCGCTTTGGAAGCACCATTTGGATCTCTGCTCGACTTGGCCAAGGAACAAGAAAAGATAACTCGGAGGAAAGAAAGGTAATCCAGGTGTTGTAAATACGCGAGACCTGACCACCACTTATTCCAAAAGTATCAGCTAAAAAGTGCACATGAAAGCCCTTTCTTGTCCTTACTAATGTCAGTATTAGTTCCTCCCAAGTTGATAAAAGCCTGCGTTGTCCTCCCCTTTTTTCTCTTCTTGATGGTGGTGTATCCATAGAACCTTTCCAGTAACGCAAACTTTTTGCCTTTTCTTTGATCAAATCAAGGACTAAATCGAGTTTTGGTCTAGTAATGCCAGTATCCCGGAAGCAGCTTTTTTGGCAAGTCGCCTGGATAATGAATAGGTTTCTGCATTGATTTTCTTCATCATCGCCAGATGAAGGTCTCAGACTGTTGCTGGTCTCTTCAAGACTCTCCTTGGGTTCTTTGATGTGACAGTCATCATCATTATCATCTTCTGATATAGGTTGGCCAGACTGTGAAGCTTGAGGAACTTTGTTCTTTCGTCGCCGTTTCTTTGGCTTTGGAAGCAATACCTCTCTTTTCTTTGGGAAGGCCTTCGTTTCACAGATTCATCTGTACTGTACCCTTTCAGATATAGAGTTCGGTTGGGACATTCCTTTGAACGATATCCAGCTTTAAAATGGTTCGAACATACCTTCGTACTTAGCGTAACTTTGAAATCGCGACGGTTAAGCACTCTCCCATTTACCAACATCTTTCTGGATTTTTGGTGAGTAGAATTGAATAATTCCTACATGAGGAAGAACAACTTGCTTTTCTGGATATCTCCGATCGTTTGAACAACCATAAACTGCACAATAATCACCACGAGCCATTTCTATAAACTTCTAAACTGTTTGTTTATAAATATTGATGAGATTTGACTACAAAATGCTTCGCAACGATGAATCTTATGAATTATTTACATTCGCCTTCGAGTTTCAGAGTTTGTTTGCCCCCTAGCGATCCCATAAAGCATTGCGAAACCGTGCGGGGACTGGCAACAGGCAACTTACCCATTCGGTCATCATCAGAGGTCATGTCGAAGCGTCGTATTAAATCTTCAGGTGCTGATATTTTTTCAATTGAGAGTTTACGCGAGTAAGCAGAACAAGAAGCGAATCAAGAAGTCATCGCTGCCAAAATATTGAACGATCTTGGTTCCATCAATCTAAATTTGGTAGATCGTGTTTCGGTTGATGTTCTTCTTTGTGCTCTGATTGTCAAATTCGGTCTATCCTTTGTTTGTTCTATGGCTTATGTTGTCCCATTTTTGTTTGTGTTGCCTGTGAATGTCCGTTGTGAAGTGTTGAAGCTGCTATGTCCACTATTGCCTGAAGATGAAGCAAATACACTTTTCCAATGTCTTTTGAAATTGAAACTGCCAAACCTCACGGTTCAACTACCGATCAATTCCATGTGTTCACACCTCCATGTGGTCGTTGTCTTGAATGCAACTCGAGTCTGGTACGCCACAACAATCCATTGAAAGTCCAGTACCATCATCTTCACGGGACAAGCGAAGGGATCAAAGTGTCACTGAAGTGCAATCGGTGCAGTACACTTTATGGTTACTCAAAATTTGGCAACCCGGAGGCTGGCTGGAAGTTGTACCCCGAGTCTAGAGGCACGGTTGAAGCCTCTGATGTTTGCTTCGTGGAGCGGTCCCTTCTAAAATGGCAAATATCTTTAGTGAAAGTTTTGTTTTTGTATTTATAGCTGGCACAGTGTAAATCCGATACTGGCATTATTGATAAATTTCAATGTAGTTAAGTTACGTAATAATATTTGTTTGTAATAATACATGTTGCAGTTGTCATTCATGGGTATCATTTAGTGGTTTCTCAGAGGCCTTCAACGAGGTTCACAGTGGAAGTAAGTCCAAATGTTTTTAATTCTGCTTTAAAAAGTACTACGATTTATGAGTGGAAAGAACGAATAAGGAAAATAAAAATAAACGTTACTAGTAAATATAGTCAAGTAGGTTACGACTTTTTGCACATGTCAACAATTAAAAAGCTCCCAGGGTCGGGGTTTGCCAGAGAACACTGCTATTAGAGAAACATTTTACAAGTAGTTGGCTTTGGTGTCATTCTCTGATTGTTTTTGCTGTATTGTATTTCTATTTTGTATGTTAGGTTTTGGAGAAAAACAGGTGGCTTCAGCATTTTGGAATGGTGAGGTGGCGTACGAGTTGAGAGAGCTTGGAATACTGGACTTTTTTGGTAAATTGAAAGCAGATGATGATAGAGAGAAAGTAATGGATGAAATTGACAAGATTAGAGCTAAGACAGTTTACAAACATCCATCTGAGGACTGTTTGTAGGGATCGTGGTAAGAAAACTGCCAATCTGTCACAAAAATATTACATGTAAATACAGGTAGTCGAGTCGTGATTGTAGTCTCCTTCGCAGCAGAAGGAAAACCAAAACCAAAAACTTTATTTCAAGTTCATATTAAATTTAACAGGATATTGTGCATTGTTTTGTGCAATAGGCATTAAACAAATTTAAAAATTGTAATCGTTGACAGGCAAGTCAAGTTCATCGTCACTGCTGCTATCATCGTAGAGGACTACAAATCCTCTACATCAGAATAACTGCCAATAGTGTAGTTGTGAATGCCTTCGAGATTTTCCCATAGCATGTTTATAATATAGCACTCGAAAATAATGGCCCCTTGAAAGTAGTGACCTCCCGAGGACGTAGTGCCCCTAATGCCTGCTAATTCCAGAAACGGGGCTGTCACTTTTGGGATTCTATGATAAACCATTTATAAATGGTAACAATATTCCTGCCCAGGCATTTACTTGGGATACTGGGAACAGGCACATGCAGGATTTCAGGGACATAGAAATCGGGCATTAGGCGGCTTTTATACACTACAAATTCATGAATGTATATATACCTCAATAAGGTCAAGTTTTGGTCAATCAAAAAGTGATCTTTATCAAAAGTAAAGAATACTGATTAGCTTCATTCTATTGTTCATTTGATATAAAGTACAATAAAATATTTTTGTTTGACCTGTATGGGCATTTACAATAATAGCTCACATGCGACTTGCCATTGTAAATGCCCATACAGATCGGTCGCAAATATTTTATCTATAACATAGTGTCCTTTCGTTTGACAGTACTATAGAGCTTCACTTTTGACAAATAAACAAGTTTTTATAGAACAATTTTTATGACCATTATAGACTATAATGGTCTTATGTGAAGTACCGACTAATCATTCGAGGACATGTTTAACTGATTATAAACCACATAAAGTATTAATCAAAATAAACTGTAAGGTAACAATATCCAAGCACATTAGTCTTAGAGGTATTTACATTGGCATTAAACCCCACTGTCTGATTTTAAAGTGTCACTTTCCAACTGGCATCATTCAAAATTATATATAGCCTGTGCACAGCCGCAACTGCACAGGTTATAAAGTCACAGTTAATGGTGCATTCTGAATAAATGTTTACAATTTTGTACAAGACTAGTCTTAGAATTCTGAAAGAAAATCGAAGTACTGTGTACACATAATGAAATTGGTAGGATGACATGTCGGGTGAAACAATTTGCATATAAGGTGATCCATCTGGGACACAGGCTATAAAAGTTATACTCATGGGCTTCTTCAATCAGTTATCACTATTAGCATTAAGTCCAGTATTTTCAATGTATTACACAGCAACCTTTTGGCTATTTATGTGCAAAGGAACATTTACCAGTATGTATTTTAAAATATATCATGTTCAATGTAATAAAACACCTATTGGATTCATCTTCACCCAATATTACAACATATTTAAGTCTCGATTTGCAATATGGATAATAGGCTCGACCTTCAGTGTCGTCCAATATTGAATTTTCAACTTAAATATTAATTTTTGTCATATTGGGATCAGAGGAATCCAATAAGTAATAATGTACTGTAGTACATTTTAAAATATTATAATAATTTTCCGCAGTGGGAAACACACAATGGATGAGTTAAATGACAACAAGCAACAGTACATGTATAAAGCAAATTTTTGAATGTCTACATTTGTCTACAAACTTCCTACTCTACAGGCTAAAGCGATGTAAAGAGCACAGAATAGTATTAGAATATGAATAAACAGCACTGACAGTTGACAGGTCCAGACCATACAGAGTGTTGTCAATACAGCATAGTACAGTATTTTGTCAGTTGACTCTGTTCAGACTGTTCTATCTCCATGTTCTTTGTGTTTCACCCATCTTGGAGAATGTTTGCAATAGTGTGCAAGTGAGTACACTAATCAGATACTGTACAATTGTTGTGGATGATCCAACTTGTTCCAAAGTTGCTTTCAGCCATGTACATGTACCATCGGTGTCTCGCTGTGTGTATTTGTATTTTATTTATATAAAAAGCATTGCACATGTAACTGGAAGCATAGTTTATACAATGAAGACAGTTGTCAGCCACATTGCTGATCAACTGTTAAGCAAGTCACTTGCAAAATCCACTGACACTTTGGACCAAAGTGCACAAAAGGCAAAGGCATCCCAGGTTGAGGAAAGTTGAAGTATTTTAGTTCCAAAAATGTCACAAAGCCTAATGGGAGGTGTGAATCATAATTGCAAAATCATGCATAAACGTAAGCTTGGTCTACCACAGGTAGCCCAAGTAATAAAATGCAAGTTAATGTTAATTTTGTAATTAATAGGTTGTGGAAGGCTTTGGGTAGCAGATGGGATATGGAAGCTAATGTTTGCTCATTACATGATGCATAGAAGGTAGTAATAATAAAAGTATTGTAACTTTAAGCATCACTGATGAATTAATTTAATGTAGCTCTGTTATTTTGTAAATAATTCGATTGAATTGATAAGTCTAAATATTATTTTTTTCCTTTTTATTTATTTATTTTATCAGAATTTTGTGAAAGGGTTTCTATTATTGAACTACCCAAATGTTTGTACTGACCCTCCACAACATGGAAAAGCATTCTGTGAGCAGCATGTGGAATATCTCAAAAGAAAGCATCCTGGTGTGCCCACTGACATTAGGGGATTTTTAAAACATTGTGGTGTTCTGCAGTGATACAGGTAATTAACCCATCCCTGCAATCATAGGCCAAGCTTGAACTGCTCCCTTTTCTCTGTTGAATAAAATTTTCTGAATTGTTGTGCAGAATAAAATAAAATAAAAGTAATAATATAATAATCTCTAATGAGGATACTCTAAAGTGCTAAATGACATTGAATGGGAAAAGAATGGTTAAAGAAGATGGAAGTGTTAGGTTGGAAGTGTTGGAGTGTTATAAATTCAAAACCAGAAATAGAATAATGACGACAAGTATTTATATAGGATATTTATTTAGACATTTCGGTTTATGCATCAACCATCATCAGTTCATGTAATACAATAGAGCAAAAGCAGGTTATTTATAAGATAGTGAATGTAAATGAAGGAAATTACAATTATAATGCTAATAATATAGCGGGCAAAACTGCTAATGATATCAGAGTTGCAAAATTTCTCCTCCAAAAGGAGTCAATTCCAATTCCAATTACTTCAAAAAGGAATTAATTCCTAATTCCAATTACAAAATTACTCTCATGAGAAAGTAATTTTGAATTACTAATTACAAATTCCTAAGCCTTATGTACGGTAGACCTTTCGTCGAAATAATATTAGGAAAACAGACTAGGAGTTGGGGAAAGGTGTTCGAGATTTCAACTAAATTGTGCAACTATTTGTGTATGTGAGAATGTCTGCCAATCAGGGCCATTGAAATTATATGGCATATGCAAGTTGCTAACATCATAAGTTCCGAGGGGGCTTAATAGATGCTTTATGGTATATTTACAACCCAGGGTCTTAAATGTGCAAAATTAAGCTTAATTTAAACATGCAAAATCTAAGAAGGTCAAACCAATATTAAAAAAATTAACAAATATTAAAATTGCATAAGAATATGATTTTTGTTATTTGATGATTGATCAATGTCAGGTGTTGTGTCATTATTCTTATTACTAAAGAGATGTTTACATATTATTAACTCTTTAAAAATCCAGGTGAAGAGTCCCAGGATGGGCCAGTTTCTATGTTGCATGATGACGAAGTATACAAAGTTGATGGTGTTTTAAATATGTTGCACGATGATGAAGTTTCCCAAGTTGGAAATAGTGCTCTCCAGTCTCAAGGTACTGTATGTACATCAAGATTTACATCCTATCTCACCATGGATGAGCACTTACTAATATACATTTGAATATAAAAAAGTTAAAAGATATTGCAACATGTATGTCATGTTACACATACAATACACCACTCAATGTATTAGAAAATATGACTTTTACATTCTCAGCCATTAATTAATATATTATGTCTTGGAGATTACCATCCACCTTTCACTCTATATCGATGATTACAATTTTTATTAGGTAACACAGATTTCATTGAAAAAGAACTGGAGTCTGTTACCAGTATTCTGGATGATTGTGTTGAAACTGAGCCCACTGTGTGCAATAAGGAAACCGGAGGGAAACAATGACTTCAGAAGTGGTCAAGGGGACATCTCTTCATAGTAAGAGTAGGAGGGATCATTGACAAGTGGAGTCCTATTTTCAAGTACGTTTATATACTGTAGTAGTAATAAGTTAAGGTTGTAATAGTCAATCACCATCCAAATTGAGAAGTGTGAACAAGCTTTTAAAATTCCTTTGGATGATTGAAGCTCTGCAAAATACAAATATTAGAAATACATACAGTACCACATCTCTAATGAAAGTGCTATACACACTGTCTTGTATTTACCCATATAATGGCAAATGTCCTACTTTGAGGGAACACTTGTTTGCGCCTATTGTCGCCTGCAATTTTAGTAGCTCTATAGTTTTTTATATTTTATCTTTAAATCTTTGTACATATGGCTCATATTCGCTTCTATAACGCTTATAATGGTCTTCTACAGAAAGTATGGCCATCTTATCGAGGAAAGAATCAACATTGTACAGCCGAGAGAAGTCAACCATCTTAAAGCAACTTCAACTGGCTTAAGATCTCATAACTCATCGAATTGTATATATATTAACTCTTCACCAATATCAGAATCGCTCGGAAATGGGAAAGAAACATCTGGGAAAACATTTGTGCCAAACGTTTTGCTATCTAATGTCATGTCATTAGCCCCGAAAATCGACGAACTTCGGCATTATACTAAATATTCAAATATAGACCTTGTTTACTTGACCGAGACGTGGCTCCAGGAACATATTCACAACAATACTGTCGCTATTAGTGGTTTTAATTTACTTCGTCGTGATGTAAAAGATAGACAGCACGGTGGTGTGTGTATATATATCAGAGATTTGATCCAATTTTCCTTGTTAGACGACATTTCCGACCCTTCTTTTGAAGTTTTATGGGCCAAGATCAGACCAGACCGTCTCCCAAGAGGATTCAGCAACGTTATTGTTGGGACAGTTTACCATCCACCAAGTTCAAATAATTATTTCTTCAAATAATTCAGCATAATTCAGCTATAGCTGAATTATTTGATGAACTGTCTTTCATCAATAGAATCGACATTTTCGAATTGTGGAATTGTGGAACTCGATGTTTCAAGGTTGAAATCCAATTTCAAGCTCAAACAGATCGTAAACTTTCCAACCAGAGCTCAAAACACGCTAGATCTGATTCTTACAAATCTTCAAGATTTTTACGACACCCCAGATAAGAGACCTCCTTTTGGCCTGTCCGACCATTTATCTATTGAAGTCAAATCAAAATCGCGTACCCTACTTCCACAATCAAGGTTCAAGGTCAAGTCAAGAGACCTGCGGCAAAGTAATCGTCTCGCTTTAAGCCTATATCTGGAAAAAGTTGATATACCAACACTCATCAGCGCTGGTACAACAAGCTCAGAGAAAGTATCCATACTTGAAATAGTCAATACTGGCTTAGACATTATTCTCCCTATACGATCTAAAACCATCCACTCGAACGAACCGCCATGGATTAATCCTGCGCTAAAAGATTTAATTAGACAACGCCAAAACGCCCTCGCACAGAATAATCTCCCTCTATTTCGCCTCGTAAGAAACCGCGTCAATCGAGAGCGAAAGACCTGTCGAGGTAAATACTACGAAGCAAAGATTGCCCATCTCAAAGAATGTAAACCGTCAGTGTGGTGGAAAGAAGTAAAGAAATCGAGTGGTATGTCATCAGCCTGTCGACATTCTGATGATTTTACCAAGTCTCTCCACCATATAGATGCCTCATCTAACAAGCAAGACCTCGCTAACATCAACGAAGCAGTTATAAAACCAATGAAAGAATTCTCACCGCTCCCTGCCGATTTTGACCTCGAACAAGCTGACTTGAAAGATATGAATGGAAATGAATGGAAAGATATCCCTGCCGGAGTCCCACAAGGAACCAAACTAGGGCCGTGGCTCTTTGTGCTGATGATCGACGATATTGAAGTCACTGACAATGACTTATGGAAATACGTGGACGACACAAAGATCGCTGAACCTGTTCATAAGGACGAATTAAGCAACATTCAGAATGCTGTCTCAGAACTACAATCCTGGTCAAAATCACTCGGACACTTTGCCTTAAATGACATCTGAAATCAAATTTCCTTCGGAAAATCATTCCCCCCGCTCCCCCCATGCAATGTTGGTAAAAGAAATTGCACTGAACATACTTTGCATTTCATTTTCTAACCAACATTGAACGGGGGGGGGGTGGGGGCGATGTTATTTGAACATAATCTTAGGAATTGATGCGCTTAAGTTCGTTTTACGCGACTGTCCGAGTTAATTTTGGCCAGGATTGTCTGAAAATAACCGCGTCAATGAATAATACCATTTCCCTCCCTGTTGCTGGGTTTATTGGGCTAAAACTTCATTAATTTATATAAAAATCGTTACTCCTTATAATTCCGTTAAAAAAATAAACAAAAAACCCAAATAATTTGCGTATTCCTTCATGATTACATCATACATTAATTGTTGACGTCACGAACTTAACGACTAATTTGAAGAGAAGGAAATGACAAGGAAAGCCAGCTCGGAGAAAAGAGCTTTAGCGCTTCTTTACAGAAATCACGTAAAACTCAGTTATCGAGAAGTCGCTAGAAAATGTGGTATTTCTAAAACGACAGCACATGCGATATGTTCTTTGAAAGCCAAAAAATCTGGACACGTAAACAAAGCTGGTCGACCAAAATTGTTAAACAAAAGAAAAGAAAGGATGCTAATTAGAACCTTCCACAAACTCAGACGAAAGTATGTTAACTTTTCTGTGAGGGATTTAATTGCAGAATGCTCCTTGGACATACAGTCGGTTCCTCGAAGGACTATTTCAAGATATTTAAACCAAAATGGATTCAAATTAAGACAAGCAAGGAAAAAGGGTCTTTTAAATGACAAAGACAAGCGCCTTAGAAGGTGTTACGCGCGGAAAATGAAGAAGGTTTTACGTGTTCAATCTGATTATTTCACTAATGAAGTTGCCTTTTACTTGGACGCTGTTTCTTTTATTCACAAACACGATCCGCGGAGAGCCGCTATTCAGCCGAAATCTCGAGTTTGGCGAACAAAAGGGGAAGGACTGAGCATTACAACAAAAGGAAGCAAGTACCTACCCGGCGGAAAGCGCCTTCATGTACTCGTAGCAGTAGCGTATAAGAAGGGAGTTATCCTGAATGAAGTTTACGAGAAAATGGACGGTGATTTTTTTGCGGACTTTATTAATACTCATTTTAATTTATGTTTTGTTAAAGCGGGCCCTAAGGCTTACGGAAAGAGATTATTTGTTATGGACAATGACCCTTGTCAGACAAGTAAAAAAGCTTTAACAGCTTTAACAGAAATAGAGTGCGAGTTTCACCGCATTCCTGCTCGTTCACCAGATCTCAATCCCATTGAGAATGTTTTTCATTTAGTAAAGAAATGTCTGGAGAAAGAGGCAATAGATTGTAATATAACTAAAGAATCATTTGAGACATTTAAAGAGAGAGTGTTAAGGTCTTTGGAGAGTTTTGATGTAAGAACGATAGACCGCACAATTGAAAGTATGCCTAAACGAATAAAAGGAATTATAAATTCAAAAGGGATAAGAATTAAGTATTGAAAATAATTAAGTACTACGTCATATACTTTATACCAAACATTTATTGTATTTCACCCGAATTAATGGCATGTAAATAAATTTTATTTTACAAACCAGTATGTCGACATTTATTGTGCATTTATTTATTATGAACTATTATATTACAACGGCAATAGATCGTTTCCGCTTATGCAGCTTTGGTTACACGGCCCTTATCAACTTCTAGGCATCTCACGGTCAACATACCCATTCACATGTCACTTTGCGAATTTAGAGAGGTGAAATTGTGTTCATTCCTATCGTATTTTATGCGAAATTAATATATCTTTTGTCCCAAACGGTAAACGACAGCCTAGACATAGGCTTTTCCGTGGCTGAGCTGTGACCTATGGGACTGGGAACTACATTCGCTTCATGACGTAAGCAGAGTTAATGCTCTGGAAAAGCCTAGTAGATTTGCCAAATCCCGCTCGAGGTATCATCGGTTACAAAATATGAAGCTTAACCATCTAATAAAACCATCCCACATGCGGGATGTTAAAATTGAACACATAAAGCTAAAAGTCCTAGAAGGGTGTTGTGGTCGGGGTCTGAGAGGAGGCACATTTTTCCGGAGGGTTGTGATTAGGTTTAGGGTTTCCGGGGTGCGTGATTACGGGGGGTGGTATGGTGGTGAGGTTTCGTTTAATAAGGTTGTCCAATCAGATGGTGGTTTTAATAGTGGTTAAGCTTCATAATTTGAAGGAAATGATAGCTCAAATCCCAGACCATTGTATTTGTTTATTTTTCTCACAGTTACAAGTCTTACAACCATCGGCATCGAGCCACCACTTAAATATCAAATCTATATTTTACAACCATAATATTAAGTTAAAATTATATTCAGCAATTGTCCTCTGATCGATTCAATTCAACTTCACGCTCTGGATTCGACTATTAGACACATGAAAATATGACATCTTTCAAGCGTAAAATACTCCTGGCAAATATATTACCATTTCAGAATCATCTTCAGAGAAACATCAACAGAAAATCATGAAGCATTGGCCACGCATGTGGCGAACGTTTACATTTATACACTCACGAGTTCACCTTCATTTGACATAAAATGCATTCGATACGTTCGGGAAATCAAATAACTTTCACAGAATGCCAGGAATACTCGATTTATATCGTAAATGCTTCAACAATACCTTGAACTTCCATTACCTCGACAAAAATATCAATAACTTGAGATTTGGCGCCACCAACTTTGAGAATCTAGAGTGGGGCAGTTTTGGGGCAGTTTTGATTGGGAAATCTACTAGGCCTTATATTTCCCGTTGTCTCTCCCCAGTCCTTTCGGCCCAGGCCCCCAAATAGGAAATAGAAGGCCTAGGTCTAGGCTGGGTAAACGAGTAGTAATTGTAAGAAACAAAGAAAACGCCACGGTAAACATGTACAGCTTTCATAAAATAAAAATGACTGATCAACTCTTAATTATTCTAAAAATGCGATTTTACAATGTTTACCGTGGCCATTCTCAATATGCGCATTTATTCACACTACGTTTCCTCTTCATTGAAAAAGTTCGAGTATATGAACAATTTGAAAATGAAAAGACGGTATATAAACACTTCTTTCATGCTCTAATAGTTCAATGAAGAGGAAAAATTTCGCATGTTTACCGTGCACGTCTGTTTACCGTGCGATGCACAACGTGACGTGCATTACGTCACACAACGATATAATATGTGGAAATGTCTATTTAGTTCTAAGGAGTTCTTTAACAAATGACATAAATATTTACAAAGGAAGTAATCTAGCAAAGCACTTTGCGCAGGGTGGGATATGCTGTTGACGATCTGGTGATTGAAGGAAATAATCTTCCATCTCACCGCCATCATCTCCGTCTCCCGATCGTCCACCACGCCATTCTTGATGAAAATGAAAGGTCGCTTACTTGTACAGAAGATTGGGGTGTCTTTCACGAACTCGATGTCTTGAGTAAAATGGGTTTTCGGTGCAGGGAGGTGGACAATTTCTCCTTCTAGCATAAGCAACAAATTGTGCCACGGTATCACCTGAGGGCTCCAACGAAAATCATTGAGAAAGATGCACTCTGCATTCTGTATACCAACCCACGCGAAAGTGCCGGAAGCTGGATTGCAGATTGTTTCGTAAAGCAACGTCAGTGGCTTAAGCACGAAAGTCTTTCCGCAATTAGCTGGGCCAACGATCATTACGTTACGGTGTTTGCCGCGTCCTTTCGTTAGCGATTCTTTTATTGCGTGACCAAACATGGTTACATCAACGCCGTTTTGGTGAATAAGTTGTTTGGCAGATTCGAGCCAAAGTCCATTGCACCCTACAGCACACTCGCCTTGCGATGCGTCGTAAAGCAGGTCTATGCGGGTTTTCTTCGAGCGCGCGATCTTTTCTTTAGCTCCTTTCATCTCCCACGTCGTTTTGAGCAATTCCCCTAGACGTTTAGGTGACCTGCCGAGAATGAATTGTGCAAGGTCAATTTTCCCGTGTTCTTTCTGTTCTTGTGCAAGGGCATAGAGTTCGGTGTTTGACTGAATATTTTTATCTAAAATAATTTCGGAAACTTCAAACGGTGTCAGACGCTTTGGTTTACCTCCTTTTATTACTTTCCGTCGCTTCTTTCCTTTTCCTTTACTTGTCGAAGCGCCTTCCTCGCTACCTTTCTTCTTTCTCTTTCCTTTGTTTTGCTTCTGGGCGCTTGCATTGGTCGTTTTAGGTGTTTTCGCATTTCGGAGATCTGGGTGTGCAATGCTTTCTTCATAGTCGGTGTCACTCTTTGTGACATAGTGCCACGCGCTGAAGTAGTTGTGGTGGACATTTGAGTAGTGGACAACGACACCAAAGGTTTCCTGCAAATACCTTTTTGACGGCAGCCATCTTTGCACTTTATTTAGCTTGACAGCCATGTGATAATGGTGACCACCATCGCTGTGGTTCTCTAAGGTACAACACCATTGAAGAACTTTACCCGACCCTCGAGTGAAGGAATCCACCACAGCCTTTGCAAAATCTTTTCGAAGTGGAAACGTGTGTAAATTTGCTTGACTGTAGGTGAGAAGATAAACAGTTCTTGTTGCTGAAGAAATAATGGAGTTTTCATCACCGCTTTCATTCCCACTACTCGCTTCATTCAATCCGTCTGAAGGGCTAATACTTTCTATATCGCTTTCATTCATGGAAATTGACTGCATAACTATACATCAATAATTGAGAAGTAAGTGAAGCAACGTTTCTCCACAGGAAATGAATGGTGAAAGAGCGGGATATTTGGTGTATCCTTTGTATAGGTTTGGCATGTGCGCACGTCTTCCGGTGTAAACATGACATCGCAAGTGATGGCAATTAGGCTAATTCATCAACAGTTTTCCCCGCAGATCAGAAAGATTTACAAAAATTGGACACGAGTTGTTTCTGTAATAATTCAATTGCAATATGTACATTTCCCCCCGATTCTGATTCATTTAAACAGAGGAAAAACAGTTTTTTTTCAATTTGATATTTTCAGACAATCCTGGTCAAAATCACTCGGACACTTTGCCTTAAATGACATCTGAAATCAAATTTCCTTCGGAAAATCATTCCCCCCGCTCCCCCCATGCAATGTTGGTAAAAAAAATTGCACTGAACATACTTTGCATTTCATTTTCTAACCAACATTGAACGGGGGGGTGGGGGCGATGTTATTTGAACATAATCTTAGGAATTGATGCGCTTAAGTTCGTTTTACGCGACTGTCCGAGTTAATTTTGGCCAGGATTGTAGCTACGAAGTCTCGCCTGAACAGGTTCCAGTTAAACGAAGAGAAATGCAAACAGCTGAGGATCTCATTCGCTAAGAAAGACCCCGTTTTCGCTCCCGTTGAAATCAACGAAAAAGCTATCGAAGTAGTTCCTAATATTAAACTTCTCGGATTGAACATTACAAATGATCTAAAATGAACTGTCACGTCTCAGAAATCATACGTAAGGTGTCCGCCAGACTTTGTTTTTTAAGACAACTTAAAAGAGCAAACGTACCAACAAAAGAGCTCTTGATATTCTATATTACATGCATACGTCCTATTACTGAGTATGCGTGTCCAGTGTTCCATAACGGACTACCGCAATATTTATCGAATGACTTAGAACGATTGCAAAAGCGTGCACTAAGAATAATCTACTCAAGTCACCTATGCTGATGCATTAGCAATAAGTAACCTAACTACAATCTATGACAGCAGAAAAACCTTAACAGTAACCTCTTTAATGAAATAGCTAGTAATGAGAACCATAAGTTACACAGTCTACTACCTGATGTGATGCGAACTTACAACGAAAGCGAAGCTTCAATGTGCCAATATGCAAAACTAATAGACTCAAGAACAGTTTTATTTATAGTAATAGTATATAGATTAATTATACATAGATAGTGATCTTAAACTTAATTTATTCTAATTATTTTATAAAATGTTTATCCTGTAAAGTATTACACAATTCAGCTTTCAGCTGCAAAGGTATTATAGGCCGTGGACTGAGGACCTCTATCTTTCAGTTTCGTTGCACATGTCGCGAAACTAACCTATTTTATCGCAAATGAACAAAAAATAATGTAAAAAATAGCAGCTGACCTGACCCCATTGGTTAAAGTTGCACAATTATGAAATAATCGCCGTCAAAGTTGATAAATAACTGTGCTCGAAATCTGATATCCCGCCATTTTGTTTTGGAGCACGCGTGGCCCTCGCGGGGAGATCGGCAGGCTGACGTCAGAAAAACCCACTTGAAGTCATGTTTTATGCATTTTGACGACGTTTGTGAAACGCTGTTTCCAATAACCAAAGCCCGACTGAAGAAATTTGTTGAATGTCGGAAACAATGGGTGAATTTCAAGTGTGAACAAGCTGCAATATGCCGAAAGTCATACGAGTCTTTCTCGGATGAAAATATTTTAAACTATTTAAACGAAGAGGTATTTGAACTAGACTGGCCTTATCATAAAACATGTTACAAGCGTCTATGTGATGTGGAAAAGATTCGCAGAGAAGAAAATAATATAAGATCTAAAGTAGAAAAGTCATCACCGGTCGAAAAAGTGCAGGCGAAAACTGAGAGTGAAAAAAGAAAATCGGCACGTTTTATATCTGGGGCCAACAGTGATATCAATATTAATGTTGAAAACGCTTCCAAAAGGCCCAAACATGTGTTGCCTGAACGATGCATTATATGCCAAAGACAATCACCTTGGTTTAGAAAAGACAAGGTAAGCATTTTATGTTAATATTATTGATTCATAATTCAGAATAAGACATAGGAATGCCTTTTTCAAAAAATCTTGAATTGATCAGGGGTGTCAGTGTACATAGCGAAGAGTATAATCAGCAGTCACAATTAGTGTGTGTTACACTACCTTTCATTTTTTTGGAAAGTGAAAAAAGTGTCTCAAGCTAGCTAATATGCTTATCGTAGCATCTCTATGGGTTATGGGGCTTCCATTTTAACATTCAATATCCATACAGAATGTTTTTTGAATGGTAATGGATGATAGAAAGATAGCAGTATAAATTGTTACCAGAAACCTAATTTAGCTTTAAATTTTGAAATTTAAGATGTCTGGCAAACGAATGAGAGTTCCTTTGATGTTATGTGAGACACTGAATGCGGGACTTCTGCGGGAAGCTGCAGAACGAAAGCAAGATGAAAATATCCTAGTCCATATACGGGGACGTGATTGTGTAGCCATTGAAGTAAGATATCATAAAATATGCTATACCAACTACACCAATTTTCTGAGGTTCAACAAAAGTCCCTCTGAAGACCAGAAATTTGGACACATGTATCAAAAATGCTACCAAAAATTTTGTGAAGAAATTGTTGAAAAAGAGCTTATTGCAAAGAAGCAGATCAGGTATATGACAGATTTGTTTAATTAATTTTTGCAGTTTGTTAAAAAAGAAGAAGGTTTTGATGCAACGCCCTTCAGGGCTTTCCGGCTCAAAGATAGACTGTCTAGAGCATACCCACAACTTGTGTTCCATAGACCTAACGTAAGAACGAAAAGTGAAATAGTTTATGTAGAAAATCTGGCGTCATCGGACCTATTGGATGAACATATGACTTTAAAAACTATGCATGATGTGGAAGAAGTGAATGATAACAGCAGTAATTTAACATCTGTTCATACAAACGAACTTCATGTGCTTTACAATGCTGCAATGATTTTACGTAACATAGTACAAAGCAAATCTGGCAAAAGTACTCCCTGGCCACCTATAGCATCTGACCTCACAATGGAAAATGCAAAGAAGGTTGTACCTATTCAGCTTTTTAATTTTCTGGCATGGATGTCAGGATCATCTGATGATGCTCAACTGGAAGAACTGGATAAAAGTAGATATAATAAACTTATTTCCATTGCTCAAGACATAGTGCATGTCACTTCTGATGGACGTAAGCTCACACCCAAATCTATATCACTTGCAATGGCATTAAGGCAGCTTACTGGTTCTTCTTCTGTGCTGAATCTTGTCCATAGTTTTGGTCATTGCATGTCTCATAAGTTTGTTCTTAGACATGAAACAGCTCTAGCGCAGCTGAGTATTTCCGACAAAGGCACTTTGCCTCCTGGATTTTTAAAGAACACACCTACAACACTAGCATGGGATAATGACGATTTTTGTGAAGAAACCAAAACCGGGAAAGGTACTACCCATGTCACTGGGGGCATTATCCTACAGAGATCTGAAGAGACAGATTCTCAGATTGTTGATGAAAGGAGAAGTTTGCCAAGATCAGGATCTTTGTCTGATATCTCAGAGCCTATATATCCATACATGCTTGGCAGAAGAGTCGCAGTTTATCTTCGTGATGCCATCGCAAGTTTGCCACTGGATGAGGAAAGTCACAAATCAATTCAAACTGAGAAAAGGAAACAAGATGTAGCATTTGTTATTTTGAGGACTGTAGAAGCGTTTCAGCCACAAATGCCTGAAGGACAGGGTTCAACACTGAACTTGAGTCTAAACACATTCCTAGCCTCACAAACATTGGATACTTGCCAATAATTGATGCTTCACAAACTGAACTGTCACGATAAATACTATTCTTAAGAGAAGCCAAGAAATAGCAGACTTGTTAGAAGTACAATACATTTGTCTGGTATTTGACGAATCCATTTACGCGAAAATACAACAGATAAGATGGAAAGAGCTGATCTATTATAATAGGTTTATTGTTCGCCTAGGTGACTTTCACATGGCTATGTCATTTTGTGGAGCCATCTCTAAGTTGTTCAAAGATGCAGGATTAAAGGTATGTGACTGTGTGAATGTGCAAAAAGTAAAGAAAAGATATTGAGAAATAATTACTCGCAAAATTTTAATTTCAGGACCTTTTGATAGAGTCAGACATTGTAGCTCTTGGGTCAGTAGCTGGTGTCCTATCTGGCAAATATTATAATAGGAGCTTGCGAGCACACAAAGTCGTGTACGAAGGATTAATGCGACTTCTTTTCCAATCATTCTTGAGAACTCAGTCGTCAGAGAAGCAACAACAGGTTCTATCATTAATTGGTAAGTTTGCACGAAAGAAAGATAGATTTACTGTGATGCATAAAAATGCTGTTTGGTTGATGTTTCACATACTTATAACATAAAGCCAGAACTATAACGTTTTGGGCTAAGGCCCTTCGTTTCTCGCTGACATCCACACAAAGAGTAATTGCTCGAAACTTCGAAGTTCTGCTTTATTTTTAAAGTAGTTCAATGATTTACCAAATAGCCTTAATTTGTTAACATCGCTGCCTAAACTCTATTATGATACATATACATATATACAATGCGGTCAATAGTTTAGTTATCAAGTTTCATTGTACAAACAATCGCTATCAAAAATAAGTTTTCAGGATCTCTCTAAAACCGATTGATAAGCGCAAGATTTACTGTTAGTAGATGTAATATTTTCTGTCTCATTTAATGCAGAATGCATTGCTGGATCCTATCCAAAAGAACAATTTCATGACTACCTTACCTCTCCTGAGTTTGAAGCACTGTCAAGTTCCCTCGATACTTTTGCCAAATCACGCTCTGCCCTCAACCCTACATTTGCACTTTGGTTGATGTATCTTGAAATGGTTCAAATTTTGCTGTTATTTGTCCGTGCAACAAGGGAAAACAATTTAGAACTACACTTATCAGCGGTCAGGTCAATGCTCCCTTGGTTCTTCGTGGCAGATAGAGTTCATTACGCAAGATATGGGACGATGTACTGGCTTGAGATGTCATGTTTGGAAAACACTCATCCAGGTAATGTACCGCATTGAAGTCATTAGAGAGGTTTAGCAAAGATGACGCGACATCAAAGACGACGTGAATATGGCGTGGCACATTAATGAAATTTCATGTGCCACGCCATTTTTACGTCGTCTTTGTCGTCGCGTTGCCTCTGCTAAACCTCTCTATTATATGGACTTATGTCAGAATGTTCACTTTGCCGACTATATCAATCGAATATTTGTTCTATAAAAAGTGGTTGTCTTTTATGAAAAAAGTATGTCTTTAATTTATCCGAAAACATTTGCTTAAAATTATACAGAATACAAAACTCATAATTATTAATGTTTAAGAACTGGGGTTTGGATGGGTTAGAGAGTCAAATTCGGGTAAATACGAAGTGACCTAAAATGATTATGTTTTGTGGTTGGCTTCGAAAAACAAAAGTGATCAGTGTTTATGAATCGTTCGTTAGAAAGATGATTTCTATATTTCAGTGTCTTTTATTGTTATAATAAACCAAACACAAAGCCCGTTTATATAGGTTGGTGGCGACCCTCGAATTATTTATCGGATGGTGCAGAAAATAAACCTGCATGTCCACCGTCACGAATACAACGTCTTGCTCAAGAGAGCATACAGATGAACGAGTTTTGTATAATTTGTTGTTCCAAAATTTGTAACATTCGCTTCATAAAACAATTGCGGGTTGTTGATCAAATTGTTTGATTAATGATTACTGTATATGGCATTTTAATCAAAATTTCCTTACAATTTGATTTTGATGCATTCCCAAAGATCGTTAAACAAAAAAAGAGAGCATAATCATCCAAGAAATATTTTAAAGTTCCATTTCCTTGATGAAAACCAATATTAACGATTAAATGGTAGCGGTTGTCAAGTTAGTTACTAGCCGCTAGGCGTTTTTTCCAATTATCAACAATTCAAAAAAATGTTTGCTCACGTTTAAACGAAGCAATTTCGGCCAATATTGGATGAAAACGTGCACGGCGTAAATCAAAATTTAAGTTAGACAATTTTGAATGCAAAGAACCTTGTTTAAGGGTAATAGCTATTTAGTTTTTAAGTTATACTAAATTCAACAGGTGAATTTCTTTTTGCGCCACCCGGTATATTTATATGTGAAAAGCTTAATATATTTATAAACTTCTGTGCTTTGTTTTGAGGTGCACTGGAGTCAGTGAAAGAAATCTGGACAGGCCAACGCCAGCAACGCTATGGATTTTCATCGACAGCGTGTGATCAAGTAATGGAGCAGACCTTCAACAGAGACTCCAAGACCAAGGGAGGTATCACAGGATTTTCATTGAACAAAAGTGTAGTGAAAAGATGGATATTGTCTCAGTCCCAGAGAGGTTCCATTACTAGACAATGTCATATTTTAGCTGGCCTTGAAACCACAGACAGGTTTGTCTTAGCCGTATACAGTAGTTAAATATAGAAAATGCACGGATAATAGTGATAACAAAGAAATTGATTCTAGCATTCGGCTGTGTATATTGCATTTCTCAGTCCTCACATATTTTCTTTCATTTATTTTAGAAAACGTAAGGAATTAGACTCCACTCAGATTGCAAGTCACAACTCCAATGTTGCTGCTGTTGTAGAGAGAATTTCAAGCATGATTAATCCTTTCGATACAGATATTACCGAGCTTGTTAATATAACAAGTGGAGCAGTAGCTCAACCAGACGTCAAAAATGATTTACTTTCTGCAAGCATTATTGGGGAGAAAAAACTGGGCGAGTTCATTAAGGAGAAGGTTACGTCAAAGGAACCGGACATATTCTCGAGTATCACGGCAACAAAACTTAAAACATTTACGGTGAAGAAAGTATCTGTGAAAGCGCAGACAAGTAAAGGGAAAGTCGTCGAATTGAAAAATGACTCAAAGTTCATTGCTCGCTTACTTGCCATCGGAGAATCGAGAGAAATTGACATAGAGAACCTAATGATGTACAGTTTGCGAAAGTTTCCACGACCGTTCGCCACAGAAAATGGCGATCTTGTTAAAACAGCTAAGGTAAAATTGCTACATGCTATAGAAAGTTGCTGTCAGGGATGTTTATTGGATACAATACCTCCAAACAATGCGTTGATAATTGATGGTATGGTCGTTATCCAGACAGTGAAAGATTTACCACAGACATTCGGTGTCTTGGCAGAAAGAATAATCCAACGAATTATTATGACAGCCAAAAGCTTAAATGCATCTCGTGTGGATTTTGTTACCAATCAATATCCAGAAATAAGCATTAAAAATTTGGAAAGGAGCAAAAGAGCAGAATCAGGATCAACCCTAATAAAGATATGTAACGGAAGCCAAAAGCTGCCTAGACAGTTCAAGAAGTTTCTTTCTCTCGGGAAGAACAAGGAAGCTCTTGTTGAATTTATGTATCGGTTTGTTTTTATTTTAGCCACATATGTCACACGCAAGTTTTACATGTACGAGTGTCAACGTTCCTTGTAGGACATTCGTGCTAATGTTAAAATACCTGGTTTTCTGGTATCTTTTAAACACACATAATATTATTTGAATGGCTTTTTTATATTAGGTATTGCACGACCTGGCAGCGCGACTTGGATCCATGGAGCTGTTTCTTACACATGGACGGCAATGTCACAGATTTTGGGTAGATGGAGATGGGTTATTAGCAAGCAGTGATGTACCAGAACTTCTGAATGATCATGAAGAAGCAGATACGCGAATGCTCCTTCACGCGAAACATGCATCGTATGACTATGATACCGTTGTCATTAAAAGCCCAGATACGGATGTGTTTGTCATGGCAGTTGGCCACAAATGCTCTTTATATACATCTTTATACTTTGTGACAGGATCAGGTGATAAGGTCAGAGTAATTGACATTGGCCAAATTTGTGAAGAGCTAGGGAGCGATCTTTCATCAGCACTTATTGGATTTCATTCATTCACAGGTATTGTACAGCATATTGTCTGCAGAAACCACGCAAGACGCATTTGGCTAATACAGTAGCACAACGTCTTTTACATGTTTATTTTATGTAGGTTGTGACAGCGTTAGTGCGTTTTATGGGAAGGGAAAATTGAAGCCATACAAATTGTTTGCTGAATCTCCAGAGTTTGTTAATACTTTTAACGCCATCGGACGTGAATTCTCGTACGGAAAGGAATTACTAACAAAATGTGAAAAGTTTGTTTGTCAATTGTATAACCAATCTAACGCAACTGAGGTGAATAAGGCACGATTAAATCTTTTCCGTCTCGGACTTTTCAACGAGTAGTCCATGCCGTGCACAAAAGACGTTCTGTCAAAGCACCTGGATCGTGCAAATTATCAAGCGACAATGTGGAGAAGAGCTTTACTCCCGATGATATATGCACCTGATATTACCAACCATGGCTGGGTTGTCGAGAATAGTATTGTATCTATCGAGTGGATGGATTTACCGCCAGCACCTGACGGCGTCTTAGAGAATGTCAATTGTGGATGCAAAACTGGTTGTTCAAGTAATCGATGCTCTTGCTTTAAGGAAAATCTTTTCTGCACCGCCCTTTGTCACTGTCAGGAATGCATCAACCATTCTGAAACTGCAAATGAGGATTCAGAAAATCAACTTGAAGATATCGAAATTGATGATGACTTAAGTGAATGAAATGTCGAATATTGAGATAAAACATACTGTAACCTTGTGCTATTTTGTAATGCATTTGTTATCCAAAGGCCTCAATGTCTAGGGAATTTAAGTAGATGGAGAAAACTTGATTTTTCAAGGCCCTGAGAACGAAGTTGTTGATTTTGAACTATTTTGGGGGATAAACATGTCCCTTATCGAACGCGTATAGTATTCATTTAAAGTTGTTGTTAAAGCTTGAATATTTATGCAAAGTAGGTCCATCAGGCGTGTGCTGTTCTCCCTGAAAGCCCATTTACAACCTTTTCTAAAAGAAATGTGTCTCAGCACGAACTTTACTGAAATAAAAAATAACTTTTAACGAATTTCCAGGTAATAAAAAGAAGGCAGAGAGCGCTTTTCAAAATATAAAAATGCTGACTCAGCATCTTCTGAAAATATTTGATCAACGATATTTCCGTAACGATTTACTGAAAGTACGTAACATAATAGAGTTTTCTAGTCGTCTTATGTAGGTCTATCAGATGGCATTGTAAAATCGAAGCATTTCTAAAGTTTTTGTTCTTCGAACATATAGATGACGTCATCTCAAGAAAAAGGCCCATTTCTCCTTGTTGTGCACACTTTTCGTATGGGGCCTCCTAAATTATTTAAACTGCCTTACATCTTTATAAGTTTATGAAAAAATTAACTAGTTTCGCAAGATGTGCAACGAAACTCGTTTTCCAGGCACTTTTTTTGCCTTCAGTCCACGGCCTATTACTAATAAAGCTATCTATCTATCTATCTTGTGAATAAAATCTTTGGCACTTAAGGTGGTACTGGAGTCTCATTTTTGAAAAATTGAAAAATTCTGAAAACTGGTATTTAGAAAGGTCTATGGTTGTCTAAGTTGTTGGTGCCACTAAAAAACCGTTTTGCGTCCAGGGGGGTGTGGGAACTCAAAATGAATTCCCAAAATGGCCATCTTTGATTATTGATAGTAGCATTCGCTTTGAACTTGTTGAGCTGAAACAAAGAGGATTTGCTTTATGTATCAATAGGAAGATTTAAGCCGGAGTACGCAATCGCTCGAGTATTTGTCTCTGATTTATAAGCATTACCTCATTTTGAACGATGACAGATTTACAAAAAATTCTCAACCAAAAGTTTTAAGGCGGACGATTGCGTACTCCGACCAATTTGTTTGTTACAGTCTTGTGTGCAATCAGGCCAAATTTTGTTGAAATAGATTGAATAGAGACAAAGATATGGAACTTTTAGACGTTACTCTGATGAAAATATATCAAATGTTGGCAATATTACCTCAAAATACAGCTGTTTAGACAAAACAATTCGTCTATTTCGAGTTGTCACACGATTCTTCTATGTTCAGTGAATGGCCAGTGGCTAATACTTAGAATTTACCCCCATAAAAGGACGAATAAGTAATGTAACCTCTATTTTTGGCTTGGAAAAATTCCGCGCGAAAACGAATTAACCAATTAGATCATAACAGCCTGGCAACGACCCGTCGGGTGTTTAGTGATGACATGTCAAGTCATCACTAAACGGCGCTTGGGGTTGTTATATTCGATTACATCCTGCTGATTGCTCTTTGCGAAGTAATATTCACGCGACATGGCTGCGCGTACGGCGTACCGGTGATACTGATTCGAATGTTGGAGCAACTGAACCCTGAATCTCTTTCGAGGAGTTGGGCTCGGGTCGATGATGAATTTCAGCACCAAGAAGCTTGTCTCCCTTGGATGGACATTGAGCGCGAGAGAGAGTTTGAGTGGTGGCCGGAAACGCAAAATAGTTTCGTGCGTAGATCCATCAGGAAAGAGGTTTAAGACAGGGGAAAGATGTAGCCGAAAGATACTCGAAAGAAAACGAATAAAGTTATCTCAATTATTATATACCAGCCATATTACTCCAAGGACAAGTGCTCCTTGGACTAGTGCTCCTTGGAGAAAAGGGCAAAATGACTAGATGATTGCGGCATATGAAATCACAACACGAATCTCAAGGTGTAAAATTCTGTAAAAACTCGCTGTGGGAGAGCAAACATAAATTCATTATCTTTCAGCCTTAATCTTTTGTTTTGGCGCGAACATTCGCCCTTAGATACGAAAGTTTGATCGCCGAAATCTCGAAAAGTATAGAACGCAGCGATGTAAAACTTGGCATACAAACTTGTTGTTACTATATCTTCCAACTGACCAAAAACTGTTAAGATCGGAAGAGTCGACTTGAGACTCCAGTACCACCTTAATGGGGTAATAAGGCACTTTCTTTTGATGCTACTAGTTGATGGCATATTTTATTAATTAATTACCTGGATACAAAATACCAACAGTGTGGTATTTCCAATACAAAACTGTTTCTGAAGAAATGTATACTTTATTATAAATATATAATTATATATATTAATTTAATATATATATATATTAATTTATTTATATTTATTTATATTATATCTATTTATTATTTATATTTAATATATTTAATTACAAATATATTTAATTTAATTTAATTTGACGTACAAACAAATTCACGGTTGTGGTTGTGCTATGGGCAGTCCTGTTAGTCCCATTGTGGCAAACCTATGCATGGAGGAAATTGAGGATTTAGCACTCAACCAATCAATTTCACCACCTAAGAAATGGTTTCGATATGTTGATGACGTTTTCTCCATCATCAAAAAACATGCGTTAACTGATTTCCACAACTTACTTAATTCCATCGACCCACACATTAATTTTACCATAGAACATGAACATGACGAAAAACTCTCATTTCTTGATAATTAGTAATACGCAACAATGGATCCCTTTCTATTGACGTTTACCGTAAACCTACACATACTGACAGATACTTAGACTATCACTCACACCACGACAAACAACACAAAGTAGCACAGCACAAACTCTTTTACACAGGGCATCAACATTACCTAACACCAACGAAGGAAAACAACAAGAACGCAAACATGTAACCAATGCCTTAATGTCGAATGGATACCCTAAGAAATTCCTACAGGAAGTTCAACAAAAACGAGTTATGAGGCAAGATAGGATACCATCACCCGAGGAATTAGTAAAAACATTTTTTGAAAATGTGGAACTAAAGACGAACTATGCTGTCCTTCCGTACATTAAAGGCCTAACAGAACCCTTAAAACGACTCCTTAAACCACACGACATCCGTATTACAACAAAACCTCTCCACACACTAGAACAAATGTTTCCTTCAGTTAAGGACAGACCATCACCCGAAGATCAGACTAATGTACTTTATCGTATTAATTGCTCGGATTGTTCGTGGAGCTACATTGGTGAGACAGGCAGAGCCTTCAACACTAGGAGAAAAGAACACAAAAGAAATGTAGAGTAATGTAAAAGTGGATCCAACATCGCCAAACATGCTTGGTCAAAAAATCATCAAATAGACTTTAAAAACAGTAAAATTATTGACAATGGCAACTATCGGCATAGAACAACATTAGAATCATGGCACACCGCAAGCACAAACAATTCGGATAATAATTCTAAACATTTGCCCGAACAATACCGCTTTCTTATTAAAAAAATCTAAATATCACAAACATCTAAATTTAGTCATAAACCTATATGTAGGCGGAACTGTCACTTGCATGTCACTATACTATCTGTTTGTCTCTATATGTAATTGTAAACCACTGACATATCACTCTTTTCATTGTAATTCACCCGTCGAAGACTGCAGACTGGCAGTCGAAAGCTTGTAACTTAAATAAATATTTTAAACCAGAGAACGTCTAAAAACCTAATATGAATAATCCTGGTTTTGCTTCTAACATCTTTAAATAAATATTTTATTAATTAATTAATTACCTCCATACAAAATACCAACAGTGTGGTATTTCCAATACAAAACTGTTTCTGAAGAAATGCATACTTAACAAACTCTCACAATACTGTATAATTAATTGATTTTTATCATGTGCTCCTGTCATTATTGCTGTTGCTTAAACCCAGTTTGATTGTGGATGCGGTTGTGTTTCAAATTGCCCAAATAATATTACTACTGACATACTTAACAATCATCCATCAAGTTATGGATGTACCAGGGATATTGTGAGAGCACAAAAACATGATAAGAGTTGCTCGACGTGAAGAAGAGTAGCTGAAAAAGACTTCCCTGGTGCAACTTTCTAGCTGCATTCAACTAATGGTGCTATATTCACAGATTAGTATAAATGTTTTCACAAGATCCTTGACCTGCCGTCCATCAGTGGTCATCAATACGAAATGACAAACAACACGATCTACATATGTAATAAACTGTTCTAAGCTCACATAAATAAACTGACATAAATAAGCTATTCTAAACTCAATAAATACTAACACTAACACTAACACTAACACTAACACTAACACTAACACTAACACTAACACTAACACTAACACTAACACTAACACTAACACTAACACTAACACTAACACTAACACTAACACTAACACTAACACTAACACTAACACTAACATTAACACTAACACTAACACTAACACTAACACTAACACTAACACTAACACTAACAAAAATAACTATACCTTGGCGATCGATTCAAACTGATATCTATAGCTGATATCCAGTTGTGTCCCTCTGTATCATGTATGCAAAATGTCTAAACTTCACTAATTAACCGACCCCAGAATCTTTAACCAACCATATTCCGCATATGCCCTTGTTCCCCCAAAGTGGATGTGCAGCAGGTTTCCGATGACAAGTGCATAAAGGGAGTGGGGATACCTGATAACAAATTCAACTTTGTTTGTTACGAGCCTTTGGCAGCAGGGGCTTCTTCCCATTCTTATAGCATCTAACAGTATATCTGTTTCTATGTTTAACTATCCTATGTAGAGAAAACAAGTGATGCACTTTAGGCATGGCACACAATACTTTTTAAAATCTGGACAGCCATACAAATGTTTGTTCAGGAGCCATAGTATTCCCATTTGGAATTTCCTCTTTTAAACTACTTGGGTCATACTTTTCCTTACAAGTCTTGTCTTTATGGTTCCTGATGTGGAGGCTGTCGATTATTTTCCTTATAGACATCCATGCTTTGTTCCATGGTGCAGGCCATGGTAATACTTTCCTGGCTGCTCTCAAACCATCCAAGTGGCACATATTGTCATATGAAAGAACACTTTACACCAATTGAGTGGGTTAATGGTCTTTAAAATAACACACATAGCCACGATAAGACAATTATGAATTCTTGAGATGCGCTTTCTGACCTAAAAATTGTAAAATGCAGGGCTTTCAAGACGAATCTGGGTGCACGATTTTCCGCGCACCCAAAGTTTGAATTTCAAGGAGAACGAAGCGATACCAATTCTCGCATTTTTGCAAATTGGCGAACATTACTATCACTATTTCAGCCTCAAAGTCTTCAGTCAAAACCACCGTTGTTACAAAACACCTTGTCGGAGAAACGTCGATTTGCACGCGTCCACCCAGGGAACGAGTCGTCACCCGCACTAGATCAGGCAATCTTAACATTTTAACAAACTTTCCCGTGAAAGAACAAAGATTGAAGAAAGTGAATAAGAATATATCTATCAGCAAAGTTTGTAGGAAGAAACCAGTTCATGTAAGCAAGAAAGAAATTCAGGCTTCCAACTTCTCCAGGACAAGAATACATCACGAACAGTGATTCTGAAAAATCTTGCTCCATACTAAATAATAACGTAAAATTTCCTAGCTCACTGCCGTTTTTACATAAAAGTTAAATGATTTTTCATTATTGACCACTTCTAAAGTTTTTATGGCGTTAAATTGTTGTCTATCCTTATACAAAAGCGCTTTAATTTCTACCACTCTGTTACATAACACATAATCGCGCACCCAACAAAGTTTTACCCAGGGCGCGAATAACTACGTGCGCAATTTTGTGAGTTTGAAAGCTGTGAAGTGTAATATGATAACAGTTTGTAAAAGTTATTTATGTAAATGAAGAATTTTGTTCATGATTGAGGTTTAAAAGAAATATTATATTTTAAGATCTAACAAATTTGGAATATTACTTGGTCAATTTCTTCGTTTTTTGGGGTGTTTTTTTTTGGGGGGGGGGTTTATGGGTGCTCTATCATTTTGATCCAAATAAAAATATTTAACAATGTCAATAATAATTGGTTATGTATTTCTTGAGAGTAATATTAAAGTACATGGTTAAAGACTTACATGTAATAGAAAGTTGGGTTGTTGTTAGTGTTAGTGTTAGTGTTAGTGTTAGTGTTAGTGTTAGTACCGTTATCTCATGCAGAGAAACTACTTAAATCATGTGTCAGGGGGTTTCCGATGACAAGTGATTTAGTTACATGTAAGGCAATTATTGAGCAAATTTAAAGTGTAGTCGATTAGTACATTCAAAGAGTCAACAGTATAAAGTCTATTAGCTTTTTGACATATTTGAACAAATTGAATAAACCATAAGCCATTTGTGAATATATCTGGTGCATGTTAGGATCCTGAGTAGACCATTTGAGTTAATGACACTGACATTTTTGTCACTTACTAGTATTTAACCACAACTACCAGAATGCTTTGCCACTAACTTCTGTACTGTATCTACTTTATCCAGGATTCTGGTCTAGCATTCTGGTAGTTGTGGTTAAATAAAGTATCATGCATAGTATATTAAGTGATATAGCCAAATGAACAAAATGCATGTTTTAAACATCTAGAAAGAGGTTGGATCCTGACTTTACGTTAAACCTGCAGTAACATTTACAGTTAATCTAGTGCTAGAGTATGTTATCCTGCAGATTGAAATCCAGGTTCCCAGCCTCTGAGACTATGTTGGTATTTTAACATTCCTTGAGTGTTCAAACCCGGCACAAAACTGTTGTTTAATTTGTTAACAAAATAACCTTGATTTAACAAAATGCAATATATAAAATGTAATCATTAACGAGCAATAATAAATATACTGCATGTATATTGTAAAACTGAAGTATGGTATGAAGTTCACCTAATAATAAACAATTTATCTTTGCAGATACATAAATCATCTTGAATTATTTTGTGAGTGACCATTGAGGTATGCAACGTGTAGCGATTGGTCTACTCTGGGTCCAGTCTTTGCTTGCAACTAGGACAGTACCTTAAAAGGAGAATCATTAAAACAAACTTTTTAGTGTAGACATCTAACAATAAACGAAAGTATCGATTGTTGTTTCTACACTGCCTACGCAGCACGCTACTTTTATTTTCTATATTTCAGATAAATATTACAAATGCAATCAATGTGTTTCTCTAACCATGTCTTATAAACCCCGCATGTTTTATCAAAAACGTACAACTTTTACTTTGAAAGAATCAATCATTAAAGAAATTAACCCATTATGTAACGGGCAATCGTGCTTGTTCTACTGAAAAAAAACCCGTCTGGTGTCAGCGTAGTTTCTCTTCGCAGTAGGGGAAATAGGAGCAACACTATAAGAATAGCTGCACGAGATTAGGTCCTTTGAAGCCTTTCCCATTAATTATAAGTAATAACATGCCTTGAGGGAAATTATCGATTAAATCTCCCGCAGCCGAGGGAAGGTTTGTGCGGCCCTCGGACTTTTACAAATCTTCCCGAAGCAAAGGGGAAATTTAATCGCTAATTTCCCGAAAAGTCATCTTATCACTTCGTAATACTATGATCGCTGAGGAAAACTTTGAGCCGATCTTACCAACAGGAAATTTACACGGTTGATCAGAAGTTGCATCTAATTTTCCCGTGCATGTTGATGAGGGAAAATATATGCAAGCGGGAATTTAGTTCCTTCATCAATATGCACGGGAAAATTAGAAGACAAAGGAAAAATTTCCCTCTTGCATGAGCAAATAGGGAAATACGAGGTTTACATTCCCTCGGAGAACAAAAGAATCCGAGGCGATCAAGGTATTATCTAATAAAAAAACCACAGTGAGAAAGTAAATGCCCACATGGAGCTGCAAGCCTGTGTCTGCGATGAGTGAAAGAGGGTTTACTGGGTTAACTATAAATGTTAGCAGTTACATATACTAACCATGGATCTGCGTTTGGTAAAGGTTTAAGCTTTAAACATGCCATATGATAGTAATTGCTCCCGGGACACTGAAAATACACGAGAAACAGAACAATTTAGGTATAGACTATACTAATAATTATAGTTATTCATTTTGAACTTATTTTTGTCTCTGATTGGCCTAAGCACCAGGTTAGTTTTAGATAACAAACTATGTTTGTGTGAATAAAGTTTGTTTTAATATATCGTTTCAGTGGATGTTTCAGTTTTGGCTTTTGACAATGAGCGAGCTTCCTTTTGTGTAGCCCAGGGCGGGGGGAGAGATGGCGTGGAAACGACAACACATTTCTTTTTGGCTATCCGTGATGCGGAGCGGAGACTGGGTTCAACTTCGTCGAGTACAAATATCAAGGTGGAACCTGAAGGTAAGCCCATATGTATTGTATGGAGTATGTCTTTTTGTTGTCTTGGTAATTCGATGCGTTTCCATCAAATGGAGAATGCTTAAATGTGGAATCAGTAGACATCGTTTGTATTGGCCGATCTTCCCCATGCAGGACTTTAACGTGACGTTGTAAATTAAATTAAATTGTCTTGAAAAGCTATTTCCGCGAGTATTACAAGCGCTAGGCATGTTCACACAACAACTCTCAACTTACTTGTGAAAATTTCACAGAGAAAAGTAAGATTATATCCTTGAGTTTCTTCTCTAATGCATGTGGGGATACCAAAACGAACCAATGCGCATGCGTAGCTGGACGTCACTTGGACGTTACTTAGACGCCGCCTATAAGGGATTAACTCATGAGTAAATGAATAACTCCCGAGTAACTCGCAAGTAAATGAGTAACTCATGAGTTACTCACGAGTTAATGAGTAACTCGTGAGTAAATGAGTAACTCGTGAGTTACTCATGAGTTAATGAGTAACTCGTGAGTAAATGAGTAACTCGTGAGTAAATGAGTAATTCCCGAGTAACTCGCGAGTAAATGAGTAACTCATGAGCTACTCATGAGTAAATGAGTAACTCATGAGTAAATGAGTAACTCATGAGTTACTCATGAGTAAATGAGTAAATGAGTAACTCGTGAGTAAATGAGTAACTGAGTAACTCGTGAGTTACTCATGAGTAAATGAGTAACTCGTGAGTAAATGAGTAACTCATGAGTAACTGGGTAACTCGTGAGTTACTACTGAGTAACTCGTGAGTTACTCATGAGTAAATGAGCAACTCGTGAGTAAATGAGTTACTCGTGAGTAAATGAGTAACTGGGTAACTCGTGAGTTACTCATGAGTAAATGAGTAACTCGTGAGTTAGGGGATCAGAGAGGGCACATGATGTATTATTCAAACGGGACTAATTATCAAATAAAAGTCCTTCCGGGACACATAAGTCCTTAAGAATCTAACGGAATTTAAGTTGTCGCTAAAACTCTAAACGTACGAGTAACTCACGAGTTACTCAGTTACTCATTTACTCATGAGTAACTCATGAGTTGCTCATTTACTCACGAGTTACTCATTTATTCATGAGTAGCTCATGAGTTACTCATTTACTCGCGAGTTACTCGGGAGTTACACATTTACTCACGAGTTACTCATTTACTCATGAGTAACTCACGAGTTACTCATTTACTCAGGAGTTACTCATTAACTCATGAGTAACTCATGAGTTACTCATTTACTTGCGAGTTACTCGGGAGTTACTCATGTACTCATGAGTTAATCCATTATAGGCGGCATCTCAGTAACGTCCAAGTGACGTCCAGCTACGCATGCGCATTGGTCCGTTTTGGTACCCCCACATGCATTGGAGAAGAAACTCAAGGATATAATCTTACTTTTCTCACAGAAATTTTCACAAGTAATTTGAGAGTTGTTGTGTGAACATGCCTAGCGCTTGTAATATTTGCGAAAAGAGCTTTTCAAGACAATTTAATTTACAACTACGTTAAAGTCCTGCATGGGGAAGATCGGCCAATACAAACGATGTCTACTGATTCAACATTTAAGCATTCTCCATTTGATGGAAACGCATCAAATTACCAAGACAACAAAAACACATACTCCATACAATTAACTCATCCCTTTGGGCTCTTGGTCTCTGGGGGGACCAAGACTGGGAGGACAAGCTTTGTCAAGGAATTGTTAGCCAACGCCCAAATCATGATCGACCCTGTCCCAGAAAATATAATTTATTTTTATTCTGAGTACCAAAGACACGTTTGCTAAAATGGAACTTCTTATTCCTGGGATTCAGTTTGTGCAAGGTTTATCCGAATCTATATTGGATAGTATTAATCCCCAAATAAGAAATGTATTTGTCATTGATGATATGATGGGTGAAAAAGATACGATTATTGCGAAACTGTTCACGAAGAAATCCCATCATGGTAATCTCAGCGTGATTTATATTGTGCAAAATTTGTTTCATCAAAGCAAAGACCATCGTACCATCTCTCTCAACACTAGTTACTTTGTCCTCACAAAAAATGTTCGTAATGCAAGTCAGGTGACCCATCTTGCCAAACAGTTGTATCCCGACAACACAAAGTCTTTCCAGCAAGCCTACCAGATGGCAACCAAAGAGCCGTATTCTTACCTGTTTGTCGGTCTCACGCCGACATGTCCCGATGAAATCCGAGTAAGATCCGGGATATTTCCGACTGATACACATTATGTATATCAACCCAGGGTATAAAAATAAGTGCTGAATACCTGAGAAAAGCGACATTGAGACATACTGATAATGGTTTATTAAAGGCTATATATAGGACTGTGCATTTTGAATATATGTTTAGATTTTATCAAACGAAAGAAACCAGCAAAAACGAGTGTACTCCTACAATCAATCTAAACGTCATAATATTGGAATGACACCAATTATAAGAATTAAAGTTACTGTTGAATCGTTGAAACATTATCTTCTGTACTATGCTGAATTTAAATAAAGTATTTACAAATAATGTATATGTCTTTCTGATATTCCTTTGGTACATGTTAAATGTATAAGTTACCGCTTATCAACTCTCGTATAAAAGGTCTTGTCGAGTTATATTATAGTAAAATATAGCGTGAAGAGGGTGCGGCGTGTTCTTAGAGCGGAAAATTTGAATCATTCACCGAAACTGCCTATACAATGAGAGAATACCCTAATATATGTCGGAACATCTCAAATTGTTTTTTGTTTCTCACCATTGGTCAAGCTTTCAAAACCCTGGGCTAAAGGGTATGTAAGAGAGTACTCCTTACCGTTCCCACTGGTATCACATTGCCAACGGATAAGATGGAAAACATAGTAGGAATTATAGACATGGATGGATTTACTAAAAATAAAAAATTCCTTTGTAAAGAATTCGGACTGTTAATCGTGGGGAACAACGAAGCTATTTCATATTTTTTCGACATTGGTATTAAATGGCACGAAGAAGAAATAGTAAACTTGGGTCATATATGTTTGTAAATATTTAGCGGTTTTGTGTTTTGCGTACCTTTTCTGGGCTAACGCGAATGAACGGGAAATTGTATATGAAACGAAACAAATTATCTTTTAACAGTTATTATCGGTGTGTCTTTCCGACGGGGTAGTATTCGCGCAATCCTTTTGAACCAATTCTTTATCCAAAGAATAGCTTTCTCTGTAAGTTAAGCATTTAAAACATTTCATAGATGTGTAAAAGTTGTTCGACTTAGGCCTTTTGCTTGTCAAACTTAATTAGGCTGCAATTATTCTCTGTGTGCGTACTCAGTCATCCCTTAGGCTAATATTGTTTCGTTTGTATTTTGATGCGTTCAAAATTGCTCTTCTTATAGGTTCTCGAAGTAATTCCTCCTCTAAAATCTTCTCATGACTTGTTGATTTCTTCACTTATTTTCTAAATTACAGTCTAATAATGTCAAGGGGTATTGGAGGGTATTTTGGTGTATATTTAGAACGCTCAGGTACATTAATACCTGGGTCCAGTCTCCCTCGCGGTGTTAAATCAGATAAAATAAACAAAAAATTATTTTAAATTCATTGTTGCAACAATGTGATTGTTTTTTAGGTTAATGTCCTTCGTACAGATTTTAAGTTTTTTTTGGTACGTTTAACTTTGGTAACAGGAAGTCACGTGATCAGTTATAAGCGTAAATTTATAGTAAAAATAACGCATTTTGAAACGTGACCCGCAGGAATGCATAATTATTCTCCCACGGTTTTCTTTTGGTACATATAGTAAATTCTAAGATTGGTCTTTAATGTTCAACCTTGAATCGATAGAATTTCACCACCGATCACTAAGATAATTGGGGTGAAATGAAAACATCGCTGTATTTCTAAGGAATTTGTCCATTTAAAGCTATTTACGAAATATTAACGTAACTTTTACGGGTTGCACAATGCAGTTGAACATATAAAGGTTGATAGGGGTAATCGGTAAACGTAAAAAACCTTCCCGGCGAAGCCGTTGAAGTTAAACTTTTAGAACCTAAATACATTTGTCGAATGCGCCATTTTTTACGCTTGAGCCGATGTACTTCTTTCAGCGGTAGAACCCAGTGCCATGGCAACTATGCACGCGCAAAATGGCGATCAAAACAACTATAGCGCAGGGAAGCTAGTTTTCTTTGAAATGTGCATTTTGGAACTTACTATTTAAGTCTAGAAAGCCATACGTTTTACTACAAATAGAAAAATGTTCTAATTTGGAATCATGATTTTTAGTTTTCTTCCGTAGTTTAAACGAAGTGCGTATTTTGTATGCATCATATAATTCTGTGTCGCCACTGCGGCACTCGTAACTTTTATAAGTGCTGCTTTATTGAGGAAATATTGCAATATTATAGTGGTCTGACGTAGTTTGGCCTGCGTTATGTCTTAATGACGCAAAAACCTGCCAGAATAATGCGCGTGACCGCAATTTAGGCGCCAGATTCAAAGTTCGCTCCGATAAGGGAAGAGTGTCGTATAAAGTGTGTTCATCGTAAATGATTTCTATTGCAAAAGTCTCGTCCTTTCTCATCATGGTTATTAGTCGCATTCACCCACATTCCTGTGGATTTGCTAAGACAGCAGTTTGGCAAGTCACAAAAGCGGTTGTTGTCAAAAGTAAATGCAACGCGAACGAGACTCCAAAGGAGCATCAAGCGCGCAGTGTACAGGATATATACATCCGCTTCACGCATATGTTAACTGGAAACAAATTTGCAGTTGATCTGAAAACCTTCAAGAGAAAGCTACCAGATCTTCGCAAGAAGTTCAGTACTTGGAATCCCCGCAAAATGCAAGAGCGCCAACAATATTTAGAGGCCTTTTCTGCGGATAACTGGAAGAAGCTGTCACCCGAATGAAAAGTTGAACACAGCTTGATGGATTGCCAAGGTTGCTTTCACAGGTATTCAGTCTTTCAGTCCTTCTTTCCTGTAACATCCAAGGAATTCAAAGGTAGTTTAAAGCAAAATCAAGTGGCTGTTGCTCAAGATATTGCCTCCAAAATACGCGCAAATCCAATTCCAGTCAAGTGCAACTAACGAGAATACCAACGTTCGGCCCAAAAAGTGTATGACGACCTCAATCCAGTGTTTGAAAGGACATACAATGTGCCCTTGGTGAAAGCATTCACAACGCTTAAGGAGTTGAACATTCAAACCAAGCTGTCCAGAGCTGACAAGAAAAAAGAAAGGAGAAATAATTTGAGGAAAGCAAAAGCCTGTTTAGAAAAACAATGGAAGAAGACATCAGTAATGAGGTAAAGTGAATGTTGACATTTAATATTTACCAGTCAAGTAATTAAACAATATTAAATAAGTAATTAATAAACATTAAAATAAATAATAAAAATATGTTAATATAAATAGTAAAAAATATAAACATTTAAGCATAACCCTATAAATCTGAGGTATTAAATTTATAAACACAATGCAACCCTGTAATATACTCGACTGACTTGTAAGCCAACTTACTGTAGATTGAATCATAAATGATTGTTATTAATTCATAATATTGTAGCCTGCACTATAAACCTAAAATTTCTGTTGGTTAGGGGATGAGGTGGGTAATTGGAGCTTGTGGAGGCATGACTTCACCAACATAAAATATTCCTGCCTGCACCCATGCTATGGTATAGACAGTATACTACAGTATGATGCTGTACTGTAGTAAATTTTGTAATTAAACATTCTTTTATAGCTGCTGTAAATTATGCTACCCCAAGTCACTAGTTTCTAAAATGATTTTCCTATAGGTGTTATGGTAACCGCCAATCTCTGGCAGCAACACAACGTTCCCGACTTGCCATGGCCTTTGAGAGCAAGGAAAGTGCCCAAAAACGAAAATCTGCCCCTACAACTACAAGAAAAAGAAACCCTGTGGGAAATCTCAGCAATACTAGTTGGGACAAGGAGGCATTGAAAGAAGAAGTTGAAAATTATGCAGATGGTACAAAAGTCAACTGGTCAGATTTGGCATGGAGGCACAATATACAAAACACAAAGGGTGAAATAGCAAAGAATGGTGGACAGATAGCCCAAGAGTGGTTGAAATCTGTTGGTGCCAATGTCAGCAGATATAAAAGGCCAAATACAGGAACTGAGGAGAGAATCAGAAGAAAAAAGCTAAGGGGGGCAGGAGGAGAAATCACCGTCGCAACTCCACAAACCATTAGTAGTGTGAAAGAAGAGATGAAAAATAAGGTTATGTCAGGCGAATATACGGTTGGGCAGCAAATTGCACCTCGAAAGGTAATTAATCCAGAGGATCCGATACTATAATACAGCATATATTATAATTATATTAAATATTGTATATATCTTATATAGCCTAATTTTAATTACTGTACAGACAACATATAGCATCACAGACAGCATGAAATCTCAATTTGACTGAAGAAATAAATTACATAATACGTACTGTATACTGTACTATAACAGTAGAACAACAATTTAATGTATTTCTTTTTCTAAATTTCAGTATGAAAAATTTGTATTAACCGATTCTGGGGAGATTGTAAAAACGGATTTTTTTGTGGATGGAAGGAAGCAACCGCCACTTGAGATACGAGAGAGAACATTAAAAAAACAAGAAAAATACATGTGACACAGATCAGATGAAGAATACAGAAATATGCTTCATGAAGACATTATTATGACATTGAAAAATAATAATGAGTATAAAGAAGGTGAAGATGAAATGTGAAGATGAAATGCAAGCCCATCTGAAGAAAATTGAAAGGACAAGGCATTTCAAAATATGGCATGATCTGTCTACTGTTGCCAACCATGGTCATTTGGTATTTATGGTTTCGTGTCTTTATGATCCAGCCATACATTACACAAATGACGAGTACCATAGGATGACCAACATGACTGAAGATATCCCAACTAGAATTGAAATGCCCGAGGTCTACATAGTTGCTAGGTCAGGAAGCTCAGATGTTGAACAGCTGGCCTATATCGACACTCGAGTAGATTGTCTGGAAGACATGTCAATTAAAGTAAAAACAGATTCTGGAATTAATATCACAGATATTATGCGCTTTTTTCATGGAGATAGTCCAGCTCGTCAGCTTGAAAGTGGACAGCAGAAAGGTGGTAATTTTTACTGTTCTGGCTGTGGTGCAAATGCACACCGAGCTTACGAGCTGGACTATTGCTTTCACTGTCATTACATGTCCTTGTCAGACCAACAGCAATTAATTCTGAATGGGCCCTTTGGAAGAAAAAATTATCTGGCAAAAGCTTACAAGCGATTGCAAAAGCTGACAAAGCATGAACTGATTCAGGAGCTTAATGCAAGAGGGATCTACGATGGGAAAACAAAGAAGAAACTTGAGAAGCTTTTGTCAGATGAAATGCATGGTGTCCAAAGGGTGCCAGCACTGCTTTACACAAGACCAACAACCACAATGGAATCTATTAATTGTGGAAGCTACGAAGTACTCTCTTTTGAACCACTTCACGATGTTGGCAAACCGGTTCAAGAATACTTACATAATGTCTTCATGCCTTAATGCTAACATGAAATAGTCATTTTCCAGTTTTTAGAATTAGTTTTAGTTTAGGTTTGACATATTGTTATAGCTATTTTATGTAAGTTCATGTAAATTTATTTCACATATAAATTTGTAATTTTAATATAAGACTATCTATTATAACAAATGTAATTTTAATGAAATACGCAATTCAGCCCTTGGCTGCTATGTATTTTTTTTTTTTTTTTCTAATAAACCATCTATCAAACATATTGAAAATGTCCTAACTGAACTCCCAGCCCATTTACCTGAACAAGAAGCTAGAGCTGTAAAGGAAATAATCAACTTGTCCATTGGTGAGTAGTAATACCCCCCCATCGAGGGACCAAAGGGATGCCGCCTCATTAAATATTCAATTTTTAATTATTCATTCTCAGGCTCCTTTAGGACCCTCTAACCCTAATCTCATTACGTCATTCCCCCTAATCCCTAGCTGTTACTCAACCCCCTGGTTTTCACTACGTCATAATCGACTTATTACTTATGCATCGTCATCGTTAGCTTTTATTCCAACCCCCCCGGTATTCACTACACGTCATAACCGATAGCTCTCCGACTGATTTCCGAAGTTACGTTTTCCGTAGTTACGAAGTTAATTACCTTTTCATTTATACACTTTATCCTACTACCAGTTAACACTTGTGGGACATGTAAGCATACAGAACATGCGTACAGTAAACTTTAACAAAATAGACGTTCTTTACAAGGAACTAAAGAGAAATTAGTAGACACACTTTTTATTTTTATCCTAAATCTTGTCTAGAGGAATATAGTGGGTTTCGAACATTCTAAATGACTGAATCTGGTGAGATAACTTAACTCGAATATTATCTGAATAAGCTATGAATATTATATTAGGGTTAGAACCTAACAGAATAAATCATCTTAGAATCATACCTAACTAAACCTTCGTTTATAAGTGAAGGAAGATAGAATGAGGAATCACTTCGAGAAGCTGAACTTAGGATACGTACGAATCAATCCGAAAAGCCGTGAGCTCATAAAAAACATATTGGCACATAGCAATGAAAAGCTTAATGAATATTATATTAGATATTTGGTTCGCTTTTGAATATTATAATAGATATTTGTGTCGCTTTTGTGATGTTTATACGTATAGGAACCGTATGAAGTTAAAAAGAGTCGCCTTGAATGGTAGCGAATCGCTATTGTACACTTGGAAGAACATTATTCGACAGCATCGTTGACCAAGCACTTTGAAAAATTACAGAGCTTGGTTAAATAATTCGTCGATTAAGATTCTCGCACGTGCAGAACACAAAAGGGAAAAGTCATTAAAATTACTAATGGCTAAAACATAACCGGATTTGCATATAAGTAGAATATTTAATTCATTTTAGGGGGGTGATCATGAGCTTTGGGGAATAATAAGGGGTATTAATGCATGGGCAAGTTTAGACGAGGCGTTGGTGTAACCATGGAGAATGTACAGCGTCGCGTCGTCTCATAAGGCAGAATTCAAAGTATTCAGTTTAAAATATTTATTTCTTGGTCCAAAAAATCAAAGCATAGTCGAAAGTGTTATCGTATTTGAAGAAAACACAGTTAATCAACCTGTTGGAGACAGTCCTGTTGTTAGTCTGGCAAACGAAGAGTGTGTAAATGATTCTAGCTTCCCCCTAACCTTAGCTGGATAGAGTAAATGATGCCTTCAATGAAGAAACCGTTCGGTAAGCTGTTCGAAAGATATTGAAACACTTTCTTTCAAAAGTTTGTATAAGCACTAATGTTTCTGTTTCGATTAAATGATTAACCTATCTAAAACTGCTTAGTCTCTTCGTATAACATATCCCTTGACTGTTCGAATATCCGCTCGATATAAGTTTACTCATGAGTTTCTCATTTACTCAAGAGTTACTCATTTACTCATGAGTTACTCATTTACTCATGAGTAACTCACGAGTTACCCAGTTACTCATTTACTCATGAGTAACTCATGAGCTACTCCTTTACTCACGAGTTACTCATTTACTCATGAGTTACTCATGAGTTACTCATTTACTCACGAGTTACTCATTTACTCACGAGTTACTCATTTACTCATGAGTAACTCATTTACTCACGAGTTACTCACGAGTTACTCATGAGTTACTCATTTACTCACGAGTTACTCATTTACTCATGAGTTACTCATTTACTCACGAGTTACTCATGAGTTACTAATTTACTCATGAGTAACTCATGAGTTACTCATTTACTCATGAGTTACTCATTTACTCACGAGTTACTCATTTACTCATGAGTTAATCCCTTAGAGGCGGCGTCTAAGTAGCGTCCAAGTGACGTCCAGCTATGCATGCGCATTGGTTCGTTTTGGTATCCCCACACGCATTAGAGAAGAAACTCAAGGATATAATCTTACTTTTCTCACATAAATTTTCACAAGTAGTTTGAGAGTTGTTGTGTGAACATGCCTAGCGCTTGTAATATTTGCGGAAAGAGCTTTTCAAGACAGTTTAATTTACAACGTCACGTAAAGGTCCTGCATGGGGGAGATCGGCCAATACAAACGATGTCTACTGATTCTACATTTAAGTATTCTCCATTTGATGGAAACGCATCGAATTACCAAGACAACAAAAAGACATACTCCATACAATTAACACATCCCTTTGGACTCTTGGTCTCTGGAGGGACCAAGACTGGGAAGACAACCTTTGTCAAGGAATTGTTAGCCAACGCCCAAATCATGATCGACCCTGTCCCAGAAAATATAATTTATTTTTATTCTGAGTACCAGGACACGTTTGCTAAAATGGAACTTCTTATTCCTGGGATTCAGTTTGTGCAGGGTTTTATCCGAATCTATATTGGATAGTATTAATCCCAAAATAAGAAATCTATTTATCATGGATGATATGATGGGTGAAAAAGATACGATTATTGCCAAACTGTTCACGAAGAAATCCCATCACATGGTAATCTCAGCGTGATTTATATTGTGCAAAATTTGTTTCATCAAAGCAAAGATCATCGTACCATTTCCCTCAACGCTAGTTATCTCGTGTTAACCAAAAATGTTCGTGATGCGAGTCAAGTGACTCATCTGGCCAAACAGTTGTATCCCGACAACACAAAGTTTTTCCAGCAAGCCTACCAGATGGCGACTAAAGAGCCGTATTCCTACTTATTTGTCGACCTCACACCGACATGTCCCGATGAAATCCGAGTAAGATCCGGGATATTTCCGACTGATACACATTATGTATATCAACCCAGGGTATAAGAATAAGTGCTGAATACCTGAGAAAAGTGACATTGAGACATACTGATAATGGTTTATTAAAGGCTATATCGGACTGCATTTTGAATATATGTTTAGATTTCATCAAACGAAAGAAACCATTATTACAAAAAACTAGTGTATTCCTACAATCAACCTAAACGCCCTAGTATTGGAATGACACCAATTATAAGAATTAAAGTTACTGTTGAATCGTTGAAACATTATCTTCTGTACCATGCTGAATTTAAATAAAGTATTTACAAATAATATGTATGTCTTTCTGATATTCCTTTGGTACATGTTAAATGTATAACTTACCGCTTATCAACTCTCGTATAAAAGGTCTTGTCGAGTTATATTATGCAAAACAGAGAAACAAACGATTTCTATATGAAGTGGGTGCGCTAGAAGAAACCGTAAACGCAGGACAGTTTATTTAAAAACATTTGTTTATGTAAATAATTAGCTGTCAATATGTACACTGTAATTTGTTATAATATAAAAATAAACTACAACGAACTATTATAATGTTGCTCATATGTCTTTATTAATTTCTCTTCAGACATATAACATTACACATCTTTCTTACACACTAAATAGTCCAAGAAATTTTATTTAACTTAAAACATAATTTAACTTTGGATTAACTCATAACACATATAGCATTAGTTCACATATAGTTCAGATTGCTTTTCGTCGTTAAGTTTATAGACTTTTCAAGAAGATACTCCTCGTAAGCCTCCCGAGGATTCTTTATCGTACTCGTAAATTTTACACCAGTGTCTTTTACTTGGTACAGATACTTTAATGACAGCTAAACAGAACAGATATAGAAAGAATATTTGGCGAGTCGTCAATTTCCACCGGCTCAACCATTGTCTATGTAGCGTCTTGAGAGTATTTATTATTGTCTCTTTGGTTTCGTAATTTCAACGCCTGCATCGCTTCGTTGAACTCTATCCAGATACGTTCATCGACGTTTGTCCTGGTCTCTTCGTAGAACGATCTGAGAAAAGCGACATTGAGACATACTGATAATGGTTTATTAAAGGCTATATAGGACTGTGCATTTTGAATATATGTTTAGATTTCATCAAACGAAAGAAACCATTATTACAAAAACTAATGTACTCCTACAATCAATCTAAACGCCCTTGTGTTGGAATGACACCAATTATATGAATTAAAGTTACTGTTGAATCGTTGAAACATTATCTTTTGTACTATGCTGAATTTAAATAAAGTATTTACAAATAATGTATATTACTTTGAATTCTGCCTTATGAGACGACGCGACGCTGTACATTCTCCATGGTTACACCAACGCCTCGCCTAAACTTGCCCACACATTAATACCCCTTATTATCCCCCAAAGCTCATGATCACCACCCTAAAATGAATTAAATATTCTACATATATGCAAATCCGGTTATGTTTTAGCCATTAGTAACTTTAATGACTTTTCCCTTTTGTGTTCTGCACGTGCGAGAATCTTATAACATACTAAATCATAGCGACGAATTATTTAGCCAAGCTCTGTAATTTTTCAAAGTGCTTGGTCAACTATGCTGTCGAATAATGTTCTTCTAAGTTTACAATAACGATTCGCTACCATTCAAGGCGACTCTTTTTAACTTCAAAGGGTTCCTATACGTATATAAACATCACAAAAGCGAAGCAAATATCTAATATAATATTCAAAAGCGAAGCAAATATCAAATATAATATTCATATATAAGCTTTTCATTGCTATGTGCCAATATGTTTTTTTCTGAGCTCACGGCTTTTCGGATTGATTCGTACGTATCCTAAGTTCAGCTTCTCGAAGTGATTCCTCATTCTATCTTCCTTCACTTATAAACGAAGGTTTAGTTAGGTATGATTCTAAGATGATTTATTCTGTTAGGTTCTAACCCTAATATAATATTCATAGCTTATTCAGATAATATTCGAGTTAAGTTATCTCAGCAGATTCAGTCATTTAGAATGTTCAAAACCCTCTATATTCCTTCAGACAAGATTTAGGATAAAAATATAAAGTGTGTCTACAATTATTAGCCATATTTAAGACAAAACACAACATTTATTCAAGAAAATCATTTATTACTTTCTCTCCAGTAAGAAAGATATCCTTGAATACATTTCATTTCTGGATTCTCCGCATTACTATACAATTGCCACAGTGCATACAATATGAACTCTGAAGTGTTTTCTAATTGTCTTAAACGTTCAAGAGTGTCTTTATGACACCTGATCTTTAACACTCTTGTCGCTTCAATAAACTCGTCCCAAATTAATCGTTTATCGTTTACAAATGCAATGGCATCTTTGCAGTACAATTCCCATCTTTCTTCCTCGGTCATCATGAGGGAATCATGCTGGCGCTGACTGGGGTGATCAATCTTACAACCACAACATTTTTCCTCGCATAATTTCTCGATTTCAGTGGCGACGGCGTCTGTGTATATGGTCTCTATTAATGGAAACAGCTTTTGGTATTCAACAACGGACACTTCATCGACATGTACTTGATTTCCCCATGCTTCACATTTACGGTTTCTAGATCGTCGAGTATTCATGTCTCAGTTCTAACCGGCTTCAACAAACGTTCCAAACCACACTCCAAAAGACTTTCGATGTTACTCGTAAGAGAACAGAATTCGAATGAGATTCGCTATGGTAACGCCCCCGCTAATCATCTTTTGGCCTGAACATGCCCACACATTAATACCCTTATTATCCACACACAACTCATGACATCCCCTAAAATGAATTAAATATTCTGCTTATATGCGAATCTGGTTATGTTTTGGTCATTAGTAACTTTAATACTTTCCCCTTTTGTGTTCTGCACGTGCGAGAATCTTATAACATACTAAACCATATCGACGAATTATATAACCAAGTTCTGTAATTTTTAAAGTAGGCTAATTGGTCACTGATGCTGTCGAATAGTACTCGATGTTCTTCTAGACAATGTTTAAGGTAATACGACAGAGTGTCTATGAGCTCACGGATTTTCGAAGTGATTCTTCATTGTATCTTGCTACGATTTCCTCGCTTATAAACGAAGGTTTAGTTAGGAATGATTCTAAGATGATTTATTCTGTTAGGTTCTAACCCTAATATAATATTCATAGCTTATTCAAATAATATTCGAGTTAAGTTATCTCAGCAGATTCAGACATTTAGATTGCTCCAAACTCTCTATATTCCTCCAAACAAGGTTTCAGATAAAAAATATAAAGTGTCTCTGTCAATTTCTCTCTCGTTCCTTGTAAAGAACGTCTATTTTGTTAAAGTTTACTGTACGCATGCTCCGTATGCTTACATGTCCCACAAGTGCTAACTGGCATTTGAGTTAAGTGTATAAATGAAAAGGTGATTACTATTACTTATAAGGAGTATAAGTCGAATGCCTTTTGATAATGACGTAACGTCGGAAAATAGTCGGAGAATGACGTATTACACGGGGGTTGAGTGACAGCTAGGGTTAGGGGGTTCCGGAAGAGTATGACGTAGTGAATACCGGGGGTTGCGTGACAGTTAGGTTTGGGGGGAAGTTAGGGTCAGAAGGGCCCAAAGGAGCATGAGAATGAATAAGTGTGACGTAGAAGAAAACCGGGTGGTTGATGGTCAGTTAGGGTTAGGGGGTCCTACAGGAGCATGAGACATAATGAGATTAGGGTTAGAACGTCCTAAAGGAGCCTGAGAATGAATAATTAAAAATTGAATATTTAATGAGGCGGCATCCCTTTGGTCCCTCGATGGGGGGGTATTACTACTTTGGTGGAAAAGAAACAAAGCGAACATTCGACTACCGATGTGCACTGATTATCCTGACAAAGCACTCCACTCAGATCATTTCTTCAACCCAAGTCAAGCAACTTCTGAATTCCTTGGTAGAAATTCAAAGAATTGCCTACAGCTCTGATTGTGATAGAACTCCCAAATCAGTGCTTCGACTACACAACATGACTTGGTACCATGGAATGTTGTGCAGGGAGGTATTTGCTTTTACGCTGAAGGAAATGACAACCCAGAAGCTTTATGGCAATTACTTCCATGACATAACATCTCATGCTGCTATGCAGCATCGTCTGATTAGTGGAAAGTCATGCAATGTTGAAGAACAGGAGAGAGTTTTTAGCACCATAACCAACATCACCAAGTCCACATCTTCTTTTCACCCCAGTCATATTATTGGAAATATCTTTGTTAGATTGCAAGCTGAGAAACAGATGGAAGCTTTCCAAGGCTCTTGTGTTTCCAAACAACAAGCATCTGTTTCTAAGCTTGCAGCATCACTACCTCCATATGGAAATACCATAATTCCACACAAGATGACAGAGAAGCACAGCAGCTCTTGGCAGGCTCACCTTGAAAGAATAGGTGATTTTCTTCTGATTGGCAAGGGAAACTGGTGGGTTCAGCGTGATAATGGTGATTTTGAATTTCAAGATGGAGAACAGTCGCAAGATGTTCATCCTAAAGGACCTCCTCTCCATCATTTTCGTTCCAGTAACTTTAATGATGAAGAGAAATATCTGCAAGAATGCTGGAAGAAGTGTTTAGATATTGGTGTCAAGCTGCCAGCAAAAATCATTCGAATTGAAGATGAACAAGGAAACATGAATATTAGACCTATGAATGTCAGGGACAGCAGCATGGATAACATTGAAGTGGTCCAAAACAATGTTCAAGAAGAGCCTGAGGATGATGAAGACACCGCCGTGCCCACTACTCAAGAAGATGTCATTATCTCTTTCCAGTTGGTTCCTGACAACAATGCAGAGATACAACCATATGAGCTTGATGATGTACATGTAGATGATGTTGGTGAAGAAGATAAGAATGATTTGTCCCCAGAATCTTGTTCAATTGACCAAAATAATGGCAGTGTTGGAGGTATTACTACATTAATTGTATTATAATTATTATATTTGTCTGGTCATTTGTGTTTGCTGTACAAGCTGTCGAACAGTTATGGCTGAAATAGGGTAAACACATTACAATAATGCTAATTCATCAATATAATTATTGTGTACTACTACAGTATGAATAAGTTCCCATCTCTATATATTTTTTTATTGTTTTAGGTACATGTTCAAGTACAGATACATCTGGCAGGGTTCAGGGTTATAGTCGTCAGCCTGTGGCCAGAAATAACAACCACCACTATCGCAGTAGTTCGACTCATTCATGCACAACAAAGATGGGGCAAGCAGTCGAATTTATTTTGGGAAATACAACGGAGGTTGTACAGTTCGACAAAGCCAGACAATGGCACAAACAGTTGCCCAAAAACAATTACTACTTTGAGGAGTACATGAACAAATTGGCAGTTATAGAAACAAGAGTTTCTAAACAGCAGCAAGAATTTCGAGATAAGCTTGGCGAATGGGAGAGAGAATTTTTCGTAAAGAACAACTGCAAAGTTGCTACTCAAAACGACATTGTATCAAGTCCAACCACAAAGCTCCTCCTGGACAAGATGAAGTACGCTAAAGCCATTTTGAAAAAATTCAAGGCTAAATAAACTACATGCCTACTTTTCGACTGCTGGGCAGTATAAATTATTTGGAAACCTTTCGCGGCTGTTGGGCATGTAGATATGTAAATAATAATAAGCTTAAGCCAAGGAAAATACTGTAAAATAATACACTTACCTCTTAGATCCTTTATCCGTAGTACTTGACAACATTTCTTTTGTAAATGAAATAATATCACTATAGCTATATCCACAATATCCACGAGTGTATTAATATATGCAACGAACGAAATGCAACGGCACACGACGCTTTAAATTCGAAAACAACGTATTAATTTCACAACCGGTTGCCAAGGACAACCGCAAAACAACTAAGACTGGGTACGAATGTGTTCTTTATATGGGCAAGCTCACCAAATAAGGAAGGGATAAAAGGAAAGCGCGAATGTTCGCAGTTTTCCCGCGTTGGTCTTTGAGCAGTGTTGACGGTATTATATTTGTAAATTAAACTAGAATGAGACACACAAAGGAAGAGAAAAGGGAAATGCGCAACTCCAGAAAGAAGAAAAAAAGGCAACAGAAAGCTGAAGGAAAGCGCGCAATCATCGGAAACGCTATACCTGAAGTTCGTGCGGAAGCCGATCAATATAGGAGCCAGGCGTCGAAGTACCACAAGCTGTGGAAGAAGAGTGTTGAAGCTAATAGTCAGTTAAAGCGACTATTTGACAACAGCAGAACGAGTAGCAAGGTATACAACCAACTATGACGGTGCATAATTACCGAAAAGTTGGCAAAGTAATCAAATATTAAGGTCTTCAGTTCAGGATAGACTTCTGTTGCATTAGCTTATTATTCATAAATATTTAATATTTATTTATGTGCGTTTAAAATTTTAAAATTTTAATAACCTTTCGATCCTGAAAAGACAATGGGATGAGACTATTGAAATTGTGCCATACTGCAATTATTTTATGAATATAATAATGACCAATAATGTACAGTACATGTCAGGATAGAACTTTAATGACACATAATAAATTATACACAATATCATGTTACAATATATATATATATGTTACAATATATATATATATATATATATATATATATATATATATATATTGTCAGTTATGCTCAGTTCAGACTATCTATTCATCATTCATATACTACAGTCTGAACTGAGTATAGTTCCATACTGTTTTGATGAAATGAGTATCAAGTATGTTTTGAAATTCAGTATTAAGGCTATTAAAGTCCCATGACTTTTAACAATATTATTCATTGAGCACATTGATCTACTAAGCTTGCTATATTGCATGAGTACTGTGCAGTTTAGCCTATATCACCCAACTTATATTGCTTAATCTTGTACTTTCATAATAGATTTCTCAGAAATTGTATGCCAAATCCTATTTCCACCAACATCAGGTCTTCATCCATAAACATCATTTCTCAAGATGAATTAGAAATTACAAATGATGAATCAATTGGTGGTGGTGTCTTTGGCAATTGCTTTCTGAAGAAATTTATACGAATCGGGATAAATGTTGTTGAAAAGCAGCTGATTGATGGGAATACTGATGAGCTATACCAAGAAGCACAATACATGCAAATGTTCTCCCACAGATGTATTCCACATTTGTTTGGAATACAGGTAGAGAAAAAACCACTATCTTTGATAATGGAATTTGTTGGAGAGAATAGTCAATCAATAACAGTCCATAAGCTATTATTTGATTCAAATGCTAGCCAAAAAAGATCAAGCATGTCAATTAACGATTGGTTTTGTGTCTGTTATGATATAACTGATGCACTAGACCATATGCACCAAAAAGGCTACCTACATTGTGACCTAAAAACAAACAATGTTTTGGTTTCCAAAAAGAAGGAATTTTTTATAGACTTTGGAAAAGTATGTGAGATGGCACATCCTACTGCTAAGAAATACAAGGAAACATATAGCCATATTGCACCAGAAGTATTGAAAGGTTCTCCTGTTAACTCAGCTAGTGATGTTTTTTCACTTGGAAGAATCTTTAAAACTATTGGCAAAGAAATCAACAGTACAATACTGATCCAGTTGGGGAAAACAGCCACAAATATTGATCCAAAGCAAAGGCCCACTCTTCTGAAGCTTTTGACAACTTTACATTCAGAGAACATTCATTAATCATTTCTATAGAAAGAAAGAAATATAGACTGAGCAGATGTTCATCAGCAAAAGTGCAATACAGTAGAATAATCTAAAATTCATTAATAATTCATGAGCAAAACACAAATAAATTAGTGCCGGTTAGTAGTTTGGATTTGCCTTGAACAGTGTCAGTAGTGATTTATTTGAGATAATCTTAAATCAGTGTTTGGAGATTTAAATGATTTGTTAAACCCACATCTGTAATAACTATAAAATTTATAAATTATCCTTACACATACTGCACAGTGGTTGCAACTCCTTGTGCTGTCAAGATGAATCGTCTTTTGGCAGCAGGTTGCAAAGATATTGTGTCTTTTGGTAGCCAGTTAAAGCTTTACTGTGCAGTATAATTAATTATGAAATTTAAAATATTAAACAATTTATAAATTATCAATACATATAACATACTGCACAGTGGTTGCAACTCTTGTGCTGTCAAGATGAATCGTCTTTCGGCAGCAGGTTGCAAAGATATTGTGTCTTTTGGTAGCCAGTTAAAGCTCTACTGTGCAGTATAATTAATTATGAAATTTAAAATATTAAACAATTTATAAATTATCATTACACATATAACATACTGCACAGTGGTTGCAACTCTTGTGCTGTCAAGATGAATCGTCTTTCGGCAGCAGGTTACAAAGATATTGTGTCTTTTGGTAGCCAGTTAAAGCTTTACTGTGCAGTATAATTAATTATGAAATTTAAAATATTAAACAATTTATAAATTATCATTACACATATAACATACTGCACAGTGGTTGCAACTCTTGTGTTGTCAAGATGAATTGTCTTTTGGCTTAAAGCTTTATACTGTGTATTATTTTGTATTATGTTATACGTAATATTATCGTACTGTGTACAACAATAAGTTAAGAAAACGACACTTTAACAAAATATAGAACCGAAATTAAGCAGTATTGAGATAGCAAGAAGTCAATTACATAGTTATTAGACTACTCACACATGTAATTTTGTAAATAAACGTTTCAAATGCTAAGTGGGGACAGACCGTATAAGCGTTTGTCCTCACTGTTGTTGTTTGTGGTTCTTTATTTTATTACAACATGATACTATAAAATGAGAATCTAAATGAGTATTAACTAATGCAGTTCGACTCTCAGTCTCACTCTTTCAATATTTTTGTGAATTTAAACTATCTATATAAGCTTACAAGAGTTCTAAGACAGTGAGATGGATATTTCTTACCTTTAATACAAATTGTAATCACTTTGTCCTTTAACTTTGAAGTATCCAAGTATAAGTATCCAAGTATCCTCTGTGTATACTCACTATGTGTTATAGTGTATCTTAGACTTCGTATAAAGTCAGTAGATTGTATAATGAATTGCTCGCTGCCTCGCTCCTTCCTGCACTTGGTAGCGCCATTTTGTTCGTATAATTTGTCGCAAATTTGGCGAGGCGGCCGCGTACTCAAAGCACAAAAGAAACTGGGTCGAATAATTTCGAGACCCAGGCATTAACGCACCTGAGCGGGACGAATTAGCGAATACAAGTCCCTCCCTACGTATTATAAGATGTACTGTATGCCCATATCCTCGTGTTACCGATAGATCACTAAATAATCAAGAGTAAAGATATATTTCTCAATAAATTATTTTAAACCAAACGCTTTGAATTACTTATTCTCTATGGTGAGCTGCATGTACATTTCTATGGTTACAGCTCTGCCCGAACAAATCTCATTGTTTTATTCATGCACTTAATCCCCCTAATACCCTTGATGAGATGTTTCTTTTGTCTCCTGCACGTGCACTCAGGATAAATATGCAAATATCAGCCTTCACAACATTAGTTAACAGGCTGCTTGACGACGTTAATAAAATATCCGAGTCAGCCGTTTAATGCCTGACAGTTTATATTCTGGAAAACCCCTCTGAAGAAAGTGTTTCAATGTCTTTCAAACAGTTTACCGAACGGTTTCTTCATTCAACGAATTAAATGTTCTACTTATATGCAAATCCGGTTATGTTTTGGTCATTAGAACTTTAATGAGTTTTTAATGCTTTTCCCTTTTGTGTTCTCCACCTGCGAGAATCTTATAACATACTAAACCATAGCGACGAATTATTTAACCAAGCTCTGTAATTTTTCAAAGTATGGTGTTTGGTCAACGATGCTGTCGAATAGTACTCGATGTTCTTCTAAGTTTACAATAACGATTCGCTACCATTCAAGGTGACTCTTTTTAACTTCATACGGTTCCTATACGTATAAACATCACAAAAGCGAACCAAATATATAATATATTATTCAAGTTAGGGTTAGGAAGTCCCAAAGGAGCCTGAGAAATTATGTAAGCATAAATAATGAGTTTAGGGTTTGGAGGTCCCAAAGGAGCCTGAGAAATAATGACGTATGCATAAATAACAAGTCGGTATGACGTAGTGAATACCGGGGGTTAAATAAAATGTAGGGTTAGGGGGTTGGATATTAGCGTCACACTGGGCGTCACACCGGCCGTCACACTGGGCGTCACACCGGGCGTCACACTGAATATTTGATGAGGCGGCATCACTTTGTACGCTATATGGGGGGGAGGGGGTTATCTACTTCCGCTAGATAGTCAACAAAAGGAGAAAGATTCGGACACCACGAATCGTCGCAAAGATGGGTCAGATAAATTCTTCAACGCGAGAGGCCGAGACATAAAGCAAGGTTGCATCTATTGTGATAACGCGTCGCATAAATCCAGGAAGTGCACCGAGATTACTACGTTGGACCAACGAAAGCAGATATTGGCCAAGAAGAGCTTGTGTTTCAACTGTCCTCACTCTGGTCATCGAGTAGTTTGGTGCCCCAGCAAAGGAAAGTGCCAAAATTGTGAACGTCGACATCATACTTCGACTTGTAACCAGCCGGCGAAAGGCGAAGAGCAGAAAACCATTTTAAAAGCCGCGAAAACCGGGAAAGGGACTTCCCGTGATGATAGTGAAAGTAGACAGGGTCGAATGCCGGGCGCTCATTGACTCTGGGGCAGGAAGCTCGTGTGCTTCCGCCAAATTAATTGATTTACTCAACAAGAAACCCATTGATACAAAGGTCAAACAAGTCGATATGCTTCTGAGTACCAGGTAGATGAGAATGGACACATACCAGGGTACAGTTAAAGATCTGACCGGAGAATTCAAAATGGATGCAAATTAATTAAAGTGAACAAGGGAGAACTGTTGTCATTAGATAACCCCAGATATCAAGCCTTAATTTCCAAGTAACCACACTTGAAAGAAGTAAAGATGTCCGATCAAGATACAAAGCCAGAACTACCTGTACATATTGTGCTTGGGGCAGGAGAATATGCAAGGATCAAGAGCGAACACAAACCTTGTGTTGGACGAGATGGGGAACCAATTGCAAAGTTAACAAGGCTGGACAAGAGTTCAACCAAAACTAAATGTTACTGACACAGGCAAGTCATATTGATTATGAGGAATTTTGCCGACTTAATGTATATGGATTGGCTGACGCACCTGAACACGACCAGGAGGCAGTCTATGGAGAATTCAGAGAGCAGCTTGTCAGAAGCGAAGAGGGCTGGTACGAAACAGGCCTACCAAGGCGAGGCGACCATCCACCATTACCAAATAACAAGCAAGGCAGCCTGCAGAGATTAAATCATCTAACCAGGAAATTGGAAAGAAGAGGGATGATAGATGAATATGACAGCATCATTACAGTGCAAAAGAATCCGGGAGTAATCGAGCCAGCTAACAAGTAGCCTGCGGGCAGGCCCTCCTGTTGCTGTGAAATGTGGGCCTGCAACAAAGCATGGGTTTTTTTTCATCACTCGCGGTCGTCAGAGGCCGCGTATTTCTATTGGTCGAATTTGGCGGCCGCGAGTTTCTATTGGTCGAACAAAATTAATCCAGAATAAATTATTTTTAAAGTTATTGTTTACGGACTTCAACAATGCATGGAGTGGAGACATATTCCAACAAGACGGCTATTAATTAAAGACGCCGTAGCTCTTAATATTTTTAAAACACATCGCTGTGGAACAAAAGAAAAGAATAGCAAAGTAGATCCGGATTAAACTCCATGAATCTCTGTCTGTCAGTGTCTGGCTTTATAATACAGAAGCAAGTGTCATCACTTTCATCACAAATCGAGCCCCGTCCGTCGCCTTGACTCAATAGAGACCTTACGATTTCAGTACGGCGACGGGAACGGCGACGTCAGAGAACTGGGGAGAGCACTCGGTTGACGTTGGCGTTTCCCGCCGAAATTTAACCTTACGATTGCAAACCACGACTTCAACATGCCCAAGTTTAGGGAAACAATTGTTATGGCTTATGCATCCGAATTGATTTATGAAGAAGAGTTTGTCTTGCTTTATGACGCCAACAAGCCAAAAAATCCAGATATTTCCTTTTGGTAACTATGAAAAAGTTTGATTTAGATAACATGACAGACGATGAGTGCAAGACAGAATTCAGATTCTTTAGGAATGACATTTATATAATTTGTTTTGAACTTTTAAATTTACCAGATGAAATTATTTGTTATAATGGTCTCAATGTCAACGTTGTTGAAAGCCCTGTGCGTGTTGCTGAAACGATTTGCCTATCCCTGCAGATATGTAGACCTAATTTCTAGATTTGCAAGACCAGAACCACAACTTTGTATGATTTTCTAATACAACAATGAATTTGATTTATGATAACTGGCAGCATTTACTAGTAAACTTAAACCCAGCCTTGGTTAAGTCGCCCACATTTGCAAGAGTATGCAGAAGTTATCCATCAGAAGGGTGCAGCTCTGGAAGAACTGTTGGGGGTTCATTGATGGGACAGTACGAGCAATCTCTCGCCCAGGAAAAACCCAACGTGTTATGTACAATGGACCACAAAAAAATACATATGCCCACCAAATTTCAGTCCATTGTTGCACCCAATGGCTTTGATTGCAAATTTGTATGGCCCTGTTGAGGGGAAAAGGCATGACAGCGCAATGTTAGCAGAATCACAAGTTTTGGCACAGCTTCACAATCATTCATTTTGGCCCAAATGGTAATGTTTTATGTATCTATGGTGACCCAGCCTACCCGATACGACAACAACTACAACGTCCTTTTCGAGGTGCCAGACTGACTGCTATCGAGAAGGAGTGGAACACATCAATGAGCAAAGTAAGAGTCTCCGTTGAATGGATTTTCGGGGACATTGTCAACTACTTTAAATTCTTATACTTTAAAAAAAAACTAAAGATAGGTTTAAGTGCTGTGGCAAAATGTACATTACATGTGCTTTGTTTGTTTCACAATGCTCGTGCATGTTTATATGGCACGACCACATCAAAGTTTTTTGACATTAATCCCACCTGCAATTAATGACTACTTTCAATGATTTAATTCAAAACATTAACACTTGTAACCATAAATATCAATAAGAAGTCACTTAACTATAATCAATAAATTTAAACAAGAAACATGTGATATAAACAATTAAAACTGAATGTCAACTTAACAGAATTTTTATAAAATGAAACCTTTTTGAGTACTGTTTACTTGTCAGCAAACTTTTGCAGTACCTAATGTCATAAGTGCCTGTTTTGCTGTTGTTGTTGATGTAACATTGCCATGGTTCATGTTCTGCATTTGCTGCAACTGTTGTTCTTGCAATCGTGCAGAATCCTGCTGCTGTTGTGCCCTTTCTTCATGTTCTTGCATTCTTAACTTCAGTTCTGATTCCCTTAATTTTTTTTCCATCTCCATTTGTTGTTGTTTTAAGTCTATTTCTTTCATCCTGTGTTCAGACTCCATTTCCACTTTGTCTCTGAGAAAGCTATTGAATCAGATCCACTGGTTCTTTTCTTCTTTGAATTTTGTTGTCCATCTTTGTTTCTCTCTTTGCTCTCTCTGAATGTTTCTAATGAACTTTTTCTCATATCCTGAATTTGTTTGGCCTCTTCTTCCATTTTATGCTTTTAGAAATTTCTGCTTTATCTGCCTCTTCAAATAAAGCAACTATTTCTTCCATCAGTTGATCTATTTCACTGGGATCTGGAGAAATACCAGAGGCTTTCTCTTCTTCATTTATCTTTTTCTTGTAACGCCTCTCTGACAGCATGTATCTGTCACGTATGGACCGTTGAGTTACCCGAAATACTGGGTTGGCACATTGTCCCAACACTATGGCAAGGTTACCCCACACTTCACCCCTCTCTGTAGTTCCTTTTTTGTGCTGCCAAGGTTGAACTTGGATAAGCTCTTTTAGGAAGAATATGTCATGAGCATCAGACCACTTCATTGGACCAGGTTGGCTACAAGACAAAGTTAAAAAAAAAACATTAATACTGGTATAAATAGTAACAATAATAAAATTATTGAAATATTCTTTATAATTACTTGACAGAGGCAAAATTGACTATCTGAGGACAATATTATACTATATTTTAGGTGTATTTTGGCTTGTATTGTTTTATTGTACTTTTAATTTATATCTTCTGCTACCAGTGTGACATATTAACTTCAAACAAATCTAAAATTTACAAAGCTTTATAATAGGACCAGCCAACCAGGTAGTCATTTATTCTCACACAATTTTTTAGGAAGGAAAATCATCTCAATATCTTGACATACAAAATTCTATCAAATTACATATAAAACCTGACAGGAAATGTAAATTAAAATAGATTTTTCTCAAAATCATTAATAATTCATAAACCAAAAACAAAGTAAATCAGGAAGATTTTACATAAATTTGATCAACCTTTATGTCGATTTTTCTTGCAAAATACAACTACAAGTCCGTTTGAGAAGCTTAACTATAAAATATCCTGATTAAAATATATTTTTTACTGATAGCCTGATCTAGTATATGCGTTTATATTCAGTCAAGCTAACTACAAATTTTACAGCTTAATAAATGCTTCGAAAGCCTAATGTTTAGCTTGTGTAAAAGCAATCATGTGGAAATATTTATGATTCCATTTAAATTTGAATTTCATCACAATCTGTATGACATTTAATATAGCCGGGAAAATTAATAAAATTGCTTGAAATGTTTGTTTACAATCTTTAAATAATGTACGTTTATGTGTCTACTTATTTAAAAATCTATTGGTTGACTTGTTCACGGGTAAAGAATATGAATCATGAATATATTTACCTGTTTTCCTTCGACATGTTGTTGGCGTTTTCCCAGGACGTCAAAACAAGCGAATCCGCGTTGTAGAATTTCGTGACGACGCCGACGAAGCAACACGCGCATGCGCAGTAGTACATTTTAAAGGTCGGACGTCGCCGTTCCCGTCGCCGTACTGGGATCGTAAGGTCAGTAATAATAATGTGCCGTTCAAAACGTCAAAACATATTAATAAGAGGAGATTACACATTCACTTAATTCGTGTAATAAAGATTATTGCTAAATGAGGTAAGCTCTTTTTCAAACGAAGTTTCTTTCTGCCATTAAATGCCTGTGCTATTGTCTGGAACTTAATTGATATTATCCAATTTGTGCGCCAGTGCATCTGGTATTATTTAAATTATCGAAGCCGACTGGCTCGAGGCTACACAGTAATATTATTAGAGCCATTTTGGCCCCAAAATTGGGGCCAAAATTTTGACCCTGAGATGGCCCCCGTTGAAATAGGGCTGTTTTGGCTCCCCATAAACTAGGGCCAATTTTGGCTCTTCCTGGAGGGGCTGTTTTGGCACTTTTTAGGGCTGTTTTCGACACTGAAATGGCCCCTTTGAAATAGGGCTTTTTTGGCCCCGGCCAATTTTAGCTCTTCTAAGAGGGGCTGTTTTGGTACTTTTTGAGGGCTTGTTTTATCCTGAAACGGCTCTTTTTAATAGGGTTGAGGTACCTATAAAATAGTGCCATTTTGAACACTTCTAGGTATTTTTAGTCATTTTCATTCAAGGTATTTTGCTGACGAAAATACACAGTAATTTTTAAGGAGTAAAAACTACTCTTATTCGGGTCAAAAATTACTCTTCCGAGTGGAGTAACCTAAATTGGAGCAAAAGTTGCCCCTGTTTGGGGGTAAAATAATAATAAAACTACTCTTGTGTGGGGTAAAAATTACTCGTACGATTGAGTAACTCTAAATTGGAGTAAAATTTACCCCTGTTAAAGGGGAAGTCAGGGTAAGACAGGGGTAATAAATACACCGGCTGGTCGAGTAAATATTACTCGCCGTATTATCAGATTAAAAATTACCCCTCTTCACGATATTTCAAGATGGCGTAATAATGGCGGATTTCATCTGATTAAGATTTTATTTGTTTGTAACTTTGGTTACTGACGACCTTGAAGAGATGAATTGTCATCAATGTACAGTCTTTGACATTGTGACTCCAGGGAAGTGAAGCTGTTATAAATATTTTTTGGTATTGATATTTCTGTGCCGAATTAAGTTATGCAATCATGTACATCTGCTTGCCATATGTCACCTTTTACCGCGTTTATATAAAATATTCGTTTAATAGTTTGCCTTGGTAGAGTGATATAAGCGGTGCCAACGTTCTAGTTATGAACGATAGTTTTCGGTGTGCGTTTCTGGCCTTATATATTGTATAGCTAGCCTGATTGGTATCCATGTTCTCTTATTTTGTCCTTTGAACACTTGACAGTTGGGTATTTTCTTGACGTGTTATAGAAAAGGCAATTTCCGCTAAAAGATAATCTAATTTAGTGCATCAAACATCTGTTTATCATACCAGATCATGCGTGTGCCATGCACATATTTTATGGTGTCATATTTTCCTGTCGTAACCATAGCCAATCATTTGATTTCTTATGTCGTATAAACCAATCAAAATGCGTGCCATGATCTGGCGCTTGATTCAGATCATGAGACGAAAAAGCCATTGGTTTCCCAGTCAGTTCCGGACTTCTGGACTCTGGTCTTCTGGAAGCCTTCTATACATATGCAGACGCATTTTAATGAGAGACTAAAGCTTTGCTTTACATGTGGATATAGTATTAAATACTCGTTCATTAGAGAGTACATTTCTGAACGTATGGAGAGCTAATACAAAGCCAAAGGTAAGCGAAAGTAATAGTTTACTAATACAGATGTCGTATATATATATATATATATATATATATATATATTGTATTTAATGCCAGACAGTTTGCCTTGAGTGAGTTTAAAATTTCCAAACTTGGCGCATACTCACTTCTTGATTTGCGATGGCCAATAATGGCATTGGCGCTTAAAATACCAATAGATATAAAGGAATAATGTATAGAGGAGCTATATATTATATCTTTTGATAGCAATGGGAGTTACCAGTGTGAGAAATGGTTGTTATTGTGAGCGAGTACTGTGCAAATAATATGTCAGTATAACTTCTGCTGTTTGGTCTTCAGTATATCTTTTCCAACTTTTCTGTATTAGTCTGCATACTATTTACATATACATATTTTTATATGTACGCACATACTGAAATAATATTGAAAGACTGACATGAATTCATTTACGAAAGCACACGGGTACGCGCGTCCTTTCACGACTTGATGATTAATGTTGTTTTATCTCACCTTACATATGCCTTTACAATACAGAACTTGAAGATTAATTAAGTCTCATCAAGATGACGGTCTATTAAGCAGGTTTTGGTAACTATACGCATACTTTGTAAGATGGTTTACAAATATTATATCGTTAATCGGATATAGAAAATAATATAATTGAACTAGGCTGGCGTAAATATAGCGTGCACTGCAAGGAAGATCCTGCAGGCAGGGGCGGATCTAGGAATATTTATACCTTAGTCAAATTTGTTGAAGTCCACATTTTTACGGCATGCACCCCCCTGGGAATTTTTTTAAATTTGGGTCTCTGAAACGGCGTTTTCCGCACTAGTACTCTGACAGCAATTTTGAGCACAATTTTAAAAGTCTTAAAACATGTTTTTAATGGCGCCTTGTGTCCCAAAGTATGATGCACATTGCTACGTTACGTATACGCATCATTCTTGTTTCTGAAACCTTATTTATAATTCTTTATGTAATTTTATACTGCATGTCTAACAGGCCTTGGTTCGCGTCATTTGATACGCAACATTTATAGCCACAGGCTAATGAGCTAATATTCATTTGCGCTTTGTTAGTATAAAATCAAATATCTCCGTCGACGATTTACTCCCTTATATCACGCTACTTTAACACCCGTGTGGTTCTCATTACCTACTCTAAAACTTATATATTACGACTGTTTACCGAGTTCAAATGAAGACACAGATTTTACACAAATACAGGGAAAACCCTAACTTGCATGCCCGCAGCCAGACGTATTTTGAAATTGAAACCAAAACCCTGAATAAATTTAACAAATCTAGCAATCTTTTATCTCGTAGAACGACCATAAACACGGGAATAATGAATCGTGTTCTCAGATATTTCACGTATCTCAAGCTGCCTTTCGAAAGCGCAACAAAATAGCTGTCAGCTTGTAATTTCGAAAAACTTTTATCAGTATAGGCTGATAAATTCATAAACATTTTCGCGCTCCGAGACCAGTTATGACCTCAAGAATTGAAAGCAATACAGCACTATTGCGTCGGACAGCTTCATAAACACCAATCATAATGAATATATGAAAACATTTTAAATTCAGACTTGCCTTGGACTTTTTGAGCGAGAGAATGCCCTTCACGGCTTCACGTGTTGAAGTATTTATATTAGGTAAAGCAGTCTTGAGAAAATATTCTTCTTTAGTTACCGAGAACTCGATAAACCATGACGCTTTCAGATGAAATCGATGCACATATTTGTCGCAATAACACCTTGTTGCTTTTTAAAGCTGATCGCGCGCGATCAAATATGCTCGTAGAAGCCATGATCGAGGCAAACAGATCGCACACTTGGTGGCTGGCAAGTTAGTAAAGGTTCTACATAGCCAATCAGATTGCTCAATTTGAGGTAAATCAGTCGAGATTTGGAGCAAGCCGTGTTCAACCAATGAGAATGGCTAAATCGGGTCAAATAAGTCAAACTGGCTGCCAGGTACGGTAAACCAATCAGTGCTCAGAATTTACCTTGTTTTGACCAATCAGAGTGGCTAAAACGGGGTAAATAAGTCAAAATGGCTGCCAAATTCGGCAAACCTAATCAGTGCCACCAGGAGGTATAAAACGTCCGCGCGCCTTCCCGCAAATGGTCCTGGTGACGAATTACATTTTCCGCAATTGTTCTCGCTGCTATTACGTCGTTTTTAAGCGGACTTTTTTTTTGCAATCGCTATTTTTTTTACCTTAGTCGTCTGACTTATTTGACTAACGCTAGATCCGCCCCTGGCAGGCATCTTTAAAAGCTAAGGTATGCCATGCAATAATATATGCATGTCCACACAATAAGAAACTATCAATATATATTATATTTGTACGTTATGCAGGTTTACTTTACACAGACTAGGATAATTTGTGTTTTACTGTGCTTTAAGACTATTCCCAGGGGCGGATTTAGCGTTAGTCAAATAAGTCATACGACTAAGGTATAAAAAAATCCGAAAGAAAAAATAATTATCGTATCGTTCTTCCCTCAGTCTCGAGATCGCCGAGATAATCGACTAGGTGAGACTGCCGACCGGCATGTTAACCCGCGCCGCGCGGTTGACTTTGTTCTTTCTCGACGGATTTGAGCCTATTTTATCAGCCGCTGTGATTGGTTGAATTTATAAATTAACCTTTATAGCGACCTGTGATTGGTTTGCCGGGTGTTCGCCGGATTTCTTTGTCTTTCTCGACGGATTTAGACCCCCTGTATCACCCTTTCTGATTGGCTTAATTTTTCAATAGCTCTTTATGAAGAGCACGGATTGGTTTAGCGGCGTTTTACTTTGTAGTTCTCGACTGATTTGTGGACTGATCAGTGATCGATTCTGACTAACTTGCTATCACTACAGCGGAATGAGCGGATTCTTTCGTTTCGAACATGGCTTTGCCTAATACAAACGTGATAGATCTTGATGTATTCGCTTTGAAGGACAACGACGAGATGTGTTGCGAGAGATTTATAAATCGGTAAGTTTAATACCGTCGACTCGAGGGTCAACAAGCGAAGGATGCTTTGCGCAAAGGAGCATTTTACCAAGATTGGCAAGACGCCTCAAAGGAATTTTAGCACTGAAATATACGTGGTAATATACGCCAACAATGGCAAGAAGAAACCTCGTGCTGCTCTCAGGTAAGCAGATTTTTCTGCCTTAATTATTTTCTAGTTTCTTTAAGTTCGTTCGACGTATAAAGACATATTTATATTCTACACGGAATTTTAATAATTTGACAATAACAACCTTCGCCACGATTGAGACCACATGGCATGTCTTCAAATTAGAATCTTATTTATTAATATATTTCTAGCTGGTTGGGAGTAATAGGCCATTTTCACGATGAGTTTGTAGCGCAAGTAGCTCAAATTCATTCAGGGTTTCCCCTTCTTGTATTTTTAACTTAATTGAATATTAATATGATTTTGAGACTAGCATTGTAGCAAGAATTGAAATACAAGTTAAAGGATTTTGTCCAGATTGGATAATGTAGACTACTTCATAAATTCATAAAATAGATAGTGAGGTCTGGCAATCATATTCATGTTGTTTTATATGAGAGACCATGGTTACGGCCTGTTTTCAAGGTAGGGTTACCCCTCTGGGTCAAAGTTAGGTTGAGTCACCCTGCTGCCTGGGTCAACTCAGATGTGGTTACCAAGCACTAATGACAAGAAGCCTGGAACAAGTAAAAAGTTGTCCTGGGTAGGCGAGTTATCCCTACCAAATGCGTTTACTAGTGTGGTGATAGGGTTACCCTAGCACCCGGGTTACCCTAGCACCTGGTTACCCTAGTGTCCTTGTAAATACGACAAACAAAAAAACACAGGAAATGTATGAGTGCTAGGGTAACCAGCGTGCTAGAGTAACCTAGTGACTAGGGTAATACCTCCATGTAAACAAGCCCTTAATATAGAGAGACTGAGTCAGGCCTACAACATTTTTGAAGTTGACATAGTATTTAAATGTTTTAGGTCTGAGGTATCTGGGAATTGCCTATACAGCTCTGTTTTGAGCTCCTGCATAGAGTGAAATGGTCCAACCTGCAGTATGGTTATCAGTTTCATATAAAATATTTGAAGTCATGAATCTTATTAAATATTTGAAGTAGATATATTGTTTCTGTTGTTTATTTATTGGTTAAAATAATTAAATCTGATATTTTAATTACTGTAGCATATACAGTGAATTGTAAAATTGTTTCTCTAATGAAATACAAAATGAAACAATTTCCATTTGGACAAAATAATTTTTGGACATAATGGTACTTAGAAAATGCAAGTTGAAGTCTGAGATTTTCCTCACTGTGTAGTGCCTTCAGAATGCAGAAAATAGCATTTCAGACCCAAAATTAAAAGATTTTCTGGGGGAGCACCCTCCCCCCTGGAACCCAAATATTTTTGGACTAAGGTGACAAAAATCCTAGATCCGCCCCTGATTCCATCTGGGATGTGTAAAAACTAATATGAGATTATATAAAATCTGATTCACTAAAATGTATTGTTGTATGCTGGATTTAGTATAAAGAAATGGAATTGAAATATTGAACTCTCTACGTGCTGGAGTTTTGAGTTGACGCGACTTGAAACAGAACGTTGAGGTGGCACGCCTTGCGAAAGTAACTATCTTTATTATTTTTCTTTATACTTCCTTAAACAATATATATTGATATAATTTCTTTATATCATTTTTATGATTATTTATCCAGATGGAATATGTCTCAAAGTGCGCCATAACGCAAAATATATTTTAAATGAAAAAAATAGAATGTTGCCAAGCTGGCAAACTTTTTATTAGATGCATTTTGAATGATACACATACCGCATGGCCAGAAATCCCGGTCATGGCGTTGTTTCTGCGCCCACCAATTGTGCAGCGGTTTCTGATACATAATGCTGGGGGTACTTGAAGTACTCAGCCCAAAAGGCATTTTCCAAGATGGCGCTCGAGGAGAGTCACCAGAGAAGATTACGAAAGCCCAGTAGAGGTGTTGACTACAACCAGCTCGACAACTTTTCGTCGGTCGTGCTTTATGAGACAAAACCACAAAGGAGAAGGACTTACCGAATGAAGTTCATTGTTGAGAGAATAATCAGCAGGAGAAACGTTCGGAACGTGAGTAGGAATTTTTTTTGGTTCCCTTTAATTTTCATTTTAAGTTTAAGGCGTTTAAGTATTTGCGGCTGCCGCGATGAAATATTCATTTATTTATTTGTATGTTCAGGATGAGGAATACCTTGTCAAGTGGAAGGGTTGGCCTATGGAAAGCTCTTCTTGGGAGCCATCTTCGCATCTGTCTCCAGAACTAATCAGGTGAGCACTGCTTTATGCCAAAAAACTAGTGATATTATTTTCCTGTGAATATACGCTATACATTACACAGGCACAGCCCACACAGAGTTTGTCATGTTCTTACAAGTGTTCGAAAACTCGTTCCTTTATGTATCAATACTATCTATGGTAATTTTATTTCAACAACATTCTCATCAAATGCAGTTGCAGGGGCCAGCGGGGCTATTTGACATTTCTTTCTTTCAATGCATGTGAATTGATTTAGAAATAGTTACTTGAAAATGATCTTGTAGGCTCGTCGGTCACCTTGTCCAATTGATTATGATACTTTGTCCTTTCCTCTAATATTTATTTAAACGTTCAAATGCATCATTAAATAATAGTATTTACATTTATAGGGATTATGACAAACCACCATACCCATGTGATGAGAGGATGCAACTGGCATGCCGTAACTTCTATACCGCCATTATATCATATCTCAAAGGACGTTCACTTGCTACATGTTATGCTTCAGTGGATCTAGATGTTTGGAGATACATAAGCTACAATAAGGGAAGACCATGTGAACATCGAGGACACAAACTTTATGATAAAAATGATTTTGAGTTGTTTAACTTCCTTCCCAACTATTGGTGGTATTTTTTGGATACCCATGGAGAAGGCAGAGCAATTAATTTCCCAATAAAAGTAAAACCAGTGTTAAGTTGGACACCAGCACATTATATTTCTCAGGAAAACAACGCGGTGCCAGCTCCACAAATGCCTTTGGAAAAATTAGCAATTACAATTACCAAAAGGGCCTGCAACATGGAAACCCTATTGAGTCATTGACAAGTCCATACAGTGTAACTGTTCGATTGTTGATATTTAGACTTGACCATATGCGAAACATTTTTTTCATACTGTACATGTCTTAGATAATAATATATAATTATATATATATATATATATATATATATATATATATATGCAAAACTTTGATTATCATTAACTGTGATCATCAATGGCATCTCTATATAATTCTTGAAGACGCTTTACATTGCGGACACGTGTTTTGACACCAAGTTCCTTCAGGGCTTCTTTTAATTCAGAAGCCGACATATTGTTCACATTATTGTGATCTTCTGGAGCTACATTTTCACTATGGGCAGAGGCCAATAAAGATCTCTGTATTGCTCGTTTTTCTTTGATACCACTTTCCCAGTATTCAGCATTTCTCTTGCAGTACCCCCTAGGTTTTCGATCATATGATTCAAGTATTTCGAGCCTTTTGCTGACCAGGAGCACATCTTTTGCTCCATCCCATTTGTTGGATTTGCTTAGGTGTATTCTTCGGCAATCGTCGTTGTTTTTCTCAACCCCTATACCAGTTTAAATAATTTTTGTTTGTTAGAAAGTGTAGAACTTGTTTTTAATGTTAATCTAATTTGCTTGATTTGAATTACTTACCTTGACCAGTAAACCTTTTTACTCCAGCATGTTTCTGCATAAAGCGGGGCACATGGTACACCATTGCATGCATGTAAGGGGTAATATTGGCTGCTCGATAACCTTCCCTTATTCCACTGAGAGATTTAAACAGTTCAATCCATCTTGTGGCCTTTGGTATCAGAAGGTTAAGATTACATAACGTTTTTGTAAAAAGTATTGTATATTTCACAGTGTTATCAAAATTTTGTTCTAGAAACGTCTTACCTCTTGAAAGTAAGCTGCAATGTCTTCCTGATTTGGGTTACTCTTGACCAACATTTTGTAAAGATTATGAAAATCCTATTAGAAAAAATAATGGGTGGTAACAATTAATTAAAAACAAAGATGAATCTTCACCTTTCTAAATTAATTTGGTCGTATCAGAATAAGGGTTCTGCCCACACACAGCTACTCACATGCTCATGGGCACGACCCTGCAGAACAAAAACCCTTCCTGTACCTTCCAAATTCTTTTTACTACGTCACTAGATTCTGGTTGCATTACTTCAGTTAACTTGGTTGGTAAACTTGCTAATAGTTTTTTTTTGTCGGCTCCCATCAGACTAGTAAAATCATGTATGCCACTTGACTTTCCATCTCCATCCATCTTCTCCCAAATATTGAAAGTCACACCACAGCTGTTAATTGCAGATTTGAGAGCTTCCACATGAGTAGATGTCCTTTCATTTGGACGCTTATTCATGTTATCTTTATGGTCCCATTCTAGGACTTCATTTACCAGGTTATTGGTCAATACATCTAATATGAAGTGAATGAAAGTGTAAATTAATTAAATGTATGAAATGATTGTCCATACATTTTTATTGACCAAAGTATGCAATGCACAGAAAAACTTATTAAAAGTTTCTATTCTATCTAAAGTTAAGTGATGTACATACAGTACCTGTCACTCTCAGCATAAGATGTAGTTCATCCAAAACTATGCTGTCCAAAGGTATCTCTAATAAGGGTTTGTGGTCGCAGCAGAATGATCTTCTTCTTGCACATTCTTTTATATCATTCAAACTTCTGGCAATATCCTCCCCCCAGTAATAATCCTGAGCTTTGGTCATATCATGCCTGTAATGATTTGAATTGGCAATATGGTGTAAAATCCCAGTTATAACTCCTGGTTATAACTCCCGGGTTATTAGGGATGCACCGGAACTAAATTTAAAAGTTCCGGCAGGAACAGGAACTTAGAAAAATTGGAGTTCCAGACAGAACTAACAAGCCGGAACCAAGTTCTGGTGCATCCCTAGTGGTTATAAGTAGCGACGAGTCTACTGATGTAAATGTCCTTCCGGTTATAAGGCCATGTAATTATGACCCCATGTGGTTATTGTTTCCAATAATACTACTGTGTACATTATTATTACATACATTAAATTCAATTTACCTATATGCCGACTTACTGTACCTGTCAGCTTTATGAATTTTGCACCAAATACATGCATAGTTGGAAGTTGCACCCTTCATACCAAGAACCAATAGGAGAAACTGAAAGATCAAAATATAAACCACCATATGAGAGGAAATTTTACAGAACTATTAAAAAAAGTCCCCCAGTGTACTTTCTAATACGGTAAGTAATTTATTAGTTGCACATCTAAGTACCTTATAATCTCCACCCATAACTATCTTCACTGGTACATCATGTCCATCAATAATGACCTTTCCTGCTTTACAAATCTTGTTTATTGCAGTAAACAGGTGAGAAAATGAAACTCGGAGTAGGTCATAATCCTCCTTGCCTTTTACCACAGCAATTGTGTGATTTCCTGTTGAGAATAAGAAAAGGCTTTTGTTAGAATATATTATGTTGTAAAATACCATCAATAAACACTTTACCTTAAACACTAACAATTTTACTCTGGCTAACACCAGATACTTTTACTTTGTACACCCTGATAACTGATATAGCACAGCTTATACAAGTCACAAACAGTGGTGTATAAATGGATACTTGTTATAAAATTGTTAAAAAAAAACTTGTTTAAAATTATTATAAAATGAGAGCTAGGCCAAAATAAGCCACAGCTTATCTTTAAATAGTCGCAAACAAATTTGCTGACTGTTTGCAACTTATTTAAGCCAAGGCTTATTTTGCCCCCATATAAATGGCCTAATGTGGCACAGATTTAGATTGTGTAATATGGGGTAGGGTGGGCAGCTTCAATAGCCTCTGCAACTTTGTCCAGCTTATTTCAATTCCACCAGCAGCAGACTAGTGAATTATACTGTACATAGCCTTATTATTCCTTCGAGCCAAATGCACTTTTCGTTTTATTGCAAATGTGCTAATGTAATAAAAAAGCTCCTGGTAAAGAATGTTCAATTTTCCACAATCACGATTGCCCCCTCTGCGCCACCGCCTGGCCTGTCATGTGATGCTTAATTATTATATTTGTATTTCATACTGACCTTTTGATGACATAATATCATCATCATCCAAGATACCAAAAGACATAATGATGAAACTTGTGAGCCGTGTCATCACTGCTCCATCTCCACTAACTTTTATTTTGAGGGGTTTCCCATGTGTAAGTTCTTCCACATCAAACTAGAATACCATAATAATTTGAATAAGCACCCTCCTTCCAATAAGCACCTCCTCTCGAATAAAGCACCCCCTCTCAAATAAGCGCCCTAGACCCCAAAAATTAAATAAGCACCTCGGGTGCTTATTTGTGAATAAATTGTTTACAACTTCCTTACCTTTTTCTTTATGGCAATTTTTAACTCACTTTCAAAATCAAGTTGTGCACCTTCAGCTTCCCCTGGTGTTGGTGTAATGTGACACAAGTGGTTTAAGCTGGTCTTGCACTGTTTAATTAAATATGATCTGGGAAGTTCACCACCCACCTCTGTCATTGTTAGCTCATGATAGCATGCATCTCCAACACAAAATTTGTCAGTGAGATATACAATTTCTTGAACTTTGCTTTTCTCATCGTCATCAAGATCGTCGAATGATTTCTTGTTATTGGCTTTACCATATTCAATATTGTAGGTTTGGCCATTCTCATCCTCCAATGCAACAGAATTGAGCTCCAAGCCAAAGGTTTTAGCAAACCAAAGAGATCTCTCAATGTTATTCTTTAATTCTCGCAGTTTTCGTCGTCGTTGCCTGGACCGAACATTGCTCATTTTGTCTCCCTTATTTCTGAACTCATCCTGCTCCTCTAATTGTTCAACATATTCAATCAAGGCTTGCTTTTCATTCTTGAGAGTGTCAATATCAGAACTTACCTCTTTGACCTCATTAGTTGCTGCATTGGTTTCTTCATTAGCATGTAGTAAGTACTGATAGAGCTCCTCACATTTATCCTTTAACATAATATTTTCAAGCTCGATAACTTCCTTCGCAGCCTTTAGGTTGCTTATCTCGTTCTCAAAATTAGACGCAGATTTAATGTCTCCATGCCGCAAAGCGATTTTTCTTGTCGATGTTTTATAATTGCGATAGCCACTGCCATTCTTCCCAAAAAATCCCTTTCTTACTTTTCCAATCAACTTGTTCAATAAATGCTCCACTCTTTGACAGTCTTCCCTGATAAGAACTGGATATTGCTGAGCCAATGAAAGGTTAAGAAAGTCAATCCAACAAATATGATGTGCTTTATTATCGACACTATTTAAGAACTCATACCAGCTCTTCAGACACCGATTGGAAATGTGAATTGTGAACACAATTTCATCCTCGCTGACGCTCTGTCTGTTTACATATTTGAGGCAGTGGTTTTTATTTACCTCAATATCATCCTTGAACTTTTCCAAGTCGTACTGTGAAAGTTTATCACTCATAAATTATTTATAGTATGAAAATGAACGTTTCAGAGCGTAGACTTTCAATTCGCCCGCGCGAATGCGCGAAAGCCAGCGAAAGCCTGCAGGCATCCTTTGAAGAAAACCGCTGTTCATTTTAATCAGTTAGCATATATCCCAGAACGCTTTGCACGACTACAAAGCTCTATTCTTAGCGATTATTTTTATACCAAACATGGCCTACTTCGCCAGGATTTCGATGAGAAAGAGCCAGGGAATTCGTCTGAACGTGCGACCTCGAGTTCGCAAGTAAGTGTTTCAATACGCAATGCGGTTTCCCGTGTTTCTCTGTCAATATTGCGGTTTTAATGTCTTAAAAGCAGAGTCTAGTGGGAAGGAAACATGATTCAGCCTTGGTGAATCGGTTGAGGATCATACCTATTTTTCAGAATGGTTTGGGCTTTTTTAAAACTCAAGTTTGCAGAAGGACAATTTATCGTCAGATATTGGAACTTTTTCGATATTTCGTCACCATAAGGGCAGTTATTCAGAAGGGCTAAAGCTCAAAACATCTCAGATGAAAGCAGGGTCAGACGATATCCTATCTTTCCGATTTTTATCAGTAAATGTCATTGGGATCATGTAGATTTATGAATGATTTGGGCTTTTTTTTAAAAATAAATTCGTAAAGTTTTATTCACTGGTATTTGTACCTTCGTAATATAGTTCTTATAAAAAAATAGGCGTTTTGTGTTATTATGTGATTGGGCAATACCGCTGTAGCGTGCAGGCTCAGGACCAAGATTTCTGGCCATGCACAATTTAAAATAGAGGATGTATAACGTGTGACATGCTAAGACAATATGTTGCTCTCCCTTCTCCTACTGCATCGCATTTAACTTGCATTCTTCTAATTTTTAAAGGTGACAGCGATTAATTATCAATCGATAGATCTTTCAAAGACGGCGGCTAACTCTATTTATGCTGTGTTAGCGTAGGAAAGTCAAGCAATATATAGCAACATTTGCGTTCAACGCAACGGCTTTATTTGCTTTAACGTTTTGACCTTAGCACTATCAATGCTAGTATACCTGAATTATTCGACAGGCCGCTATTGTATGAATAGTGAATACATGGTGTTGATAAAGTTATATAATTGTTAAATGTATAATTTCCTTACCTAAAAGTAAAAGGCTAAATATTTCAATGCATGTGTCGAAGGAGAGACGTTCGTTGCATGCGCTATTGCATCCCAGCGTATTAGTTATTTTCGATTTATGTAGAACTTATTATTTCAAGGTATAGTAACACGTACTGAATAAAGTCACTGAAATATTTCCGAATCTTATACATGTTGCATATTTTACAAAACTTTCGCTTTGTGAGCGCTTTATCTAGAGCGCGCTAACAAAAACGTTCACCACAAAAATGTATGGCGTAATATATTATATTTCTCGTTTTGAAAGGTAGATTTTACTCCTCAAAGCTTTACCTTTGAGGGTAAAAATTACCCTCCGTGCGTAGGAGTAATTTTTACTCCCCCAGAAATTTTAACCCTCCAAACTGGGGCATTCTGGAGACAAACCTCTTACCCACAATTTGAGGGTAAAAATTACGCTCTTTGGTTAGGAGTAATTTTTACTCCCCCAGAAATTTTACCCCTCAACACTGGGGCATTCTGGAGACAAATATTAAGCCGTGTTTTGAGAGTAATTTTTACTCCCTAAAAATTACACTGTAAGGGCTAATTTATACTGGTCTCAATTAAAGTTCTATTCTTGTGTCTAACTAATAAAAATGTCTACTGCATGCTCTATGACTGATCCTCCTTTAATTGTCCGTATAAGTCAATAGACTATTATACATAAGTTGTAAAAAAATTGTATTTATATATAAAACATAAAATATACATATATATGCATATACAGTATACTACATTTATATACATAAAATATAGATATATAATATATACAAAAAGACTATGCAACATTGGAAAGAACAGCAATAATGCTCTTTACAGACACTGGGCATTTTTCTGCCACAATGCTCATCTTTCCATGTCTAAAAAACAGTAAATGTTTTTTCCTTGCTTGTGTTCCACATTAAATAAAGAGTATGTCGCTAATAGCACAACTATTGCATCTCTTATCTTCTTTGTTGTGATTTCACACAAAACCACTCTTTCAGCCACAACATACATTATATTAGATTGATACAAATCATCGACCAAAAGAATAACTGGCTGAATCTGGTCTTTGATGACATTGTCCAATGACTGCTCATCCTGTAAAGGATAGACGTTGAATAACAGATCAGTCTAATGCAAAAAATCATTAAGCAATTGTTGGATGAGGCTGAGTGTGATATGAATTATTAAAGCAGAAGTGAGTGTTATCTACCAAAGCTGAAGGCAGATAACACTCACCAAGAATTTTATCTTGCATTTAGGTGCCATAAAAGGTACATACCATCACAATTTTCACCACAGCTTCTTCATGATCACTGGTGCACTGCATCCCTTTCTTGTTTGGTAACCGGAAAATGTGCTGTGCCAGCTTTAGAGCAGTCCGTTCCTTACATTCTGTTGAAAGATTACAAGTACTTAAATATTAATAAAAACATATTGACAGAGCGGGAGGCCCTTGGTCTTTTTACACAGACCTCACTCCTTTGTTGCTCAGTCTGTACCAAAAGACCACAGGTACTGTATGTTGATTTTGCCGTAAACAGTAAAGATTGAACAAACAAGGTTAACCTAACAAGACTGCTAAAATTGAAGGAATGTCTCTTTGTAACAAAACTATTTAAGCTTAAAACTCATCACTGCCATCTCAAAATACTACATTCATCTTCATTTTATGGTGGGAAAGGCAGGTTTTTTTTTAATTTCTCACATTTCTTCAATTTTCAAAACTTTTCAGTTGCTTTGTAATGACCTGTCTTTACCAGTTTGTAAAAACTGCTCACTCAGGAACTAATCAGATTCCAGAGAAAGTGCATTAAGACCGCTCTTGAGCCAAGCCATATACTTTATAAACACTTCCAAAACCACACACAAAGTTGTATGATAAATGATGAATACTGTAATAGCAATGCCATTTCTACCTTCTTCATGGCAGCCACCATCTATAGCCTGCTCCATTGCTTGCATTGCCTTCTCATATTTTGGTTGTGACTTTCCATATGCCAGCAGTCTCCCACTCCAAATATCTTTGAAGCTGTTCTTCATTGTCACTGGCAATTCAGGTTGAGCCATGAGCTTTGCCAAGTCAGCTTTGATCTACAAACAAAGAATGACTCACAATATAAACATATGACAAAATACCAGTAATCATAGCCCTTGCCCAGTATGTTATGAATGCACTGCATTGTTTAACTCTTGTTACGGTAAAACCACTAAGGTCCACTATAAATGTATCTTTTATTAGTTCATGATCACCTTGGTTTTCTTTGATGTACGGTGGTTGTTTATTTATAATAGTTACTCCCAACCATGCATAAATCAATTTAATTGCCCTGGACCAATATATATTAGCCCGAGGCAATTAACTTGATTTATGTGTGGTTGGGAAAATAAGCTTTAACCAATGGTCACAAAATTTAATGTGATAAAGGATTTATCATCACGACCGAAGTGTTTTTTAGGCGAACTCTGTGATAACGAACTCAGTATCTCAGTTTTCTTAGAGGCACAGCCCTCGGTTCGGCCCAAGGTAAATAACATACGTAGTTACAGTACCTCGGGTTCAGTAACTACCCTATACTTAATAAATAGATAAAGATAGATAGATAGAAAACTTTATTTAACCACGCTGGCCCCGTCAACCGAAGCTGATTTCCACGGGAGGCGTGTACATAACAAATATATAGTATTTAAAATTATTTACAAAATAAGATATAAGATAATATAGTATTAAGGAAATTGATAGTAATTAGCGTAATGAACTGGTATAAATCTATTTACAGGAACATCTATTTACAATTACTATTAATGTGAGTAGCTATTTTATTCCTAAAAGAAGCAATGGATTTGCTTTCCCTAATTTCCTTTGGAATAGAATTCCAAAGATATGCCCCGTCATACATGAAACTCTTTTTCATGCTATTTGTACGCGGTTTTGGTAGACAAAGACTACTCGAAATATCCCGAAGATTGTAGTTTGTCATCTCACCTTTATATTTGAAAAGATTAGTGAGTGATTCAGGACCCATTTTATTTAGTATTTTGTACATCATTTTTGCTTTAGCTTTTTGTCTTTCTGTTTTAAGTGGCACCCAGCCTAGAGTGCCTGCAGAGCAACAGAATGATCTATATCATTGCTCATATTCATGATAATTCGAGCAGCTCTATTTTGGAGTTTTTGGAGTCGTTTTGATTGTGTTTCACCAAACACATCCCATACTTCACAACAATAATCGAAGTATGGGCGAACAATAGCATTATATACAGAAAGAAGAGTTTGCCTATCAGCAAATTCTTTTAAACGCCGAAGAGCCGATATTCCTGCTGTTATTTGTTTGCAAATATTGTCAGTATTACTTTTCCAAGATAAATGCTGGTCAACTGTCACTCCAAGAGTTTTGCATTCATAAACTTGTTTAATTGGTTTGTTTTCAATTTCAATATTTGGTTGTGAATTTGAAATACTTTTGATCATTGGCTTCGAACCAACTAACATAAATTCAGTCTTAGCTACATTTAGGCTAAGTTTATTGGCGATTAACCATTTTCTAAGGTTTTCCAAATCAGAATTCACTGCAGCCTCAAGGTGAGGTATAGAATCTCCAGTAGCGGTTAGATTTGTGTCGTCAGCAAACAACCGAGGTTTTGTATTTTTTAGACATTGAGGCAAATCATTAATATATAATAAAAATAATAGAGGCCCAAGAATAGAGCCTTGTGGTACACCACATTTGATCATTTTCTCTGATGAAATGGATTCTTTAATTTGGCATTTCTGTTTTCTGTTTGTGAGGTAAGATTTAAGAAAGGTCAAAGCTTGTCCTTTTATTCCATGAAGTTCCAACTTTTTGAACAGAATTTGATCATCAACAGTATCGAATGCTTTTTTCAGGTCAATTAAGACTATAAAGTTAAACATTTTCCTGTCTAAGTTCATATACCAGTCATAATAGTACAGTCTAGTAATGCTGTAGCTGTAGAGTGAAATTTTCGAAAACCAAACTGAGAATTACTCAGAAGTTCAAATTTTGTCAAATAGTTATATAGTTGATCATACAAAATTCTTTCCATAATTTTGCTTATAGCTGGCAAAACTGAAATTGGTCTGTAGTTTCCTGCCACATTTCGTTGGCCATTCTTGTAGAGAGGTACTACTCTAGCCACCTTCCATTCATCAGGGAAAGAGGAGAGAGCAATAGCCTGATTAAAAATATATGTCAACGAATCTGAAATGGCAGGTGCTGCCATTTTAATAATTTTACAAGAAATTTTATCAATTCCAGTTGCTTTATTGCCAGAAAGACCAAGTAAGAGATGGGAGATATTACTGATGGTAACCGGCTGGAAAGTAGTGAATTCTGATTTAGCATTTTTAACATATTTTTCAAAACTGTCATTTGAAGTCTGAATATTGCTTGCTAAATCAGGGCCAATATTTGAAAAATAATCATTAAAGCCCTCAGCAATATCTTTTGGATTTGTTAAATTTTTCCCCCCCCAGGTTTAGTTCGTTCACCACTGTTGGTTTGCTTTGTCTACCTAATAGATTGTTTATGGTTTTCCAGGCGTTTTTCGGATTACATTTTTGACCAGCAATTTTCGAGGAATAATAATCTTTTTTTGCATTTCTAAGCTCTATATTCACTTTATTTCTTGTTGCTTTATAATTTTCCAATCCTTTTCTAGGCCCGTAATAATGGCTTTTCTTTTTAATTTGTCCCTTGTAATTATAAGTTTCTTTATATCACTTGTAATCCAAGGAATTTTTTTGACCTAATTTTTTTGTGTTGAAGTGGTGCATGCTTATCTAGGACCTCTAAGAATAATTTCTTCCAAATTTCCCACATAGTGTTTGGGTCATCAGCAAAAAAGTATACATACTCCCAGTGCTGACCCTGAAGATCATCAACAAATTTTTGATTATCAAAATTTTTCATATTTCTAATTTCTGCAGTCTTTTCTTGTTTGTTAAAAATGGAATGTTTCCTGGTTGCATATATCAAACTATGATCACTTATACCTGTATGGATAACACCAGAATTTGAAATTTTCTCTGGTTTATTGGTAACTATATGGTCAGTAAGGCTGGTGGAAGTCATAGTTACCCGAGTAGCTTCATTGATCAATTGTGATAAATGATATAATTCATATAGTGACTTAATTTTTTTGGTAGGAAGATTTGATTCCTTATCTGTTTTTAGCATGTCACAGTTTAGATCACCAAGAATATACATTTCTTTATCTTCATCATCAATAGATTTGATTAAATTTTCAAAATGGTCAAAGAGGTCAGATGATGAATTTGGTGGTCTATAAACTGTTGTGACGAGAAATGGTCGGCTATGTGGCTTACTAATTTCTACACAAATACCCTCTAGTTCAGATGGAATTAGATCATGTCTTATATTGTAATTTATAGAGCTACGCAAGTAAATACATACTCCCCCTCCATTTCTCGATCTATCTTTCCTAATAATATCGTAACCATCAAGGTGTATCAGGTCATCAGTTATACTTTGGTCAAGTCTTGTTTCATTGAAGGCAATAAGATCAATGTGCTTGTTTGACATTGAATACCTTATTTCATCAATTTTTTTGGGCAGACTAACAATGTTTAGAAAAGCCATTTTAAAACCTCTCTCTCTAGGAATGGAGTTTAGGCTAATTAAAAAATCGCTACTCACATTTGTGTTTAAAGAATTAGGACTATCTATTTGTTCCGCAAACTCTGGCGGACATACTCCAGGTATAGCGTCCACTCTCTGTTCCGGTGTCCATAAGCATGGTGAAAAAACTGGTTTTTCTCACCCATTTGCACCGATACACTATTTGGGGTTTTAACTCTAAAAGACTTTACATATGTGCAGAATGCACTTCCAAGAGCTTTATCTCCTTTCCAGTTCAAATGTAAATTTGAACCATTTAAAAATGATTTATCTATATTATTGTTATTAATAAAATTAATATTATGCTTGAAGCATATTGTGTCCACTAAGCTATTATAGTGGTTGATTTTGGTTGGATTTACCTGACCATCATACCTCTCAATCACACTTGAAACAGCAACTTTCGTTGTGTGCATCTTCACTTCCTCTATCAGCTTTTCCATGTCTGCCGCCACTTGTTCAGCTTCCTGATCAACCAGGTCATTTGTTCCGACATGTAGTATGATACAGTCATATTGCTCTTCGTTTCGGTGTTCCTTGAATTTCTCATTAATCTGGTTCACTTTTGCTCCGCTATAAGAGTGACAAACCGATTTGCCTCCTGCTGCTCTTTCGATTTTCTTGCTATCGATATGCTTGACCATTGAATCGCCAATTACAATGGATTTGTTTTGACAAATTTTTGTTTGTTTGTTATTTTGTTCATTTTTCTTGAATACTTTTCCATGTTTTGACTTTTCCTTCGAACCGTTGATTTTGGTCTTTTTGCTACTATCGAGATTTTCCTCTTCATCTTCATCCAGCACAGGAAAACTGGTAAGAGCTTTTTCTGGCTCTTGAATACCCAGTGCTGAGAAGCTGTTATATAAAACTGGGGTTTGCAAAGTGGTATCCACAACTTCTGTTTCATTCATTGGGCTTCTTTTTTTAGAATCCACTTTTATCCATTCGTTTTGTTTCATATCAAGAATGTTCTTTATTGCATTATTCTCGATTTCCAGATCTGCCACGGTTTCCTTCAGTGATTCGATTTCGGCCGCCATATTGGAATGTTCCAAAATCAAATTTACAATTTTCGCCTCAGATTCTGTCGCTCGCTGTGAAGCATTCCTACATTCTTCGTCTTGTTTCTCCTGTAGTTTTGTAAACATCGACATAATGTGATTTATTTCGGGTTTCAAGTCCTTGCAGTTCTCACATGTCGATATTTTATTTTCGCCTTCGGGGACAACAACATGAGGTTGAGCAAACACGTGTTCGACGGTCGTTTCTGATTTTTCGCTGATTTTGCTGTTTGTCGTATGTGCATATCCTTCAAGACAAGTTTCCAAGTATTTGTCTTCGTCGTCTTCGAGTACAGATAGCTTTTTACTCTTTGGTCCTTGCCATTTCAGAGAGAAATTTGGACTTATAAATTTCTTGGCTTCCCCACCAGGCGACAGCCATTTGCCACTCAATTTTACTTCACTTTCTACGAAGGCTTTTAGCTCATCAAAATCTCCCTTCCAAAGCACATTGCCTTCACTTTTGTATAACAAAGTGGATTTTACAATCTCTGGGCAAACAACGCCGTTTTGTTGTTGAGAAATCGAACAAGATGAGGTGCTCATGTTTTCATGACCATCCGCCATGTTATGCACTGGTTAAGTGCATAACAGCTAGCATACTTACATAAAGCATATTTCGAAGTGGAGGAAACATGTTGACAATTTCCACAATTGGTTTCAGCAGTTTCTGTCTCTGTTGGAACCACAGTCCAGCATGACTCGTTTTTTTTTTCTTTGGCCTCCCGCCCTTAGAAGCAATACCATTATTGCTTGTATCATTCAATGAATTTTTTCTTTGCAGTTTCTTGAAACGATTTTGTATTTTCATCTCCCAAGATCCCTTCAATATATAAATAAAACATAATGCTCTGTATATTGGAGTTTGGTCTAAAAAAGTATAATTTCCACACTCAAAATATCACTTGTATTACTACTCAAATCAGTAGAGCGAGACATAGACGATGTTTTCATCGCTTCCGAAGCGACAGTTTCGTTAACCGCGGATCAATATTAAAGCAATCACAAGATGTATTCTTATGTACCACGTGATAGCTTGTTTACGAGTTAACAATTGGATGTTTATCACGTGGTACATGAGAATACACCTCGTGATTACTTTAATATTGATCCGCGGTTAATAAAACTGACACTTCGGAAGCGATAAAAAAATCATCCATGTCTCGCTCTACTGATTTGAGTAGTATATGTATTTACAGTATTGATTTGCATACCACGATGGATACTAGACAATTTTGCTCATTAAAAGGCTGGGTGCATGCTATAACTCACCACAGTTGCCAAAAGCAATCTTCGCTTTTAGCAAAGACAAGCTGCTTGTTCTCAGCAATAACGTTTTTTAAAGCTTCTAAATGTTGCCATCTTCGAATTTGCTCAATGATGTCAATTTTAAAAGAAGTCCCCGCTGTGCATCAACTCTGAGCAGTCGAGCAAAATCTAAGATGGTGGGGGCCAGAAGCATAAAAAACATCCACTCGAGAACAAGAACAGACACTGAAAAACATAGAATATATAAATCATTTGCTTACCCATGGCTTGGTGCCCTCATTAATTGGTGGGTCCTTTAGGAAAGGGTATGTTTTTACAACCAGTTGTGCAACTGTTTCCCTATCGTTCTTGTTGGGATGACTAGAGTAGTTTAACATGCTTGTACAAATGTCTCCTACCATTTTCATTAATCAAGTTTGGCGTTAGATACTTGGTAGTAAGTCCTGCTTCCACAGCACATAAAAACTAAAACAACAACCATAATGAGCACACAAATATGGAAATGTATAGAATGCAGCTGGTGTCAGTAATAGTTCCTAGGAACTAATAACAGGAAACTAATATTTCTATTATTTTGAAGACCACCACTTTATCAATTCTGTTGCAAAGTGCTGGCAAGACTTTGGCCTGTCATTGACTGGTGAGTGGCCATTATTTTGAGCCATTTTACTGCTGTTTTCAGGTGACCGCGCCACGCGCCAAGGTTATTTAAAATGCTTGTTGACAATAGCTCTTTTACTGTAAAATCAATGGACAAACCTTTTCCACTAGTAATATCTCCTTCCGCGTTTGCTAAGTTTCATAATTATTATCTTAGAACTTGCTGTCTGGGATCTGGCGTTAAATGTTATTAGTGTTCAATTTCAGTTCATTGGGATAAGTGAAATGTGATTGGTTGATACAAAAATAAACATTAATTTACAACTGACAAAAACTTGATTCGGGCACTAAAAATAACCTTGACTAAAACTGAACTTGTACTTGACCCCGTGTGAACTCATACTTTGGGCCGTGTCAAGTAGGAGTTGAGACAATGCAAACAACGATCAAAATTCGGCGCGCGACGCGGTCACCTGAAAACAGCAGGTAATGATCTAATTGGAAATATAAAATTAACATTATGTAGTATACACTAACCCGGCTGGGAAGCTTATAGTTTCTTGACCAATCCTATTAAAAATATCATAATGTACACTTTAATAATAATGCAAAAATCCAAATACAACATGATGGCCTCCATAGATCATGAATGGCTTTTTACTGGATTCGCTAACATACACAGCAAATTTACAATTGGGACATCCAAATTTATACTTAAAAATTACGAACGTTAACTAAATATCAAGTAAATAAAATATCTGGGTAAATACCACTTTCATTCAGCAAATCTGATGTTCAAATCATGAACTATTCGAAGTCGAACTGTTTTAATATATAAATATATATATATATATTGGTTGACATGTTAAACAAATTTGATGACTTTTTTGTCTTGGAGCTGTAATTGGCCGAAATATTGATGCTGGTTGTAAATCGGGCAGGGTATGCCAAATCTTGCATGCGTTGCATAATAATAGGAATAAATAAAGCATGAATTATACCAAATTATCATGTTTGACTTATAATATTGTTTGCATTGGTCTTTTGCCACTTTTTTCAAAATTTATTTTGACTTACCTCAAAAAGTACTTGGACTATGAATTTTGATTTCAACTTCAAATAGTTGATGATTTGAACATTGAGTTTGCCAAATGAAAGTGATATTCACAGATGAACTTGGTAATTAATTAATGAACTTTTAGTTAATTAGGAATGAAATGTAGTTATTTAGGTAAGCATACAAGATACAGATCCTAATTACCAATACAGTAAGACCCTGTGTTCAGATCTAAATTACCCCTAAAAGTGTGGTTTGGAGAATATTCATTATAAACCTCTACATACTAGCTATATGTATGATAAACCTCTATATACTAGCTTTTCAGGAGTTATTAATTTATATTAAAACACGACCAAGTCGGTTTTCTTTGTTTTTTGCGGGATTTATATCCCATAAATCCCGCATTATAAATTCATACGGTGCCTGCTACAACTATCTCGTATGGTAACGCCGGTAGCGCCCACATACAGGAAGGAGAGCAAGGTTTTGCGTCAAAATCTGTTGGTTGAGTCAGCAAATTATTACGCTGAACGTTGAGCATAAAATGTGGGATTGATACTGCATCAATACGCATGCCCAATGCTGTAATGATAGATCTGGTACTAATTATTCATATTAATTATTCAAACAAGCTTGTAGAAGTCTGTGTATGTGTTCAATGGTAGCTACACATAAACCTTTATAAAAATACGTAAAGGTTCATTGAACACATACGCAGACTTCTACAAGCTTGTTTGAATAATTAGTATGAATAATTAGTACCAGATCTATCATTACAGCATTGGGCATGCGTATTGATGCAGTATCAATCCCACATTTTATGCTCAACGTTCAGCGTAATAAATTGCTGACTCAACCAACAGATTTTGATGATTTTCATCTGCATGTGATTGTGGGAGAAATCCAGTTGTTGGATGTAGAGAAATTATTGAGAAAACTGTCATTGAGGTTTGTCATGTCATAAAGGTTGTTGTTGTTGGTTGTATGGTTTGTTTCGTTAACATCAGTAGTTTGTGTAGGGTTGTTAGTCTGGTTGTCATCAGTAGTGTGTTGTTCTCCGTTGTTTTGATAGTCAGTGTCAGTTCGTGTGTTAGGTGAATTGCCAGCAACTCCGCCTCATCTATGATGTCATATTCCATGAGGTCTATTGTCTGGGGAAGTAGCAATTCTTCCTCGTTGCTAATGTAGCCGGTGTCCGAAGCGCCATTGGTGTTGGTCAAAGTAGACGAAGAAGCTCCGGATTGTTTAGGTTTGTCATTGTTAGATTTGTACGGCACAACTATGGATATAATAAGGTGTACATAGGTCAGGGTATGTGGGGGATGAGCGATGGATAGGCTATACGGAAGGATAAAGGCCTAAAGTCAACCTGCAAAGTGATTTGCCCTCTTTGACTATAGGCTTTACACCTGGCGTTTAGGAATGTAATTGTTTGTCACAGTAAAACTATGCAATGTGGCGAGCCTGGATTAGCTCTCTCCTTTCGCTACGGGGTTATCACAATTTTTATAAAGGTTTATGTGTAGTTAATGGGAACCACATTGGAGTTTTAGTCGCGTATTGTTGTAAAACGAGGGATAATTTGAATGAAGGGCGCAATTGGCCTCCGGCTATGTTGCGTATAAAAGGCGACACGGAACGCGCTGTTGGACATGCAGTGTAAAAATACTGTTAAAGAATCATGAAAAAACGTCAGAAAAATAATTAAGGATTTGTAACGTATAGTATAGTGCAATCAGGATCTTTGGACACAACCCTGGACGCGTTTCGACCTTCTATGGTGGTCTCATCAGCAGGAATTTGGGGTTGGGAGTCGATGTAATTTAAGTAAATAGTGAGAGCAAAATAATAAACATTGTCAACACGGTAATAAAATAAAGGAGAGATAAAGTGAGTGCTTACCAAACTTGTTGCTTGTAGTTTTCAGTCCAACGCGTCGCAGCATCTTAGGATCGGTAAATAAGGTGACTCGTGGTCGTTGTATGTTCGGTTGTAGTATCCGTATATACCGAAGTCGCGCTCCTCTATTGTGAGTCTTCGGGTGCGCAATGAGGGCGTACGTATGTAAAATTGTTATTAACAATTGTTATATGTTATTAACCACAACAATCAACTTCTATCTGACCTGTACATCAAACCAACAGACAGGACCTTACTACTTCACAATGACTCCTTTCACCCACCAACATGCAAAGAGGGCATTATCTACAGCCAAGCACTCAGATATCGGCGTATCATTACAGAAGACGAGCTACTACAACAACGGCTCAACAATCTTTCTGTTATATTAATTAACAGGGGATACAAACTCAACACCATCAACAAAGCATTTCAACGAGCCACTCAACACTCACAACATGACATATTATACAAAGACAAACCTGAGAAATCCATCAATGGCCCTTTCTTTGCCATCCCTTAACATCCTAACACTACACATATAGGACAGATATTACGTAAACACTGGCACTTAATTGAGAATGATTGCACATTGAGCATTCTCTGGCCAGAAGCTCCAATGGTAGCATATCAAAAAAATCAAAACCTCAAAGACTCCCTTCTACGCGCCACACTAAGAACTTACTCTACACATGAAAACCACACACCATAATTCCTACAACATGACACTAACCTTGGTCAATTGTTCAAATACTCTGCCATTAATCTACCTCCACAAGAAAAAGAACTGGTACTACCCAAAGTGGAGCACACCATGAATATAACTGAAGAAAACTAAACATGGATCAATTTATTCACTTTATATAATACAAACACTCATTATATTTAGTCTAAACATTCATTTTTTACAAACACCCTGGAGGTACCACAATCTACTGTCTTCAATCAACTTAGGATTTTATGGATTATATAATGTTAACTCTAACAATAACAATTTTGCACACCTACCTGGTGTGTTTACACGCACAATACACGCACTTTATAAGTGCGTGTAGTACATACTGCGTGTAGTACATTCAAACTACACGAAGCTTCGCACTACACGCAACCTTGCACTACACGCAGTTGCGTGTAGTTACACTCACACGCAGTTTGCGTGTAGTTGACTGCACGTGAAAAATAGTTCGCTCGTTGACAATTGCGTATAATCAGTATAATTTTGAAAGGTTAACTCTTTGGGCTACATGATACAATATAAATGTTACATGCCAAGATGACTATAGGTTGTATTTACAGTACCTCACAAAGTGTTTTGGGCAAAGAATAGCTAGCGCTTGTTTTGATTTGTCGCTTTGTCCTCACAGTCGCTGAACTACACGAAGTTTGCGTGTAGTCATGAAAAATATAAATACAGTAGTTCGCTCCTTGACAATTGCGTATCATCAGTATAATTTTGGGCTACATGATACAATATATTTGCAGAGTCCTATCAGCCGCAGTCAGCAGAGTTCTGTACTATCGTTCGATCAATTGCAGCAACTTAAGAAACTATCCAGCTCAAAACAAAACTTTGCTGTGAACTGTTTACGGCGTCTCTTCCGAAGTGAATTAGAAGGCAGAAATATTTCCGGCAAGAAAAAAAAAAACTGGCTGTGGACCCTGTGAACATCATGTCAAATTGATCGCTGCAATCGCCACGAACGCTCAAAAATAAACTACCATACGAAAACTACGATCGCTACAATCGCTATAGTCGTGATCACTACAATCGCCGAGGCAGAAAATGTTCTATCTCGGCGATCGTGAATGCATGCATTGATCATATGATCGCTGCGATCGCTGAGGTTTTTTTGAGCGATCGTAGCGATCATATGGAAACTAGGCTTATGCTTTTGCCAAATATTTCAGTGAAATATTACCATACTACGCAAAACTACGTGTAGTTATGTATTGATCATACACAAAGTTTTGTGTAGTTATACACGGAGCTTTGCGTGTAGTTATACACGAAGCTTTGCGTGTAGTTATTATACACGAAGCTTTGCGTGTAGTTATTATACACGAAAGCTTTGCGTGTAGTGCGTGTATGTATGTTGCGTGTACACGCACACTACACGCATTTCAGTCCACGAAGGTGTTACAAAACTTTTGAGCGCCACTGTATGTAATCTTCCACCATATCACTCATTTTTTCTAACATATCCTAGGGGTGAACAACCACCTTTACCACAATATATTAAGTCAACTTCACTGTAAATATAATGTACACACTTAAACTAGTATATAATTAATTCTCAAAACCACATGTTAACTTCCAATTTTATCAATGATACACCTATTCACTTCTTCGTTTTAATGCTCACTCACCTTAAATCCTTAACAGAACGCCCTTTCGCCCACAATATCCACAACCTCCTTAACTAAACTCTTTTACCCCAACAATCCACTATATTCTGCCCTATCCTTCGCCCCAGAAAGCCCGGACTTTTTCCTAATACAATATATCCCTACATGATCCTCAATTACCCCACAAGAACAATGACTATCCCCAATACCCCACGTAACACGTCACACACGCGCGCTTCCCACTGCAAACTGGTAACGAATGACGCAAAGGACTTAACCCCAATTTTACATACGTACGCCCTCATTGCGCACCCGAAGACTCACAATAGAGGAGCGCGACTTTGGTATATACGGATACTACAACCAAACATACAACGACCACGAGTCACCTTATTTACCGATCCTAAGATGCTGCGACGCGTTGGACTGAAAACTACAAGCAACAAGTTTGGTAAGCACTCACTTTATCTCTCCTTTATTTTATTGCGCCCTTCATTCAAATTCTCCCTCGTTTTACAACAATACACGACTAAAACTCCAATGTGGTTCCCATTAACTACACATAAACCTTTATAAAAAGAGTGGAGAAATATTTAAATCTTATGTAAATATATGTAATGACATAATTACCCGTTGCATTGTCAGTGTAGAGGAATTTACAACCTAAAATTAGAAAAAAAAATCTTAGTTAGAAATCAGCTCAAATGTAATTTATTAACCAGTTGAAACTGTTATAGTGATTTGAGTAAATTTCAAATAAGCTTGGAGACTGAATTTTACACCAAATTCAAACAAGTTACCCCTAGAAAACTACACATGCCCTGAACCAATAAATATTTTTTGCACCCCACGCTTTTAATCAATTTACAAAATTAATATCAAAATAAAGCAAGTGCAGAAACCTACCTTTTGCACTTTCAGTGGTGATGGCTTTACAACCTGAAATTCAAGTTAAATTTCTTTGTTAGGAACTCTAATAAGTTGAAACAATTCTAGTGAATTAAAAAAAAGTCGTTTGCATCCAAAATTATCTTTAGAAAAACAGAGATTTTTTATCTCCTCTAGAGTCCTCTTCATGGGCTCTCCATTGTAATAATTGATAGGCTTGCTTGTATCCCACCTCTGATCTTTATGAACTTTACACCACATGCACGAGTAGTTAGCTGCGGCTGAGTTTATGCCTAACATCATCAGAAGAAATTTCATATCCCCACCAAGAAAAAATTCTAATGCAACATCTTCCCCATCAATGGAAATTGAACCTTTGCTAATATGTTGATTTACCTCATTAAATAAATTGAAAAGAGATGCCTTTAAGGTTTCGTACTCTTCGGGCTCATTGATGACTGCAACGGATCTGTTATGTTTGGATGAAATTACACACTCATTTAACTGTAGCAGTGTGAATGATATCATAAATTTGTTGTTCTTGACATGCGGGCCCCATCCCCACTCAGTTTTACCTGAATTTTACCTTCTTTAAGTTCTGGCTTCCTACTTCCTAAGAAGCTCTCTTATATGATCTTGGAGGGTAGAAGTAAAATTTATACTTGCTCCTGGATACTTGCCAGGAAGTCTTTCAACATGGCATATTTTGTTCAACTCGTCTCTTTTTTGCTTAACAATATAACATTTAGGCAAACCTTCACTTAGCATGGAAAGTTCATGATACATCTCATCAGCTACACAAAATTTGTCAAGCAAAAACAAAATTTGCTCCACTTTGTCTTTTTCGTGCTCTGGTAATTGTTGATACCCATGACCAGTATGGCTGGTTTTACTAAAATCCATTTTGTGAATTAATCCATTTTCATCTTTTAATTCTAGTTCAGTCAGATTTAATCCAAAGCTTTCACAAAACCACAAGCCACATTGTGCCTTGTTTTTGAGAAGGCGAAGCTTTCTTCTTTGTTGTTTAGCTCCTAACTCATGTTTTTTTCCCCCCTTGGCACTTGTTGGAATTGTTTTTCTCAAGTATTTGCCACGTCTTTGTTTACATTCTGCAGATCCATGATTTCCTCTTGCAGTTCAGTCATTTCTTTCTTCATATCCTCGTATAATTTCTCCTTTTCAGTTTTCAAATCCTTGTACTTCCTTTTCCATTCTTCCAATTCAATCTGACATTTTTCCAGCTCACATTTTAGTGCTTCTACTGTTTCAATGTCATTTCTTCTTATACTCGGTTTATAAATGTCTTTCTCCAGTTGTTTCTTCCTCCCTGTTGCTTTTCTACAACATTGTTTTACCACAAGAGCATTTTTGTATATAAGCTTTTCTATACGAACACAATCTCTCCTTACATTAAATCAACCATAATCTAATGTCGCATTCAAAAGATCAATATGGGTAGCTTTGATGGATTTGTTTTCTAGCAGCTCACTCCACAGGCGTAATAGTGGCCAGGGAATCGCTACACAAAACAGAAAGTCATATTGCTGTGCAGCCTGCTGCCTAACATAACGGAGAGGAAATTATGCGCTGATGGCTAACTTCCAGTTCATATTTTTCATAAAAACTTAAATGATCTGATATTGTGTTGAAGTTGAAATTCTACTTTTACGTGGCAACCAATTATATTGTACAATTTGTCATAAATTATGAAAGGATACATGGCAACGCTTGGCTACGCTTATTAGTCAACCTAGCAACCCCAGGCATAAATTGGCATAATTTCGTCATATAATTTGGCAGATAGTGGTCTGAAAACTAGCATAATTATCTTCAAAACAAATATGGTAGACGATTAAATTCAGTAGTGAAAATCTACTTCTTGTCCAACAAATTCTCACTTTTTAAAATGGCATCCCATCGTTGTTACAAAGTGGAGAACAGAGTGAACTTTAGACGATCATGGAAGTATTTTGCAAAGATTTTATTGGTATTTTTACGACAAAACTGGACACATTGAACAATGCTGTATTCAATGTAATGTAGAGAGGTGGTCTTCACTGGAGGCATTTTCCTCTAATTGGTCAGTGTTTAGCATGCTTACCGTCAGATTCTTACACAATGTATAGTAATGGTATGTTATTAAAAGCGATTAAAGTAGCGACCTCAGGAAGTAAGTGGATTTTACTTGACGAGTTATTGTGAGATTTAATAGATAGATAAATCAGTACTAAATGTTTTACGATGCAGAAAAACGGGAACCAAAACTCATTGCCGTTATATTTTAGAAAGTTATCAATTTTACACACTGTTCCTAACATTATTTTGACGCCATTAATGACGTAATTAGCTTGCGTAACTGCCATTTTGTCCCTAATTTCTGGCAATGGCTTATTCAAGCATTTCTGAATGGCAGAGAGCACTTTCAAGGAATCGTTTAGGAATGAAGCTTTTACTGAAGGTCTGGTTGGTAAGGAGTGACCGCGGAAGAGACAAGACGTTTGCTCGTCTTTCAGTTCTTCGTAGAACGCTTTGAGATAGCTATCATTTTCAGGATCCTTCTTCTTTAACTTTGCTGTTTTCTTAACAGTTAACTCCATATCAATCTGAACCTCGTTGATGGATTTTGAATCAGATTGGAAGCACAATGACAAGATGGCAAGCTGCTTCACAATATCTCGGTATATGGCAGAATACATTGTGGGTTTTCATAATTTTAAGGTAACCTTTTACCTTTGCGACATCTTGGGCTTTGATGTCTTGCCTTTCACAGGAAGCTATATCTTCAAGATGCGTGATAATAGCAGCATAATTGCGATCCATGGCTGCGAGAGCCTTGCGTTTATGGTCAATCCATCGAGTTCCCCTTGCTTTTGCAGGTTTCACAATAGAAACTGAAACATGCAGTGCAACAGCCTTCAGTTCTCTCAAGTGCTTGGGAGATCTGTCATAGAAGTAAAACATCCTCATAAGAATCTCATCATCACCTGCAAGAAAAATATAGAAACAAACCAAATATAACACAAAATGAACATGCAAGATATAGAAATCAAACGATCGTCCGATGACTCCGATCATATAATATGGTATTAACATTTTTTAGTTCTACTTCATCTACGCCTATTATCTATTTAATACAGCCTCGTTCCCAGCGCCTCCTTGGTACACTGGGAAATCGGAGGCCCTGGTCAGATGAAAACGATTGAAGCGTGTGATTGGCCGCACGAAGGCTATTGTCGAAAACAGGAAGTGGGCAAATATATTTTCAACTGTCAAACAACGGTGTGAATAGAGTGAAGATTATCGCTCAGATAACACCGAAAAAGTCTACAAATAAACCCAACAAAGTAGGATTCCTAAAGTGAGTTGGAACTGCGATAAGATTCGTCATTTAACTCTCAAAATCGAACGATTTTAGACAGCGTGACTCGGTGACTCATTCGTCGGTCATGGCAAATTATGTTCGTAAACAACTTACCTTTGAGTAGCATTTCGGTAAGCGAAATTGTGCTATTTTGTCCAGCGGGAAGAACAGTAAACACCAAACCTTTCAGACGTCATAATAAAGCAGCTTTTCTTCAAATATCTGAGTGTATCTCGTTTGTTTCGTTATATTATGTCCATGCTCGCACCCAGGGCGATGTGATATATTCAATGACTCAATGTCCTAGAATCTAGGACATCCGGTTTTCATCTGACCGGGGCCTCCGATTTTCCAGTGTAACGAGGAGGCCCTGGGAACGAGGATGATATTTAGTATTACTATACAGTAATGCAGGTTCCTGCATTGTACATATATATATATATAGTTGTTAGTGGTTACAGTAGTACAATTTTATTTATTGAACTATAATATTATTTACAAAAGATGGTCTATTTATATTAAATTAGCACGGTCACCTTCTTGAAATATGAGTTATTGACGGCGTCTTTGATGGCCAACTCTAACTTATGGGCACAGCAGTGGATAGGTACTAGCCGCGGCAAATTTTCTTTACATCTAGTCATGACACCCGTTATTTCACCAAAATTCACAGAGGCACCATCAGCTGCGGCCGATACAAACTGAGTTTTCATATCGAGCTTGTAACGTTGACAGGTTCCTTCTAACGAATTGTAAATGGTCTCGGCATTTCCATACTGCAAATGATCAACACTTAAAAATACAAGAAATGTTGGTTTTCTTAGGTTAAGGTTTGCAATTAGTATTACTGTTTACTGAAGTAATTTATAAAATAAAGGGATTATTTGAAATTTACTGTACCTTAACAATTTTGTTGATACCTTTCCTTCTTCATCAACATATCGAATTGAAGTAACTTCTTTCTCATTCACTGCTTTGTCGTTGGACCTGTCAAAAAGGAGTGCGAAGTAGAACGATTTCTGACCCGAAATAGCATACAAATCTGTCGACATGTGCTCGCTTATTTCACGAATAAAGCTGCTGCAGGCCTTCCTATTTCCATATGTGACACCTAAATCCACTCCGTGTTTCCGTTCAAGCTTTATTAAAACAGGATAATCTGTGAATGGTAATTCTATGTAAGCGATTGTATAAGCAATATAGAAAAGCTAAGACATTCTTTGTTCAGTTTGTGTATCCATCAAAGTAACTGCCTTGACAATTGGTTTTTGTGCAAATGGAGTTTTAGCATTAAGTTTCTTTTGAAATACGACCTGGAAGTCGAGTATAAACGAGGACAGGAACTTCATTTAGCGGATGCTCTTAGCCGAGCCTACTTGCAGGAAGAACCAGAGAGTGAAACCAAAGAGTTTGAAGTCTCCATAGTCCTCCCCATGTCCACTGATCGTCTAGCACAGCTGAAAGGTGAAACCAGTAAAGATTCAGTGCTGAAAGCTCTTCTTGCTGTAGTCCTTGCCGGATGGCCAGCTTACAAACATCAACTAGAGAAATGCCTTCATCCATATTGGGAGTTTCAAGAACAAATTTCTACATACAGTGGTATTTTATTCAAAGGTCAGAGAGTTATCGTGCCACCTTCCTTGCACTCAACCATGCTAGCAAATATCCATCAAGCACACCTTGGTATGGAAGCCTGCAAGAAGCGCACCCGTGAGTTGTTATACTGGCATGGATTAGATCGAGACATTGAACGTATTGTTCCTGAATGTCACCCAAAAATTGAAAGGAATCAACATTAATAAGTCCCCAGGTCCCTTCGACCCACCGATGAAAATAATCAAATGTTTCGCAGAGCAATTATCTGGTCCACTTACGAATATCATCAATTCCTCCTTTCAAGAGAAATGTTTTCGTGAAATCTGGAAGGCGTATGACAGTTGCCCTATTCCAAAGACCAACCCATGCACTATAGTAGGAGATATTAGGCCGATTGCTCTTACAAGTGTCTTTTCAAAAATCATTTGCTTTCGATTGGATGTTAGACGATTCAAAGGACCGTATTAGCGAGCGTCAATTTGGAGGAATTCCGGGATCGTCGTCCGTACTAGCACTTCTTGAAATGCTCCATACATGGTTTGTTGCTTTAGAAGACCCAAAGTCGGTAATACGAATTGTTTTTTTAGACTTTTCTAAAGCATTCGACCTCATTAATCACAATATTTTACTAGCTGACTATTGGGGTTCGTCCTGCCCTATTACCGTGGTTAGCCTCGTATCTTTCCGATCGCTTACAGAGGGTAAAGATAGATGGAACGGTGTCAGGGTTCAAAAAGATCAATGCTGGTGTGCCACAAGGCAGTAAAATTGGACCAACTGCATTTATTACAAAGATCAACAAACTTCCAGACTTAGCAGTCATCGGTAAAAACTCAGGGAAAGAACATGTCTCAGTCTTCATGGACGATACTACATTGTCAGAGATCCTTGACATGAACAACTGTGAATCCCAATCAGATGGCAACATCCAAACAAATGTTGAAAGTATATCAAGATTTTCAGAAGAGGAAAATATGAGATTAAATCTTAAAAAAACGAAGGAAATGGTCATAGATCTCTGTATGAAGAAGTCCGAAATATCAAAGATTACGATTGACAACATTCTAATTGAAAGAACAGAATCCTATAAGCTTTTGGGTATTTGGATTCAATCAGATTTCAAGTGGCACAGTAACACTAGTTCGATTGTTAAGAAAGGGAGGAAACGTCTCTATTTTTTAAAAGTGCTAAAGAAATATGGAGCACCAGCAAGAGACCTATTAACGTTTTATTGCTCAGTGATTCGATCGGTATTGGAATATGGCGACATATTGTGGCATGGAGGTCTAACGGCATCACAGAGTCAAGATATTGAAAGGATTAAAAAACGTGCTCTAAGGATTATTGCCCCGGCCCTAAGCTATGAAGACGCATTAGCAGCATTTAAATTACTTTCTGTAAAAGAAAGACGGGTAACGCACTGCATAGAATTAATTAGGAGAATGTCTTCTCCGTCGCATAAGTTACATTATTTATTACCTGAAAAGGTGGGAAATATACGGAATAGAGTAACGACATACGATGATAGTAAACTTTATAATTTTAAATGTAGGACAGTCCGTCTAAAGAATAGTCCACTCGTCTATGCAATTGATTAATATAATAGTAGTTTTTAATGTTTTTACTTGTTTTACTAGATACATGCATAGTAGATAAATTGAAATTTAAATAACAGTTTTAGTATAAATATTTCTACCTATGTAAATACATGACAATTAAGCTTGCCTTTTTCATGTATATTCAAATAAAAACCCAGTATTATTATTATAATGTGCAGTATGCAACAGTTTCAAGCATCAACAACCGAAGGAACAACTCGAGAGTCACAGTGTTCCTGCTCGACTTTGGGCTAAACTTGGTGCTGACCTATTTCAACTAGATGGAAAAGACTACCTGCTGATGGTGGACTACTATTCTATTTTTTTCGAAATAGATTTACTGCCTAACACTACATCGCCCGTGGTCATTTCACGCATGAAATCCCACATGGCCAAACATGGATTCCCTGATCAACTGATAATCAACAACAGTCCACAGCTTGCGAGCCAATAATTCGATTTATTTGCCAAGGAGTGGAGCTTCAACATACAACAAGCTCACCCTACCATCCACAATCCAACGGCATGGCGGAAAGAACAGTCCAGACTGCCAAAGCTCTCCTCAAGAAAGCAAAGAAGGATAGAAAAGACCCCTACCTATCTTTGTTGGAATACAGAAACACACCCAGAGATGGAATCCTTGGAAGTCCAGTTCAACGACTGATGTCCAAAAGATCGAAAGCCTTGTTACCGATATCAGAAGAACTGCTGAAAACGAAGATCCAAGATCCAGAGAAAATGGAAGGCAGACTTGCCAGCACTGCAAGGACCAACAGAGCAAGAACTTCAACAAAGGGGCTAAACCATTAAAACCGTTAAAGGAAGGAGATGTGGTTAGAATGAAAATCAAAAATGGATTCCATATAAAAATGGATCCTATATTGTCCGATGTGGCGACACTACATACAGAAGAAACTGGAGAGATCTCCTGAAGGTTGAAGAACCGTATATTGAAGAGGAGGTAATGCCTTCTGTTCCTGATCCACCAGTCGATGCACGGACAACTGATGAAGCAGAGGATCCCAGAACTAAAACAAGATCTGGAAGAGTAGTTAAAAGACCAGACTATTATGAGAGCTAAGTACAAACTATATACATAGAGAACCTTAAGAGCTAATTATAAGTAACAAACTTTATGCAGAACTTTAAGAAACTTTATATTTGTTTGTTGATTATAGAATATCAGATGAAGACTAAGTAAGTTAGAATACAATCTTGGCTTCTAAACAAAAGGAGATGTAGTGTGTGACGACACATCAGAGTCATGTGACACGAGACCATGTGTGTGTGAGCGAGCGGAGACAGGATAGAGTGTTTTACTGTACGTTTATGTTGTGTTAGTGTCTAAATAAATAAAGTCTTGTTATACTAACAAGCCTTCTACATACGTGACCGATTTTACCAAGCTAGAAAACACCTACGAGACAAAACACTCAGAAATATCGGCATCACAAGATTTGCTGAGTGCAAGATCTATATAGCTGGGGCCGGTTGTATAAAACTCTTAACTAGGATTTAACTACCCGTCGAGTAGTTAAATCCTAGTTAACATTAACCATGTAGTTAAGTCGGTTGTATAAAACTGTAGTTAGCATTAACTATAGTTAAAACGTAGTTAAAGTTAACGATGCTACCAGAGTATAGTTAAATTTCCCAAAATCTAGTTAAACATGGCGGTTTTGCGTAGAGATGTTATTTACGATGTAGAAAATGTTCAAAGACATCGCTTACCACGAGTTTTCAATCGCTATATCCATTTCGAAGGCATATCCGACGAAGAGCTACGAATGCGATATCGGTTTGGCAGAGATTCAATCCAATTTATTGCGGCATTGATTGAAAATGAGGTGAAACCAATAACAAAAAGAAATCATGCCATTTCCACTGAGGAGCAAGTCTTGATTACTCTTCGCTTTTTTGCCTCCGGAAGTTTTCTCCAGGTTATAGGAGATACGTTTGGATGCGATAAAGGAACAGTTTCCAGAATTGTGAGAAGAGTGTCCCTTGCACTGGCAGCAAAACACGAAACATTTATTGTATTCCCAACAACAAACGAAGAGAAACAGCGAGTACGCTCTGGCATGTACGAATTTGCGGGTTTTCCCTGCATCATTGGATGTATCGATTGCACGCATGTCCGAATTCAGTCCCCCAGCAACAACGAACCAAACTACGTTAACCGGAAAGGGTACCACAGCGTAAATGTACAAATAGTTTGTGATGATAAAGGTTAGTTGAAAATTGTTTGTTCAATGTGTATGGGTGATTTGATTATTTTGATTTGATTTTAATTATTTATTTATTGATGCAATATGTATCCAGTACCATCGAGAGGGGGGGGGGGGGGGTAGGGGGTAGGCGGGGGTAGGCGGGGTAATTATCCCAGGGCCCAGGCCCAGAAGGAACCCACAAAAAAAATCAGTCTATGCAGATATATCACATAACTTACTGCTGGGGCCCAGCGAAACCTTGGTAAAAATATCGGAGGGGGCCTGCAAATGACCAGGGACCTGTTCTGGCTCTCGACAGCCCTGTATGTATTAGTTGGCCATTTCCCTCCACCCAACACTATCATGTCAACAACTCTATTGTATTATGAATTTTGAAATCAGTGTGTAAACAGCATTTCTGTTTTATGGACATTTTTTTTTCATTCAAATTTATTTTGCTTTCACATGAAATTAAAATAGAAAGTATCCTAGACATTAGAGTCACCTAATTGGGTGTGATAAGAACAAGCTAGTGTTAAACAAAATCCTATCCTCATTTGGTCATTATTTGGTTTTATATTTACTTTAATTTTCTTAATTAAGTTAAAATATTTGTTTTATTCAGTTATTTATAAATAAATTTAAATATCTGTTTTTGTTTGGAAAATTTAAGGTAAATTAACAAATGTTGTAGCCAAGTGGCCTGGGTCATGTCACGATTCATTTATTTTCCGTACTTCAGCACTTGGAAGAAGTCTGGAAGAAGGCCCTCACTCACTTGATGAAGGCATTTTGTTGGGTGACAGTGGTTATGCACTCCGTCCATTTCTCATGACACCTTACCTTAATCCTGTTGGACGTCACCAAAGGCGGTTCAACACCGCACAAAGGCGCACAAGATGTTTGGTGGAAAGGGTCATAGGGATATGGAAAAGAAGATTCCATATCCTGCATTCAGAGATAAGGTATAATAGTGTAAATTGCTGTTTGCCAAGCCTATTATTTTAAAAATGTATTGATAATACAATGCTTCATTACATGCACAGTGATATGAAGCACCACAAACATAATTAATATAATCTGAAAAACCATCTCAATGGCTAAATGTAAAAAATACAATTAGGCATGTAAAACTGGAGATCATCAGCACCGTACATAACAATCTTCTATACACATCTACTACAACAATATAATTTCATTTTTAACAATAAGTGTATATTATTATCGACAGTTATTCACTCAATTAACCCATTACTGCCTAGGCAGTAAAAATGACCAGCCTAGGCAGTACTTGGTTACTGTAAGTGTAAGTCTAGAAGGTAATTCATGTTATTTACCAAATATATTGGTCTGTACTGGGAAAATTTGCCCTTAGTCTTGACTGTACAGAAGAGTTTGGTCTAATTGGTCTTGGTCCCTAGTCTAGATTTGGGCAACTTTTCCCAGTATGGACCAACTATGTTTAATAACATATAACACACATTTACATTTAGGATGTGCCCAGAACGGGTCTGTGCTATTATCATGGCATGTGGAGTTCTACACAACATTGCCATTGAAAGGCACGAACCAGAGCCACCACCTGAACTGGAAGAGGAGCAAGATGAAGAATATGATGGAGTGGAAGGTGATGGTAGAGCTGTTAGGGACTATATGGCCCAAACCTTCTTTGCATAGATCCTAACTTTTTTTAATACGATACACAGCCAGTACAAGAGAAAGCACACACCAAAAATACTAAACTTTACTAAACTTTAATGGAATTAGTATGTAACATTTTTCATCAATACATGTAAAAGCTTGTGGAAGTATAAAACAATTTAAAAATGTAAAAAAAGCAAAACAATTTTTAATAATTACCATTATTACCATTAATTAATAAGCAGGAGAAGTAGAACCATATGCAAATGATCACCAAGACCTTCATGAAGCTGGTTTTTCAGAACCCTTATCTGTAGCTCCAACTTTCTTTTTTGGAGAGTCAGATTTTCTTTCTCCATGGCAATCTTTTCTATCTCCATGGAAAGGACTTCTTTATGGAGCTCTTGTACATCCTTACGTACTTCAGCCTGTGTTGGAGGGCGTTTTCGCATATTTTTCACCACTGAACATTTTTTCTCCAAAATAGCCACTGGTACCAGTACCTCTGCTTCAGACACTGTATTGACTCTGTGTGTATTGTCTGCAGAAGGCAAATATTTGTGTATAAATGATAAGCTAATCATATGTTAATACAGGTACACTATGTCAAGTGTTCCTACTTGGAATACCTAAACTTGAAAGGAATTCCCATTGATTTATACCTTGCCTGCAGAGTATGCTACAGGTTGACCCTAACCCTAGTAACTTCTGGTATTAATAATAGTTCTATTTTCTACTGTAAATGCACATATTAAATATAGACAAACATAACTTACCTTTTATATCATCCGTGTTTATGGTGAGCAATTCAACTTCATTGTCATTGGTTGTCTCTTCTTCCTCATCATCGTCACTTATCGACTCTGAAAGAAAAATATCATTTACAGTTTATCCATTAAAAGGAAAGCAAAAAAACTAACAGTAAGCTTAAATTAATTCACACTCGAATAATTCACAAAATATCCTTTGTTGATTATTAAATTGGTGTCCTACTGTCCTTGACAGTTCGTTCAGTCAATCAGTCCTGATTCCTCTGCTCCACATGTAATTTCAATAGATATTTCTAGTCTTGTTTTTAGCTAAACCATCTCTTTGTTATTGTTTTAATAATATCATATTTTAAAGTTCTCGTTGGAGCCATGCATGCTATGCCACTTGGGGACGAGGCACTTTTCAGGCGGTTTATTCAGGCGTCTCTGTTCAGGCATAATAAGGTTAAAAATTTTTGTTTACGGGTTTCACTTCCATTCACATGACTGTTGATGGTCAACCTAATCTAATTAATCGTTTGGCGTATTTTTTAATTTATAATATTTGAAAAACACGATGCAACACTATAAAATTGGTGGAAGAAATGACTGGTAATGGTACGCCTTGACCACGAAACAAGGTTTTGGCGCGAAAATTTGACTACCGTACAGTTGAGTTGTACTGTAGATACAGGACATACAGCTAAACTCAAGTTAATGATATAATATCTTGTTGCTGAATAAATTTTCCTTCAGAATTATATTAGATCCAATTAATAAAATATTTTAATGCTAACTTACCTACTGTCTGTGTCACGAGGGAGTCTGTAGACCATTTTTTTAAATTGAGAAACTTTATTATGCATATAATAAATAAATAATCATTATATGCTAATTCAATTAATGTTTTATTATATTTGCAATATTTGCCTATTGCCTTGTGCAATTTGGCACAGTTTTTAAATATCACTTGTAAAATCTTTAATAATTTTGAACTTAATGTCTATCATATGATTACCTATACTTATATCCTTTAAGTAACATTAAATTACCAGTATCTCCCAGATAAAAGTGATCTGTTGCCCAGTTAAAACACTCTGGCAAGTGGCAACACCACTTTTATATAGTATAAAAATGTATTTTACCCATCATGCTATTAACAACTCATTGACTACATGTAGTTAGATGCGAGTGCAAAATGTCTGATGCGGAGGTTACACCAAACAAAAAAAGAAAACACAATTTTTCTGCATCTGAGTGTTCCCTTATCGTTGAATTGGTAGAGAAAGACTTGGAAGTGTTGAGGGGGAAACATTCTAATGCAGTGACAAATGCAAGAAAGCAAAAACTTTGGAAAGAAATAACAACGAAGGTTAATAGCTTGGGGTATGCGGTGCGGACACCCAGTGAAGTCCGTGAAAAATGGCGAAACCTTTCGCAATATGCGAAAAAACAAAATTCGGGACTTGTCAAGTCTAGAGGCAAGACAGGCGGAGGCCCCACGGAGAAGCCACTAGATGTCACGACGACCAAAATAATAAATCTTTTGCGAGATGAACCTTCGTTTTCGGGCATTCCGGGAGGCTTTGAAACGGGAGTGACACTCCCTCGTTACAAACACTCCCTCGTGACAAACATGTAACTGCCCATAATATCTAAGTTCACATTGCACTACAAAGTTGTTTGTATCTTAAGAATGTGCCACGCATTTTACAAAAAGCTGGTTTACGAAAAACTGTTTACAAAAAACTTTTAAAAAAACTTTAACAACTGTTACCATGGTAATATGCAATATGGAAAATCATATGTGGATACATGCCTGGTTTGGAAAGTGATTTATATGAAGCAAAATTAATTTCGCCTTATTGGAATTTAACAAGTTTTCAATTTATAAGGAAAGTCATTAAGAGCTGTTCCATATTGTTCTTGAGATATCTATCCATGTGTTTTATATGCAATAAACAATCTTGTTTGAGTTACCCTTAAAGATTAACTGATTCAGTATATATATATATATATATATATATATATATATATATATATATAACCTTGAGATTTGAAAGACAAAGATATTTTCACCATGTTGGATGAAATTATAATAGCAAATGATGGAAAACGTTTGTCAAATTCATCCAACATGGTGACAATGATGTAAGATGCACACCACCAATAATTAGTATAAATAACATAAGCATAAACTGTACAGCCGCAGTTGGTTTCTTGTTGCCTGCATGCACAATATAGTGAACTAATCTATATCACACAATAATCTCCTTTTTTTTGTGTGGTAACACAGTACTGACACCGTACTGTACAATGTAATTATACAATTTAATACTACAGTATGTTTCATGGTTTGCAACATATATTTATTTTCATTGTTAGTACACAACATACACATCCTGTGACCTAATGTTTATCAAACAAGTGGTCCATGGCAAATTTTAGTGAAGATCTATGCACTATTGCAGTTCAGATTGAATTGTACGTACTGTATTAATTTTGTTTTTTAATATACTATAATATCTTTTTAATTATTTCTACAATATTATATTTTAATGATTTTTATACTATTCTATAACTATTAAGTGGATTGCACAACAATCCAGTGAAATGTTTAGGATTTATGCTGATTTTACGAGCTCATCTGTTTGAAGTTATCTACACAATATTTTGTATCAACTGAAGCAACTCTTCTGACAAATGATAATATAGACAACCGATCACTCTCATCAGCTTGAAGGAAGTCGAAGTCTGTAAACTATATTTAAAGTTTTCCATGGGAAATAATGATATAAATCTCACCTTGCTGAAGTGCCGAACCAACATTTTACAAACTCGAGAAGATATTAAAGTCTATTATCTTAAATACTGAGCAATGTGTCACGTCTATAATTTAATATGCGTCTATAAATCCATATTTGCTCTGCCTGCGGTGTAAAACTCCGTCCATGCTGGTTCCATGTACATGTAAGCAGAAAAAACCAAAGTGTATAGACTTCGATTTCTTCATAAAATCTAGTATACGGTTCATTCTTTCTCTTCGCCTCTTCTTTATTTAGGAAATATATAAATGTTCGATGTTCCTTTGACTGATAACGAGCCCACTGAATAAAATTTCTTTAAACAGCGGTTGGAAAATATTACATAATGTATGTTAATTTATGTTAACTACGTTTTAACTATCATCGGGCAGTTAACTATGTGGTTAGTTAACTGCCCGACTAACTACGTTTTATACAACGCAATTTAACCACCTAGTTAACTAACCATAGTTAAGAAAGTTAACTAGGTGGTTAATGTTAACTATAGTTAGAGATAACTACATTTTTATACAACCGGCCCCTGAACGTTTGACACAACAAAACAGGAAATTTTTAATAAATGTCTTGAGATAAAGAGGGTATCCTCTGGTAGAATTCTACTTCGAAAAGATGAATCAAGCTCAGTGATAAGTGTAATAAAGTGGAATAACCTCAACAAAGTCTATAATGCAACAAGTCATCTAAGATAAGCACTGTAACTGGCTGATATATCATGCCATTTAATTCAGATTCTTTACCTTATCTAGATTTATTGTCTAGTTTGAATTCGGGTAGTGCTTTATCAAATGTAGATCCAGATCTTAATATACCAGTTCAAACTTCCAGTATTACACTACAAGATTTTCTGCAAAATTATCAAATCAAAAGTTACACTAGGAGTTTGGGTGCAAATTTTGATAACTTTACTGAAAGGCTGAATGAACTAAAACACACTTTTTCTGTTATTGGATTGACAGAAACTAAACTCAGGATTTGCAAGGAACATGTTCTTAATCATAATATACTTGGATATTCTTTTATTTAACAACTTATCTTGTCAAATGCTGGTGGAAATGCTTTTTTTATTCATGAAAAGTTGTGTAAGAACTGATCTCTCTAAATCCACTAATGACTATGAATCACTATGGATTGAGATACAGATGAATAATTTGAATCAAAATCTTATCTGTGGGTTATCTATAGGCATCCTCAAGGTGATCTTGAAGCATTTATGGTGTATCTAAATCAAACTCTTGATACGATAAGTAGGGAGAATAAATGGTGATGGGTGATTTTAATCTAAATCTTTTAAATTGTGACTCACATACAGCCACAGATGACTTTATAAATACCATGGGATCATATTTTTTTCACCCCCATATACTACAACCTACTAGTCTGACAGATCAGATCACTCAACTACTCTAATTGATAATATCTTCTTTAACTCAGTTGTTCATCATACTATTAGTGGCAATATAATCTATGATTTAACTGATCATCTTCCTAATTTTATAATTGTTAATAAGTTTTCAACTTTACCAAGACATCTTGTATTATAGAAGAGAGATTATTCCAAATTTAATGAGTCTTTACTCATTCAAGATATACAGTCCATTAATTGGAATATAGATGACACAAATGAAGGTGATATTAATGCTATGTTTGGTATGTTTTACTCAAAATATCAGCAATTATAGATAAACATATTCCTCTCAAACAACTGAGTAAAAGAGATATTAAACATTTTTCTAACCCATGGTCAACCCCAGAACTTCTATTAAGATAACAAATAATTTCTACAAAAAATATGTTAAAACTAGAAGTTACTATCGCAAGGGAAGTGCTGCCTCAAAAGCCATGGGAAGCCTAATTTTTTATAAAATTTCAAAAATGAACCCTGGGATTGATTATATAAATTGTAACAGACATACTGTAGTTTCAATTCTTTTAATTATATTTAAATACAGCAGACTTAAATTACAAATAACTATCACTTAATGTATCTGAATATAATTGGCAAGGCTTTTGACTGCATACACAGTATACTACAAACAATATGACTATGTGTTGATGTTTGGTAAACAAATTTATGATAAATCACTGTCACTTAAATCATGCTTCTTACTTTGACAAAGCTGTCAGTGGAATCCGGAGTGTCTGATATGTTATGGCAAAGCAAGCACCAAACAAATAGGCACCAACTAAATAAATACCAGAAATGGTATGTAACAGGTGTTTACAGTATTTGTTGCTCCATTGTTTATATTGTCTAACTTTCTAACTTGTTGAAAATGTAATACTTTCAAGGAGATCTTTGTGATGTATATTAAGTCATTGCACATGTCCACAACTCCACATATACTGTAATTGTCATTTGGGAATACACAACGGCAACCACTGTATTTTATTTTCCCAAAGAACTTGTAATATTGTATTTACTCTGCATACCAAATATGGTTATCCATGGCACACAAATAATTTCCATTGTCCACTGAATTTTCACAAAGTGAACAATTCCATTGTCCACTGAATTTTCACAAAGCTGAGGTAAATAATTTCTTGAAGACAGTGCCATGTACAGTTCATTACATATACAGTGTATCCACATACAGCTTTGTGCACGAATGACGAATCCATTGTAGAAACCACTGTAGATTATTTCCTCAAATCCAAGTCAGATGTTGGTAGGAACAACAGTTGGTAAGTTGTTCAGCGACAGAAATCCCTCACGAGGAATGAGATCACTGTTAAAAGCATTCAAGTACATGTTGTCTCCTTGTACTAAGACATTGTCGATGGTTGTCGAGTTCCACTCGATTACTTGCATAGATTGGGCGGTTAACAACGCCGATAAACTCATAAAAGAACATTGCTTTCCTCGAGACTGGCCACTGAAACGTTCATGGCCTTGGTGAATACTTCCACGAGCAAATAAAGGCATGATTTGTTGTACTTACCGTGAATTTTTTTCGAAGAAATAGTCAATAGACAAAGACGACAACCACTCAGATCAGTAAAGACAAGGTGATGGAGATCAGTGAAGACAACGTGTTAGCGGGACATGCGCAGTTGAGCCAGTTGAGTTGAGAGATCACATGATCTAACATCTCGACGGCAAATTCACAAATCGAGATTCTGGTCGGCTATACATAGCTCGGCAAAGGGACTGGCACGAGTTAACACATAGGTAGCCCAAGTGGAACGTTAAGAATAGTGTGCTGCCTCCCTTCGGTCGGCAGCAACAAGGTCATTATATTATTTTTCTAAATTTAAATTCTATAGAAATAAATTTAATAATCTCATTGGAATTAATAAGATTAGATATGATAATAGATCTTTTAGTTTAAATAGATCTCATATTAAGAATATATGGATGGGAATTAAACAAATTATTAGTCTTAAACCAATGTCGAGTGGTTTGCCCTCTAAGATACTTAAGGATGGAAATGAGATTACTGATAGTAAATCTATTGCAAATGCTTTTAATGTTTTCTTTGCCAATATTGGCAATAATTTGGCTGCATATGTTCCTATTACTAACAGATGCGCAATGCACTTTATGACAACTCATCAACCAAGCAGTATTTATTTAAATCCTACAACCTCCAAGGAAATTGAAGATGAAATTGACATGCTAAATCCTTCAAAAGCAACTGGTCCATATAAGTAGTGATACCCCCCATCTGGCGGATTCATAATTAATTAGGTAAATTGAATTTTTAATGAGCTCTGTCAATATCCTCCTCAGGCTCCTTTGAGACCTCCTCACCCTAACCTCATTAAATATTCAATTTATTATTTATTCATTCTCAGACTCCTTTGAGACCTAACCCTAACCTCATTATTTATGCATACGTCATTATTTCTCAGGCTCCTTTGGGACCATCTTACCCTAACTTTTATCCAACCCCCCTAAACCCTAGCTGTTACTCAACCCCCCTGGTTTTTACTACGTCATACAGACTTATTATTTATGCATCGTCATCGTTAGCTTTCATCCAACGCCCTGGTTTTCACTACGTCATAACCGATAGCTCTCCGTCTAATTCCCGAGGATCGTCGTTATCAAAAGATGCTATATATATATATATATATATATCAAACACAGACACGCGTACATGTAATACAGAATTTAAAATATTTTATTGAGAAATATATCTTTACACAAAAAACTCTTGATTATTTAGTGATCTATCAGTAACACTAGCATATGGGCATAGAGTACATCTTACAATCCGATGGCATGGATCATGAGCCTTGAATTCTGTACCACAAACATTACATATCAGATTTCGATTAACGCATTTGTTAAAATATTTCTACAAACACTTAGGACACTCAATTACATGTGTAAAATTAACAGGATTCTGACAACGTTCGCAATCAACAGGTTCGTCAATTATAGAATTTTCTGACTCTATTTCGGTGTAATCCTTATCGTTTTCTGAATCTTCTTCGGAGGAAGTTTCTTCGTTTTCACTCTCTGATTCTGTTTCTTCTTCTGCCTGCGCCAACATTATTAGCACTCGAACATTTTCGATAAGGTTTTTGTTAGCCTGCGTAGCCAGGCGTTACTGGATTGGGGGACTGGGGATAGGGTTAGGGTTAGGGTGGGACTGGGGAGAGGGCTGAGAAGTAACGCCTGCAGTGGAGCTCTTTGGTTTTGTGAAACACCCCCAAATGAAATATGATCCGACTTGTCACTTTACAACCAATCATAGTCAAGCAAACGTGTTGCTAATTTTAGTACTATAAAGTGAAATCATGCAAGACATCCAGGAGAGAACTCATGCAGTGTCCAAACAATTTTTGTCGATTGTGTGAAACCGCGTTTAAAACTAAGTTCGAAAACTTCTCAGGAAAGGAAGATGTAGGATATTTATCTTCTGAAAACTTGTTTAAACCTTCGAAAAGAAAAGACGCTCATGGTATAGTTCTTGCAGAAGTTTGCAAGGGAGTTGGTATAACGATCGCACAAGACGTCAGGCTATCCGCACGCGTTTGCAACCCCTGTGGTCGAAAGATTAGAAATTTGGGGAATCTTTTTTTATTCGTGAAAAAAGGTGAAGGGGAACACACTCCTTTTAAAACTGGAAAGAGACCAACAAGTGTAAGAACACCAGCTGATTCCGTGAGCCCCTCGCTGAGTAAATCAAAGTTTCAGCGTGTGAATTCCCCAGGTAAAAAATTGTCTTCAAGGAAGTCTCTATTTTCAGATGAGAGTTTGCCTTCTACTAGTAGCGCCGATGCTGCGAGAGAAAATATTACTTCGAACTGTCAAGATAATTTTTTGTCACATTTAAACATTGACGATTTAAAGCAAACTGAATTAGATATCAAGGTCGTAATTCTACATCCCAGTGGTAACGTGGTGGTCAGAAAACCGCGAGATTTGCAAACAAAGAACTTAATAAAACATATCGCTTCTGAAAATTGGAAAGCTGCATCTAACTTAATTTTTATCCATACTGAACTTCTACCTGAGATTCAGACAACGATGAGGAAGCAAGTTTCTCATGAGTTTAAGAATTATTTTAAGGAAAAGTCGATGCTCGAAGCGACGGAGCCTGAAGACATCGCATCGTTCTCCAACAGAGTCCTTCTGGAAGAGCTGCGAGTATTTTGCCCATTGTGGTATGAATGTATTATGGGAGCCAGTGGAACTAAGGAGGGTGACTTAAAAGCTGGAAAATGCATAAATTCATGCGCTCTTGCATCGGCAGTTATTGCGCGCAACAGAAAGAGTACCATGTCGGCAGTACATTACCGAATATCTACGATACTTTTTCACAGCGGGACGAAGTACGAGGATATAATCCGCCTTAACCGTTTGGGGGTCTGCATGTCACCAAAAATCTTCCAGAATTTGCAAGGAAAGATGGGAAAACAGTTGGAAGCAAAGGTCAAAGTGTGGAAAAAGTCTATTGAAGAGAATAAAAGCGCCCTCCTTTTATGCAAAGACGTCATTGACAGGCAGGTCACGCACAGAGCAGAGGATGACATGGAGATCGAGACGAACCTTGACTTGAGTTGCGATACTTTGAAGGAGTATGAAAGTTTTACGAATGAGTCATATACTAACATTTTAGGACTGATGAATGCAATGGAAGAAAAGCGGCTGGACACTGAACACACTGATGTGGCCTTGCTGGATGTCATGACTGATCTGAAATTGACAAAGTTACCACTATACAAGTAAGTATTCTTTCATTTAATGCATTGTTTATATTATTGATCTCGATCAAGCCTTTACGTCGTTTCGTTAATGATAAAATCCGTATATCCATGATTTGTTAAACTCTTCAGTCTTTCTTTTCAAAATTGTTTCAGTATTTCATTCATCTCAGGGAAAACCCTGATGAGTGGTTTAACGAAACTAGGGATATCTAAGAAATGTTTTGTTATTTACAACCTTTTCATGGCACAACTAGTCTTTTAGTATTTCATTCAGGCTATAAATGGCAGAGTATTTTGTTTTGGTTAGCGCCTTAGCTAGCCTGCGTACGCGCAAGACGATTTTTAGACACTCTACATATAACTTTATAAGTTAATATTTATATGCGTATCTGGATTGTGTTTCGTTTGTCTTCACATTTTTGTAATCTAATACCCCGCCAAGTATAGCCTGCACCTAATTCATTCTACCAAATATAATGAAATGGACAACCACAAGCTACTGTATGATATTTTAATGTGTGTGCACGCGCAATAGTTACAATTTATGCATTTCATCTTTATTATATATTACAGATTAGTTGGAGACAACATTGATCATGAAATCTTAGCAAGAGTTCAGACCAAGGAGCACAGTAATCGCCAAATCCACTGGACTCATCAATTTGCCATTAAGGATAGGATTCAGAATCAGCAACTTAATGGAGACACAAGGCAAAGAAATGTCAGTGAAATCCAAATGATTGAGCTTCTACCAGATGCTAGAGTACAGGCAAAGATTTTGAACAATTGGGCTATCCTTGTGAGCAGGATTGTAACAAAATATTTGAAGCTATTCAAGCCACTATCAGCTGTTGTTGTCCACCACATTCCACACGCATACTCAGAAGAAATGTCCCAAAAGTCTGAAATTGTAAGTATTGATTGTCTTTAGTACTGTTGGTGGTCATTATGCCATTAAGATCGCATACACGTGACATCATAGATGATTACCTGTAATAATATTTCAATTCCTTGATTCTTTTCCCCTCTGACAAATAATATGGTCTGGCATTAGAAATATTAAATAGTCTATCTGGCATTAGCCTGAGTCAAATAGATATGACATAAGAGTGATGAGGCTATAAAAAAGTTAAAAGATAGATACCCAGATACATTCTTTTATCTAGCTCACAGGACCAACACATATGCATGCATAAATGCATAAAATGCTTGATTGCATATACCAAAATTAGGTAAAAACATTTGCATAAAATAAGGATAATGAGCTAAATCAAGCCTTTCTTCTACACTGAGTATCTTACAGTCAGATTGGTATTAATTTCTCATCCAAATTTTGACTAAATTCAACCAAAATTTATTGGATTGGTTGTTGGTCTATGTCCAAACCTTCTGCAAACTTTCATGAAAATCAGTGCAATACTTTTTGAGATATCCTGGTGACAGACAAACAAACAAACAAACAAACAAACAAACAAACAAACAAACAGACAGACAGACAGACACAAACACAAACACAAACACAAACACAAACACAAACACAAACACAAACACAAACAGACAGACAGGGGTAAAAACATAACCTCCTGGCAGATGTAATTAACAGTCAAACTGTTGAATTTAAAATTGAACCTTCTTTAATTTTTTATCATTTTTATTTCAGACTGAATTCAAGATGTTTGTAAAGCATGAGTCTGCCAGTGAGGTTGGGACTACAAGAGCTAGTATTAATAGAACTGGGAAGACCAATGCCGCTAAAGGTATTGAAAATCCCTATAATGAGTACAGCGAGTTCCATGCAAGGGAAATCGAAGCTCATGTCTGTGCATCATTCATGGAAATGACTGGGATGAAGACCATGCAAGGTAAATATTTTTTGACACCTGTATGCAGACCCTTCCAATAAATAAATAATGAGTCATTATCAACAGCTGACATCAGATAAAGGCTTTTGAATTTTATTGAAATACAGTACATTCAATATCTGAAATTGGCACAATATGCATGTACTGATTTGCAAACAATTCAAAATGTTGAGTTTGTTGTTATTGTCAGAAAATGATGCATTCTTTACAATACATTTAATATTAAATAGACTGTTTGCAGTGATAGTAGCCTTGGGATAGGTGTTTTCAAGACAGTGAAATCAAAGTAGTGTGCTGCGTTAAGGCAGTGTTGAAAGAATCAAAATTAATATAGTAAGGTTGGATATACTGCTGAAACAAGGGATGTAATGTCTAATGTTTATATATTGATTTGCAGATAAACCAAACCTTATCATGCCTGACAGTTCTGTATCAAATTCCAGAAAAGGGAAATGGCTTCTAGACCTATGTAGGCAGCATGTCCAGAAATATGTTTTCAATTCTGATGAGTTGGATAGTTTGGTTGGGCAAACTGATAAGCTGGATACAACACTCAAACAAACACGGTGGCAATGTCGTGTTGAGGGATGTAGCAGCAGCTATGTATACCATTCTGCTAGAGTAAGGTATGCATGATGTCCTTTTTTATACAGTATATGTATATATTATATACAGGTATGTATATATATATATAATTATATATATATATATATATATATATATAGTTATTTATATATATAGTTGTTTAGATAAACTTTAATCAGCTATATAGATAAGTTTAGAGACAACACAACATAATTTTTATTTGCCAAGCTTTCAGCCTGTTGACTCAGGCCTTCATCCAAGCAATAACAACAAGCAGAGTGTTGGCCCACAAGAGCCTAGAGCCTAGATACATGTATGAGCTTGCTTGTTATAAACTAAGCAACTAGTCAATTTCTTATCTGAATACATATTAATTACATAATAACCCTGAAAACTTTCAAGGAACTTAATCAGCTAGTTGGGCCTTGGCTTTTCAGATACCCTAGTGAAATCAGTCTCACACTATGAGGATTGAGGACTACTACTAATACTAGTAATTATACTGTAGTACATACAATACATGTACATAATAAGATACATATACTTTTTACTGTTGTTCTTTTTGGACAAAGTAATTGTTCCTAAATTTTATTTCAGACATGAGATTGCAAAACATGGTTTATCCTTTGATAATACCTGTAATGAAGATGAACGAGATCACTTTGGATATTATTTCTGCAGGAAAAGATGTGGTCAAGTGTTCAGGACAAAGGCAACAAGAAATCGGTACTCTACAGTCTACCCATCATGTCAAATCATGTATGTGGTGTGTACAGTACTCTAATCTGTTACTAATGATTTTGTAGGCATGAGAAAAAAGAACATCCAGGGGAAACATTCAATGAAACTGAATCACAACATCAAGATCCTGATCAAGATCACATCTTCAATTATCACAGTGCTAAGCTTAGCTTTGGCTTGATGCTTTTTGAGTTTAACGATACAATTAAGGAGGGAGATGGTGAAAGGCTTTTTGATTTATACAAGCTTGTTCTCCTGTTGTACAAAAGTAATGGGCACTTCAAATATGCATATGTTGTGCTTTTACATTTGGTAAGATGTATTGCTATTCTGTCTGAATCACAAGCACTTAGTTGCAAATGGAACCGTTTTTATAACAAGAATGGTGGGAAAGGGAAGAACATTTCTTTGGATCTGAAGAAGGAACAGCAAAATAGGATTATGAAGACAATGTGGCGTGCCCTGGGTGCTAATCTAGATGAAAGTAATGCTGATCGGGTTGCAAAGTCACTGGAGATCGTTGAACTGATCTGTGAGTCAGTTGATAAAGATTGTCATTACAAGGAAAGAAGTACCTACAGAGCTAATGTAAAAGAAGAGGAATCAGTGCATCAGATTGTAACAGATCTAACGGCAAAATTTGTTTTCAAGAAGACCCAAGGCAGAATAGGATATGAATCATTTCCAATATTCAAAAAAAGTCTGCTTGAAGGCTTGGACTACAGGGACCTTCATAGGTGGTTTAAGGAGCATATAATGCTATGGGGTTCAATACATGAGAAATGAACAGTGATATTGTATATAACAGAAATTATGTGTTTTAACTGGCACTTACACAATTTCACTCTGGTTGAGTGTATGTACCATACTGTACAAGTATAGTAATTGTATTGTAAATATTTTATATTTTATTTGAGGAACCACATAATACATGTATACAGTACATGTATGTGAATATACATTGTAATAAATTATTAAAAAGGGGTGTAACTACATACACAATGTCCATGAACAATACTGTACTGTACATGTAACTTACTTGGAATAGTAGGCTACAGTATAATATAATCAGTTTCGTCTATTGAATCTCATCTTGATCATTTTCAGAATCAGATAAATTAAACTCAATGTCTACTAGTAATCCTTCAGTACATTCATCATAAGACTGTTCTTTACCAATTAATGCAATCATATCCTCAATGTTTGGAATGTCAAGGAATACTTCTTGTAGTACCTCTAAAATTCTCAAGCCATTGTTAACTGAAAAAACTGGAAAGTTATCCATGATATCCTTTATTCTGGACTATGTCTTCTATTAAATGTGGTGAAAATCCACTTGCAGACACCTTGTCCAATAAAATCCCTTGTGATGACTGAACATCTTCAAACACCTCCACTAAGGCATTCTTTAAATCAATTCTATCTTGTTCTGTAACATTTCGCAAAGCCAAGTTGTTTTCATATGTGGCACAACTGCTGTTGTCCTCATATGGAAAAATGTTTGCACCACATTCACTTCCTGCACACTTGCAAAGGCTAATGCAAAAGCTGCAACAACTGTGCAGTGGTTCCACTGGATGAATAGTAGAATCTAATGTTTTATAGGCTGCCATTCTTAAACAGCCATCAGCCCTCACAAATTCTTTAACATCTTTTTCACAATGACTGATTTGTTGTCCATGGTAAATTATAACAATGTGTGACTGATTGCCATCTCGACCTGCCCTACCAGCTTCCTGATGCTGATCCAGTATAGTCCTTGCTGGACCCCAGTTTATTATGTACCGGATGTCTGGGAAATTAAGTCCCATGCTAAATGCGGTGGTTGCAATTACCACACGTATAATACCATCACCTTTCAGTGAATTGACAACTCTATCCTTACTTGTCTGCCATGAATTTGAATGGTATATCCCCAGCAAACAGTTTTCTGCTTTTCGTGAATCTCTTGGCCAGTATGCAGCACTACCAAGTTGACAAAGAAGAATGTTCACAACATTTGTAATCTCATTCATGGTGTTGCAGAAAATTATGGTTTTGGGGGATCTTTTAGCTTCCTTCACTAGCATATCCACAAGCCAATTCAGCTGCTGATTAATCTCTTCCTTCTTCACCTTCTTCACTGAAAATCTTAGATTTGGTCTGTTTGGACTAACATAGATAGACAAATGGTCTGGTTTCAGACATAACTCTTTCCTGATTGTTGTCTGTGTGACATTGTCAGCTGTACCTGTCAAGGCAGCCACAGGGGTTCCTTGAAAGATAAGGTAACATGTTAATATAATTATTGCATACACAGTAAAGTTTCAATATCATTTCCTATTTATTGTATTATTGGTGCCAGGGCAGAATGGTAGGCATTGGTGCAATTTCTTGGTGTTTTCTGAGATGTACAGTATATATATAATTTGTGTAAGGTAAATGTAATTATTAATTCTAAAACCTTTTTACTTAACCCTTTAACTCCCACCATGTCACGAGGTCTTCCCTTGATGAGTAAAATCATCTGGTGTCATAAACAGAGTAAAAACCCTTACGAAAAAATCCTATAGGATCCTATAGGAATTCCTATAGGAATTACAAATTCCTATAGGAATTCCTATAGGATCCTATAGGATCCTATAGGAACAAATTTTCCTATAGGAATTCCTATAGGAAAATATGCTTCCTATAGGAATTCCTATAGGATGCTATAGGAATAAATTTTCCTATAGGAATTTGAATAGGAATTCCTATAGGAAAATACGCTTCCTATAGGAATTAAAATTTTTGTTGGCCAAATTACAAAATAAATATTATTAGCAAACATTTTGGTCGTTGGTCTAAAATAATTTTATTTCCATACAAAAAGCAGTTGCAGACAGACCTGAAATTCCATATCAACATAAAAATTGCCTTTAGTTCGGTTCTTCAACCACATTCCGCAGTATCAGACCATTGCCATAATTCCGAATTAATATGTGAGTGTAATTTTGAAACAGAATAGCGTATCAGAATTCAGAAAGAAAGGCTACAGGTAATAAAACTTCGAATTCTGGCTAAACAGCGCAGTCACCAGAGAGGCTCCGTCTAGCCAGTGTCGTACCCAGGCGCATGCAGCCACGAAACCGCGCAGATAGCGAGCGCGCATTGATACTTGGGATAGCGTCATTTCATTTTCGATTCTCATCTCAGCGCGCCACGTTTGAAATTAATTTGTGATGGTGTTTTGGCTTTTGAGATTCAAGCTATGGAAACTTTTGGTAATAAAAGACTTTTTGTTTGCGAAGAGATCAGGCAGACAGTCCTCACCGAAGTAACATGTTCTTACGGAAAGATTTAACTAAAAGCCATGAAAATCCAGTTGAACCAATAAAGTCCTAGAAGCTTCTCTCGCACGAGGCTACGAGCAAGGTAAGAGATTGAGTATTTATCGTTTGTTTTCTATTGTCCTCCTTATTGTAATGTGAAATTTTCTTTGGCTCTCGTCAAATTTCCTGTTTGATTGTCCAATACAAACCATTTTATACTGAAGTTAGTGTAGTTGAACTGTTGAAGTCAATGTTTGGTATTAAGTCATCATCTAGTTTTGACTCGTGAACATGGCGGTTGGAATCTCTTCTCAATTTAGTCAATTGTGGTTCCTAACAAACTCTCAAATCATTCTACCTTTTTTGCCATTCTTTAGCCACCGTTGCTTTCATGATAAGGATTATCTTATGTAAAACTAAAGCATTCAGATTTTGAGGTAAAAGTTATTTGTGATTAGCGTATTTTCACTGAATCACAGGCAGAATTCATCATCATTAATATGAAATATTAAATTGTTGTTAACAGACTAACAGTATGTTTTGTGTGTGTGTGTGTTTTTGTTTGTTTGTTTGTTTGTTTGCTTATTCATTTCATATATTATTTTCTCTTCTTTTCTAGTGCATAGGGTAGAGTTACCGTGTTCAGTTGTGTTCAACCATTTAATTCAACTTGCTGTTTATATTGGTAAGTAAAATCCTTAAATAACCTTAATTCATGTACTAGTAGTTTATTTATTGAGTAATGACATAATGATCTATTCCTATGTTGATATCTCAAAGTACTAATTACAGGTCATATATTGGTCTAACTGTATGTCTTTTATATATATATATATATATATATATGAGTAAAATTTGTTCTCAAGCTTTTTATACTCAGAAAAATGTCTGAGTATCCCTGACGGGATTCTTATCTTTCTTATTATCTTATCTTACCTTCTTATTACCTTCTTATTACCCGCGACCTTTGATTTATCCTTCTCACTACTGTCTGAGTCCCAGTAGTTCAGTCGGCAGAGCGTCTGTCTGGATATCAGAAGGTCGCGGGTTCGAATCCTGTCAGGGATACATTTTTCTGAGTATAAAAAGCTTGCGAACAAATTTTATATTGTGTGGTACTTTATATATATATATATATGTGGTACTTTTATATTGTGTGGTAAATTTTAAATATTGTGTGGTACTCTTCAGATAAAATGGTTAGACCATTTTATCCGAAGAGTACGCGCACAATATTTGTGGCACGAAACTAAATAGTAATAAAATGTCTAATCAAACCTGTTGAGTCTTTGAACTTTAACTATAATATGCTCTGGATTCCCATCGAGCACTCTGCCAAAGGTTTTTACAACATCTTCTACAGTATATATATTTAACAATTAAATTATGAGCTCAAAATTTCTGAGTGAATAGTTGACGAGAGTGGACAGCATTTGCAATATATATATATATATATATATATATATGCATGCTAAAACACAGATCACACATCTGGATATTTTAGAAAGTTGAACAGTTTGATTAATAAGACAAACTGATATAATACTAATAATATTCATTTGGTATAATTTTAGTGATATACAGATACTGCATATTCCTTATACCTTACTGAACATCCCTATATTCTAATTGTCTTCAAAATTATAAGAATTCTGCTAAGGAAAGTAGAATTTTCTGTCCAAATTGTTTGTTCGGTAACTGCAATCTTGTACTTTGGAGGAATGTGACCTTGGGAGGGAATCTTACTCTTGACCCTGGGAAGCTAGTCAGCTAGTTAGTAGGTCATTACTGAGAGCCCATTTGTGATACAGTATATGATGGAAGATTAAGTCATATATATACTTTGTATATGTTTAATACATGTATTGACATTAATTTACACTCCACATGATTTTACTCTCTAAAGGGGAGGTAGCAATGGTATTGAGTCAAATGATTATTACCCATTCCTGCCTGAGCCAGCCAATAATGTCCCCTTTATTGTTTTACTATGTTTATCAGCAGATGATTCCTCAGACACCCTATTGTAGGCATCAATGGGTTAAATGGATTGACTATTTAAACAAAGAAAAATCACAACAAAATCAAAATTTTAGCTTATAAATTGAAATTTTGAGTTTTGTTGCAAAGTGGTTAATGTATACCTTTAAATATTTGATTTAATTAAATATTAGTTAACAAATTGTTGAACTAATTTTCTCATTCTACAGGACTGGACTGGTACACATTGAGTGATGATGCGAAAGCCAACTTCTCAATGAAAGAAAAGGATTGTTGATGTCCAAGATGATTACACTGATGTTCCCTTGTGTCATTGCTGATTGGATTGTTGTTAAGTACACTTTGAAAATACCAACATTCTAAATATGTAATGTAGTATCCTATTCCTAAATGCTGAATGATGTATTTTGGATATAGATGCAGAACCACATACATGTAACATGGTTAGGATTTTTAGCTTAGTTAATATTTGGGAATTTGAACTGCCAAAAATGGTTTGCTTATGACAATCGCCCCATATACCATGTATATAACTAGTATTTATTATAGTAAGTGTATACTTTAATGTCATCCTGATGTAAACCCTCACAGTTTTTAAATATGTGTTAAAATATATTGAATATGTTGACATTAATGTTAAATGCTTTTAAAAATGTTTATTTTCTCTTGGTCATTGATGTGCTGAATGACATGTTTCAGGGTGTGTTATTATGCACACCTATATGTGTAAGATAACACACATCAGGGCATGTTGCATAACACACCTTTTTATTAACACCTATATATAACACATCTTAACATGTGTTATATAACGTACCAAGGTGTGTGAAATAACACACCTTTTCACAAAACACAACTTACGGTGTGTCAAAGTTTGGACAAGCCAAAAAAAAACCTTACTACAGGGGCGGATCTAGGGGGGTGCGAACGTGGCGAAAGCCACGGTCAGATTTTTGTGATCTAAAAAAATTCTTGATCGACCTCCACAGAAACGCACAGTTAATCGGTGATTATCTTAAACTCCACTAATTTACTTTAAACTTGAATAGATTACCTATATTTTATAATTTCAACAAAATCAACATGTAAGTCCTTTAAAAACTATTTAAACTTCATCAAAGTCTCGAAATAATTACGGGTAATTGAGAAATCAAATTATTTCTACGACAACTCTCCGAAAGCTTTCCGAACTCAGCCCTTACGTTTGGAACGAAGTCGTAAAAGTGCAACCGCGATTTTGAGCCACGGACAGCGGGCTTTACGTTACTAAAAATAGCAAGTTGAGCCACGGTGGAGGGGTGCAAGCCAATCACAGCGCAAGGATTTGAGTTTTGAGCCACGGTGAGCCACGGTAGCCATGTTTTTGTTGCGCAATAGTACCAAGAAGCTACAATCGGTAAATAATCGGGAGCTTTTCGTCAAATGACTCAAATTTCAAATTTCATCTTGTTGTTCGACCTCGAACAAGAATGGCTTTCCAAGCGAAGGTTGATGTTTTGGGACAGCTTACTCAACTTTTTGGGCGCTTAAATTCACCAGAGGATATTTCCGAAGAATTGGTTTTATTGAGGCAACAATGCGAAAGCGTCTTGGCAGAAGAAAGACAGCGTGCGGTTTTGTTCAATTATATCAGATGAATCTGATGGACAAAATACGGTGAGAACTTGTGAGTTTTCAAAGCTTCAATTTCCAAAGAGCCAGTTGGATAGATCTTTGCTTTGTTTACCCGTAAGGTGAGAATTAATCTAAATAATATATCTATCGTTTTGAATACGCACAAGGTATACATGTATGCAAATTGTATATGTAAATTAAGTGTGCAAGGGAGCATGCTTCGCTACTACTGTACAGCTATTACAAAATCATTAATCATCATTTGATGTTGCACCATTGACTCAACAAACGGGTATGCTGATAAATAAATTTCATACTTTTTGCGTGTTTTATTTTTTTTTAGTTCGCAATATAGGTATAATAATAGCAAAGTTAATGAGCAAATTCGAAGCTCAGAATGCTGGAAATGCGATTTCCGGGGTTCAAATTTCAAAAATTTTCCGGGGGGGCATGCCCCCGGACCCCCCTAGTTGTGCGTGGACCTTATCCTGACACGGTCAGAAATATAGCTGGATCCGCCCCTGTACTAGATGTGTTTTTTAACATACCATAAGGTGTGCCTTTCAACACTTAAGGTGTGTTAGAAAACCTAACGTAAGGTGTGTTAACATTTGGACAAAAAAGGTGTGTTAATGTAGAATATTGTACTGCGTAACTATTGATAAAATGTTTTGTAGAGTATCTTGTAGAATTCCAAAGACTGTTCTATTGTATATCTTGTAAGATAGCTTATAGAATATTCTAAAGAATTTCTATTACATCTTATAGCATATCCTATAGAATATTCCATAGAGAATCCAATAGAATACATCCCAAAATCTAATAGAATATTCTATATAATTTTTTATGGAATATTCTATTGGATATTTTCGTAAGGAGAACTTGCTTTGTTTCTCTCACTGATGAATTTCCATAGGATTTGCTCAATAGGAAATCCTATAGGATTCAATAGGAAATCCTATAGGATTCAATAGGAATTCCTATAGGATTCTATAGGAATTCCTATAGGATTCAATAGGAATTCCTATAGGAATTCCTATAGGATTCAATAGGAATTCCTATAGGAATTCCTATAGGAAATTGGGCCAAAATCTTATAGAAATTCCTATAGGAATTCCTATAGGATTTTCTATAGGAATTCCTATAGGATTTTTTCGTAAGGGAATAAAAGATGCCAAATGGCACTGATGGGAATGAAAGGCTTAATGTATGTACCCGTTTTATTCATTATTAGCAGGAAAAATATATAGCAAACAGCGTTAATTTATATATCAAGAGAATGGGGAAAGCTCTATACTAAAATAAATTTAAAAAATTCCCTTTTTTGTTACTGAAATATTATAATTTTCAATCAAGCAAACCCAACTATCTGTGTAATTAGAAGCCTTAAAGATTTCATTCAATACAATAAAAATATGGTATTTACTGTTTTTAGATGTTATGTGTAATGATGATATACATGTAAACATATTTGGCCTAGCCATGGGCAATAGTTTTTATATTTACCTGTACAGGGACCTATGTAAATTACTAAATTTTATATATTTTCCTTCCATAAAAACTGTGTGTACTATCAGATGAATATAATTATAAATATTTTATATTGTATGAAGATAAGTAGTAAACCAGTCAATTGAAGTAACTGATCAACTTATTTAGGAAAGCAATAGCATCACCAGTGACCATTTTGTTCCACACAAATGAATTAGAGTTTCTCGCTTGCTGAAGTATGAAAGAAACGAGAAACAGATTTCTCACACTGGCCATGGGGAGCCTGGGGTGAGACGCATGCCCTTATAGGCATGTGCCTCAGTGATATAGCATCTTTTGTCTTTTTGCCACCAGTGTCGTAGTTTGTAGCCCACCCTCCACTTCCACGGCTTAAGTATAAAAGAAGTCTTTTAAATAAAAATTTGTCTTTTTGCAGTGGCAGACTTACTCGGCAACCCTGCTTTACTGTACATGTAACTACTTGAAAATCTCACCTTCTCTACTGAATGACCGAAGAAGTGCTAGCCTTCCAAATGCTTCTCTAAATGCACCAACATCCTTTCCTTTTCTTTGTTTCTTGTTCCTAAAAAAGTTGGAAATGAAAAATTGGCTAATTGAAACAGGTTATTGAGGTTAACTTAAAGCAACAATAGTCATAAATAATATATATATGTATATATGTGTATATACATATATTGTTTTGTTGGGTTGGTCTTCACATGGGACTCTTGTCCTGTTGATCATTCCTTCAATCATGTTCAAGTATTGCACTCTTTATTTCCTGTATATTTGCATTCTTGCATGGTTGTAAAGTTAATAAATAAATAAATAAATAATAAATATATATATAATTATATATATATATATATATATATATTAATTATAACTTATTGGATTCATCTAAGCCCGATATGCCAAAATATTTAAGTTGAAAATTCAATATTGGGTGAGACCGAAGGTCAAGCCATTGGGTGAGACCAACAGTCGAGCCTAATATTAAAATTCAAGACTTACATATTTTCCATATCAGGTGAAGATGAATCCAATAGGTGTTTTATTATATCGAACAAATAATTGTGCAATTAACAAGTAAATATACCTCTCCAAAGACCGCTGCCCAATATGTAGTTGTCCTACATCGTAAAATATTGGGCTGGCACGTGACCCTAATGTAGACATTTGATTGGACGATTAATTGCGAGGGTATAATAATATATATATATATATATATATATATATATATATATATATATATATATATAACTTAATATAAAAAGGATTTATTTAAACACATCACACATGGGGGGCATCATTTGTACATATTGTACTAAATTACTAATTCAAATAATACCAAAAAGATGATTTCATAAGTTATTCTTTAATAACTTGTACTAAAACATTGTTCCATTCTTTAGTATATTAAAACAAACAGTTCCATCCTAATACTATTTTTTAAACTTTAATTAAATTTGTAATTCACCTTTTTCCAGTCCATGTTTCAACTGTATGCGATTCATCTACAACAATTGCTGCTACACTTTGATGAAACTTGTCCTGGCTATTTTTAAGTAAGCCAAGAAAACGTTTGTCCAACTCGTCTTCAGCAGAGGTAAACAGAAGTTGGTAAGTCCCTTGTTGTATGTCCTCGAGCTTTGCATCTGGCAATGCACCAGCACACAACCCTAATGATTTGGCTTCCGTTACCTGATCTTGAATAATGCTTTGAAGAGGACAGATGACGATAACACATGCCCGCTTCTTCGTCATTATCTCTTTTACTTTCACAAGAAGTTGGAAAATAAGGCTTTTACCGAAGCCAGTCGGCAGCACGGCAAGAACATCTCCCCCAAACACAAGTTTCTTAATTGCAGCCTTCTGTTCTTCTTTTATAATCATACGACAAAAACCATTACTTGCTAGGGAAATTAAAGCATCTTCGAGAGCTTTGTTGAAATCAATTGGCAAGTCAGCCATATTCGAGTGAAGAGCTTTGCTTATTAATATTATGTTAACCTTCTTGATTGACATATTATATGCGCTAAGCGAATCACATTCGGCGTAATCAATAATTAAAATCCCGTTCGTCAGCGAACGGGTTTCACAAAACCAAAGAGCTCCACTGCAGGCGTTACTTCTCAGCCCTCTCCCCAGTCCCACCCTAACCCTAACCCTATCCCCAGTCCCCCAATCCAGTAACGCCTGGCTACGCAGGCTAGGTTTTTGTCAATGTTAATGTCGGCGAGTCCTTTTACAAATACATTTAGACCAGCTGGTTCGGGAATTCCAGAGAAGTAAGGTGATACACAGTATTCTACCAATTCGGCTATTTTTGTGTTTGGTATAGTTCTTCCTTGATACACAATTTCTCCTTTGGGATTCCATGTTATGTTGACATAGGATGCAAGTAAACTATTCAGCAAAGAGGACGCTTTCGCTTCATCGACTCCGTAGTCAAAGTGTGACAGTATTTCTTTAACACGAAAATCGTCATGTAACCTTTCTCCCATAGTGTTCAGGGTTCGAATGATGGTCTTTAAAAAATATCGTTCTTTTTATATTAGTTCTGCGAGTCCTTCTAAAACTGGACCAAGTAGGAGATCAAGAAATCCTTCACCTTTTTGGACCAGTATCTCTTTTTTTCTCATAAATCTACTTCGGGGACTAGCCAAAATTGATATGTCGTCGCTATAAGGCCTAACGTCTTCAAGCAAAGCAGGTGATAATTGATATTGCATTGACCAAAAGTTCAACATACAATCACAAATGCATCTAATTTGCTCAGGGCTTGCAGACTCCAACAGAGCTCACGGTTGAATAGGTTCACTTGTACATAAAAGTTCAAGAAACGGTTTGTGCTTTTTGATCAACATCTCTATTTGACAGTGAGTGTCTAAATGAGGAAAACGCTACCAAAACACATATTTCAAGAGGGAGGAGGAGGAGGAGGAGGAGAAAGAAGAGGAGGAGGAGAAGGAGGAGAAGGAGAAATAGGAGGAGGAGAAAGAGAAGGAGGAGAAAGAGGAGGAGGAGGAGGAGGAGAAAGAGGAGGAGGAGGAGGAGGAGGAGAAAGAGGAGAAAGAGGAGGAGAAAGAGGAGGAGAAAGAGGAGGAGAAAGAGGAGAAGAAGGAGGAGGAGGAGAAAGAAGAGGAGGAAGAGAAAGAGGAGGAGGCTTAGAAAGAGGAGGAGCAAATAAACACACACATACAAAAGCAATCCTATCAATTACCTCCGATCGTTAATGCCATGTACAATACAGAACAAAAAATGCAAGATATTGTACAAGCTCCACAGTTAACAACAGAAGAAAAGAGCATACTCTACTCCAATCAGCTAGGACGTTTACTAACGTTTCAAAATCAACTGCAGAATCAGTCTCAACCTCTGCCTAATCTTCAAACTCAGCCACCAAAAACTTCAGAAAATTTGACACCAAAGATAAAGCAAGAAACTGACGATCTTCCGTGGAGTTTCCCTGCAACACCTAAAACCTATTTTGTAACACCGCCTCCTACCGTTGAACAACCAACGCTTAAACATAATTTCTTTCATAACTGGGAAAGCTCTTCGGATTGGAAAGAAAGCGACTTGGCAAAGATGACCCCAGATGATAGAGAAGAGTATGAACATCGTCTATTGACGACTAGATCAAAATATTTACCCATGACAAAAGAAAATGTATCACAATTATCACCAGAAGACAAGAAAACTACTACTACTTTTAAAATAAAAACACCTAAATATAATCTAAGAAGCAGATCTTACTAAAACTTTTGATATGTATATGTTTGAGCGAAAACCGAAATAAATATTTTAAGCTAAATGCTTTTGTATGTGTTTGTTTATTTGCTCCTCCTCCTCTTTCTCCTCCTCCTCCTCCCTCTTAAAATATGTGTTTTAGTAGCGTTTTCCTCATTTAGACAGTGACTGTCAAATAGAGATGTTGATAAAAAAGAACAAACCGTTTCTTGGACTTTTATGTACAAGTGAACCTATTCAACAGCGAACTGTTGGGGTCTGCGAGCCCTGGGCAAATTAGATGCATTTGTGATTGTATGCTGAACTTTTGGTCAATGCAATATCAGTTATCACCTGCTTTGCTTGAAGGCATTAGACCTTATAGCGACGACATATCAACTTTGGCTAGTCCCCGAAGTAGTTTTATGGGAAAAAAAGAGATACTGGTCCGAAAAGGTGAAGGATTTCTTGATCTCCTACTTGGTCCAGTTTTAGTCGCAAAACTAATATAAAAAGAACGATATTTTTTAAAGACCATCATTCGAACCCTGAACACTATGGGAGAAAGGTTACATGACGATTTTCGTGTTAAAGAAATACTGTCACACTTTGACTACGGAGTCGATGAAGCGAAAGCGTCCTCTTTGCTGAATAGTTTACTTGTATCCTATGTCAACATAACATGGAATCCCAAAGGAGAAATTGTGTATCAAGGAAGAACTATACCAAACACAAAAATAGCCGAATTGGTAGAATACTGTGTATCACCTTACTTCTCAGGAATTCCCGAACCAGCTGGTCTAAACGTATTTGTAAAAGGACTCGCCGACATTAACATTGACAAAAACATTATCGAAAATGTTCGAGTGCTAGTAATGTTGGCGCAGGCAGAAGAAGAAATAGAATCAGAGAGTGAAAACGAAGAAACTTCCTCGGAAGAAGATTCAGAAAACGATAAGATTTACACCGAAATAGAATCAGAAAATTCTATAATTGACGAACCTGTTGATTACGAACATTGTCAGAATCCTGTTAATTTTACACATGTAACTGAGTGCCCTAAGTGTTTGTGGAAATACTTTAACAAATGCGTTAATTGAAATCTGATATGTAATGTTTGTGGTACAGAATTCAAGGCTCATGATCCATGCCTTCGGATTATAAGATGTACTGCATGCTCATATGCTAGTGTTACCGATAGATCACTAAATAATCAAGAGTTTTTTGTGTAAAGATATATTTCTCAATAAAATATTTTAAATTCTGTATTACATGTACACGTGTCTGTGTTTGATATATATATATATATATATATCATCTTTTGATAACGACGGTCTTCGGGAATTAGTCGGAGAGCTATCGGTTATGACGTATTACACGGGGGGGTGACTAACAGCTAGGGTTGGGGGGAAAAGTTAGGGTTAGGATGTCTCAAAGGAGCCTGAGACGAATGAAGGACGCTATGCGGTTTCTCTATAGTAACACTGTTAATGACTTTCTCGACTTGACCTGCCCAAGCGCTTAATCCTCTTAATGACCCCTAATGAATTTCTCTTTTGTCTCCAGCACGTGCACTGAGGATAAATATGCAAATATCACACTTAGTAACAGAAAGCGTAGCGACGCTTTCAAAGTAATAAATCACTTTGCCTTTATAGTTTAACATTTAAAATCGTTCTTTCCACGACTTCTCGAAGTGATTCCTGATCTAAAATATATCTTAAATTCTTCTTACGATATCTTGACTTGCTTTATAAACGAGGGTTTAGTTAGCAATGATTCTAGGATGATTTACTCTGTTTGAATATTTAGGTTCTAACCTTAATATAATATTCATGATATGTTATTAAGTAGAAGTACCTCAAGTTATCTCTGGCCAATTCAGACATTTAGATTGCTCCAAACTCTATCTATTCCTCCAGATGAGGTTTCAGATAAAAAACGTCAATTTTGTTAAAGTTTACTGTACGCATGCTCTGTACGTCTACTGGTCCCACAAGTGTTGACTGTCAGTAGGGTAAAGTGTATAAATGAAAAGGTAATTACTATTACTTATAAGGAGTATAAGTCGAATGCCTTTTGATAATGACGTAACACAGAAATTCGGAAATTAGTCGGAGAGCTATCGGTTATGACGTAGTGAAAACCAGGGGGGTTGGATGAAAGCTAACGATGACGATGCATAAATAATAAGTCTGTATGACGTAGTAAAAAACAGGGGGGTTGAGTAACAGCTAGGGTTTAGGGGGGTTGGACAAAAGTTAGGGTAAGATGGTCCCAAAGGAGCATGAAAAATAATGACGTATACATAAGAGGACGGCTGTAGGACCAGATGGTATACCCTATTGGGTATGGAGGGAGCATGCCGCTATTCTAGCTCCAGTTGTCAATACAGTATGGAACTTGTCATTATCAACGCAAAGTTGGCCACGGACTTGGAAGGAGGCAAATATAAATCCGCTAGCAAAAATTGAAGTCCCAGTTGAAGATGCAGACTTTAGAGGAATAAATATAACTCCTGTGATTGCACGAGTATTTGAAAGAGTTGTCTATAATACATTCAATAAGAAGGATATTGAGGCGTACTTATGTCAAAATCAATTTGCGTACCGCACTGGTGGAAGCTGTATTAATGCTCTTCTTAAGATGCAATATAATATTCTGAATGCCCTGGACAACCCGAGAAATAAGGCTGTAAGATTGTTTGCAATGGATTTTTCTAAGGCTTTCGATAATGTGAAACACCACTTATTGGCTGAGAAAATGAAGACAAGCCCACTGAGTCCACACATGGTAAACTGGTACATAAGTTTCTTGTCCAATCGAAGGCAAAGAGTATTATACAACGGAATGGTTAGTGAATGGAAAGAGGTAAACAAAGGTACTGTTCAAGGGAGCGTGAGTGGGCCCTATCTTTTTAACATTTTCTTAAATGATTTGGATATTGCTGAACTTGAAGCTGTATCCTTAACGAAGTATGCTGATGATTCAAATTTACTGGCTACTGTTAATGAACATGTTGATAATTCTGATAGAGCATTACTGCAGTTTTTGGACTGGACCAACGAGAATGAAATGACCTGTAACACCGATAAATGCAAAGAACTGATTATCAGGAAGAAGTGTAACACCACTGAATATAGAGAAAAAAGTAATATAATGCAGTATGAACAATTGACAATTCTTGGTGTCACTTTCCAGTCTAACTGCATGTTTACCAAGCATATTAAGATAAAACTAAGCGAAGCTAACAAATGCCTATATGTAATTAGGGGATTAAGAAAAGAAGGCTATAGTCAGGATGAAATTGATTTACTTTTTAAAGCGATTGTTCTTCCTAAGTTAACGTATGGTCTTGTAGTGTATGGTGCAAGTGACGCAAATTTAAACGACATTCAATGTTTTTTGAAGAGATGTTTTAAGAGACGATATATTTCTGAATTACTGAATATTCGTGAATTGTTAGAGAAATACGATAAAAGATTGTTTACCAAAATTAAGAGAGATAGTAACCACCCACTGTATCCACTTCTCCCGAAAGTTAAAGAATCTTCGCTTAGACTTAGACATAGAACCAGTCAACTCCCTCAAATAAACACCGAAAGATACAAAAACAGTTTTGTAAATAGATTACATTTTAGATACAAATTAGCAATATAGAAGACTTAAGATTGTAGCATTAAGCCTCTAGTTTTTACTTTTTAATAATTAATTGTAAACATATTTATATAACTCTTTTACCTGTAATGTTTGATATGTATTTTATCAAAAGAATAAAGACTAATTATTATTATTATTATTATTATTAATAATGAGGTTAGGGTTAGGTCTCAAAGGAGCCTGAGAAATAATGACGTATGCATAAATAATGAGATTAAGGTTAGGAGGTCTCAAAGGAGCCTGAGAATGAATAAATAATGAGGTTTTTGAATATTTAATGAGGTTAGGGTTAGGAGGTCTCAAAGGAGTCGGAGGAGGATATTGTCAGAGCTCATTAAAAATTCAATTTACCTAATTAATTATGAATCCGCCAGATGGGGGTATCACTGGACATATAGTATACCAGTAAAATTTTTGAAGTTATTGAAAGTTTTAATCTCTAAGCCTTTAGAATCGATTTTCAATTGCTCCTTGCCCCTGATAGTTTCAAAATAGCTAGTGTCATTCCAATTTATAAAAAGGGTTCACAAATTATACTTAATAATTATCGTCCCATTTCTTTATTATCTATATTTAACCGACTACTGGAAAAAATAGTTTTGAAACGGTTAACCAATTTTATTGATACACATAAAATTTTATATAATAAACAATTTGGTTTTCGGTCGAAACACTGTACCTTACAAGCTATCCTTTCAGAAGAGAAACGCTTTTGGAAAAGCTTACATTGTTTCCCCTCAATGTTGTTACAAGCTATCCTTACAAGCTATCCTTTCAATCATTGACAAAATACAAGGAGCTATTATTGAAGATCGTAAATACTCTTGTGGAATTTTCCTTGATTTATCTAAGGCTTTTGATACAGTCAATCACAACATTATTTTACAAAAAATTTAACATTATGGTATAAGAGGTGTAGTGAACGAGTGGTTTAAATCTTATCTAGAAAACAGAAAACAATTTGTCTCTATAGGAAATGTTACTTCTGAAATTTTACCTATTTCCTGTGGTGTGCCACAGGGATCAGTTCTTGGGCCACTTTTATTTTTGCTGTATATAAACGATTTTCAAAATTCCACTTGTATTTTCGATTTCCATCTTTTTGCGGATGATTCAAGTCTTTTTTATACTAATAGGAGTTTATCAATATTAGAATCTACTATTAATGGTCAACTTAAATATGTACACAAATGGCTTTGTGTCAATAAATTATCTCTTAATATTGAAAAAACTAGCTTTGTTTTATTTCATCCAGTAAAAAAAAACCTAATTATATTATGCAAATTTTTCTAAATGATCAGTTACTTAAACAAGACTATAGTATTAAATATCTTGGTGTTGTGATTGACTGTCATCTCAACTGGAAAGCACAAGTTTCTGAAATTTCAAAAAAAACTCAAACGTAATATTGGAGTTATATGTAAAATACGAAATTTTTTTAATGTTAATATTCTTACAAATATTTATTATGCTTTGATTTACCCATTCTTGATATATGGACTAGTTGCTTGGGGAAATACTTGCCAGTCCTCGATAAATCCATTCTTTGTCCTACAGAAAAAGTTTATTCGCTTGATAACTTTTTCCGATTATAATGATCACACAAATCCTCTCTTTATAAATCTCAAAATTCTTAAATTCAATGATCTTGTTTTTTTATCACAATGCTTTATTTATGTATGAATATCATGCCGGGAATCTGCCTGATATTTTTAATACTTTCTTTCTCCTAGTTAGTCAAAAACATAATTATAACACCAGACTTGCTTCAAGGTCATCTTATTCCTTGCCTAAGATAAGAACCAACTACGGAAAATTTAATATTATATTTGTTGGTCCTAACGTGTGGAACCAAATTGACGAAGAAATTAAGAATTTCAGGAAATCAAAATTTAAGGAAAAACTTAAGAATGTCTTACTGCAATCGTACTCTAACCTATAAATATTCTAGTACTTGCAGTAACCTTTTCATCCGACCTACTTTGGTATATAACTTATTATAATCAGCTGTCTAGTCTAGCCTTCATGGTTATTACAGTTAGCTTATACCTACTTATATGTACCAATACATCTGTCAATTACTTAATGCAATGCAAATTATGATATTAAATAAAGTCTTGTCTTTGTCTTGTCTTGTCTCGAAAGGCTTTGGAATGGGCTCTACATACACTACACCATACTATTTTTACATACCCACCATCATCTTAAATCAATATATTCCAAACCCCAATTCTTTACACTTGATGTTCTCACTAACTTTTCTGACACTTTCTTCACAGGTTTACAATTACCTGATTAACAACAATAATATTAATAAATATTAAAAAAAAGTAAAAATTAATTTGAGGATAGATTAGGTCAATCTATAGATTAGATTAGGTCAAAATAATAATATAATACACTCACACTACACCCACAAAAATAATTTTACTGACCAATGGAAACGTGATTGTGAGCACAGGGCGAAAACATTAAACTATTTGGAGCCTCCATAGGTGAATTAATAGTAAATACTTGCATCCTGAAGGCCCATCATCTGGACGATTACTTTGGAAGTGTAAGGTACTACTGGGTGTCAAATGGCTTACCAGTCAGAACGTCCTCAAGTCAAAACGTCCACTGTCAAAGTCAAAACGTCCTCGGGTCAAAATATTCCCAGGTCATAACGTCCTCAGATCAAAGTCAATACGTCCATGGTTAAAAACCATAGGCTCTGCCAGATTTAAATAAGGTTCAGAACATAATAACCAATAATAATTGGCTAGAAACGTTTCGTGCTGCTGAATAATTTCCTGAGCTCAGCGCCTCAGCATTCGCGAGCGATAACTACTCGTTCCCATGCCAAAATTTGCTAAGCTTAGTAAGCTGTCCCAAAAATTTGAAATGGAGAATATTTGTACTATTTGGAACAACCCTTACGAAAAAATCCTATAGGATCCTCTAGGAACAAATTTTCCTATAGAATTTGAATAGGAATTCCTATAGGAAAATATGCTTCCTATAGGAATTCCTATAGGATGCTATAGGAATAAATTTTCCTATAGGAATTTGAATAGGAATTCCTATAGGATGCTATAGGAATAAATTTTCCTATAGGAATTTGATAAGAATTCCTATAGGAAAATATGCTTCCTATAGCATCCTATAGGAATAAATTTTCCTATAGGAATTTGAATAGGAATTCCTATAGGAAAATACGCTTCCTATAGGAATTAAAATTTGTGTTGGCCAAATTACAAAATAAATATTATTAGCAAACATTTTGGTCGTTGGTCTAAAATAATGTTATTTCCATACAAAAAGCAGTTGAGACACCTGAAATTCCATATCAAGATAAAAATTGCAATTAGTTCGGTTTTTCAACCGCATTCCGCAGTATCAGACCATTGCCATAATTCCGAATTAATATGCGAGTGTAATTTTGAAACAGAATAGCATATCAGAATTCAGAAAGAAAGGCTACATGTACAGGTAATAAAACTTCTGGCTAAACAGCGCAGTCACCAGTGGAGCAATCTGGTGCAGAGGCTCCGTCTAGCCAGTGTCGTACCCAGGCGCATGCAGCCACGAAACCGCGCAGATAGCGAGCGCGCACTGATACTTGGGATAGCGTCATTTCATTTTCGATTCTCATCTCAGCGCGCCACGTTTGAAATTAATTTGTGATGGTGTTTTGGCTTTTGAGATTCAAGCTATGGAAACTTTTGGTAATAAAAGACTTTTTGTTTGCGAAGAGATCAGGCAGACAGTCCTCACCGAAGTAACTACTTACGGAAAGATTTAACTAAAAGCCATGAAAATCCAGTTGAACCAAGAAAGTCATAGAAGCTTCTCTCGCACGAGGCTACGAGCAAGGTAAGAGATTGAGTATTTATCGTTTGTTTTCTGTTGTCCTCCTTATTGTAATGTGAAATTTTCTTTGGCTCTCGTCAAATTTCCTGTTTGATTGTCCAATACAAACCATTTTATACTGAAGTTAGTGTAGTTGAAGTCAATGTCATCTAGTTTTGACTCTTCTCAATTTAGTCAATTGTGGTTCCTAACAAACTCTCAAATCATTCTACCTTTTTTGCCATTCTTTAGCCACCGTTGCTTTCATGATAAGGATTATCTTATGTAAAACTAAAGCATTCAGATTTTGAGGTAAAAGTTATTTGTGATTAGCGTATTTTCACTGAATCACAGGCAGAATTCATCATCATTATGAAATATTAAATTGTTGTTAACAGACTAACAGTATGTTTTGTGTGTGTGTGTGTGTGTTTGTTTGTTTGTTTGTTTGTTTGCTTATTCATTTCATATATTATTTTCTCTTGTTTTCTAGTGCATAGGGTAGAGTTACCTTGTTCAGTTGTGTTCAACCATTTAATTCAACTTGCTGTTTATATTGGTAAGTAAAATCCTTAAATAACCTTAATTCATGTGCTAGTAGTTTATTTATTGAGTAATGACATAATGATCTATTCCTATGTTGATATCTCAAAGTACTAATTACAGGTCATATATTGGTCTAACTGTATTGTATGTCTTTTATATATATATATATATATATATATATATATATAGTTAAAGTTCAAAGACTCGACAGGTTTGACTAACCATTTTATCCCAAGAGTACCACACAATATTTGTGGCATGAAACTAAATAGTAATAAAATGTCTAATCAAACCTGTTGAGTCTTTGAACTTTAACTATAATATGCTCTGGATTCCCATCGAGCACTCTGCCAAAGGTTTTTATAACATCTTCTACAGTATATATATATATATATATATATATATATATATATATATATATTTAACAATTAAATTATGAGCTAAAAATTTTCTGAGTGAATAGTTGACGAGAGTGGACAGCATTTGCAATAGTACACTAGTAAGTTTCTGCTATATATATATATATGCTAAAAACACAGATCACACATCTGGATATTTTAGAAAGTTGAACAGTTTGATTAATAAGACAAACTGATATAATACTAATAATATTCATTTGGTATAATTTTAGTGATATACAGATACTGCATATTCCTTATACCTTACTGAACATCCCTATATTCTAATTGTCTTCAAAATTATAAGAATTCTGCTAGGAAAGTCGAATTTTCTGTCCAAATTGTTTGTTCGGTAACTGCAATCTTGTACAGTACTTTGGAGGAATGTGACCTTGGGAGGGAATCTTACTCTTGACCCTGGGAAGCTAGTCAGCTAGTTAGTAGGTCATAACTGAGAGCCCATTTGTGATACAGTATATGATGGAAGATTAAGTCCTAAATATACTTTGTATATGTTTAATACATGTATTGACATTAATTTACACTCGACATGATTTTACTCTCTAAAGGGGAGGTAGCAATGGTATTGAGTCAAATGATTATTACCCATTCCTGCCTCAGCCAGCCAATAATGTCCCCTTTATTGTTTTACTATCAATGTTTATCAGCAGATGATTCCTCAGACACCCTATTGTAGGCATCAATAGGTTAAATGGATTGACTATTTAAACAAAGAAAAATCACAACAAAATCAAAATTTTAGCTTATAAATTGAAATTTTGAGTTTTGTTGCAAAGTGGTTAATGTATACCTTTAAATATTTGATTTAATTAAATATTAGTTAACAAATTGTTGAACTATATTTTCTCATTCTACAGGACTGGACTGGTACACATTGAGTGATGATGCGAAAGCCAACTTCTCAATGAAAGAAAAGGATTGTTGATCTCCAAGATGATTACACTGATGTTCCCTTGTGTCATTGCTGATTGGATTGTTAGAAAGTATTTGTGGTGTATTTAATTGTTAGTACAGTATTTGTGGTAAGTAAATTATCTGTAAATATTTTTGGTATAATATATAAGCATATTATTTACGAATTTTACTAATTTTGTGCCAATCAAGTTGGCAACTTTCATTATGTGTTTCCTATTGTCAAGAATGTTTGTAGTCGGTGTAGTGTGATACAAAACAGAGAAAACAATCCTGGGAATATTTTTGTCCTAAACCTTAACTCATGTTTGAAACAGATTATCCTTAAGCGAAAAAAAATACCTGGGTTTCCTATTACATGTTGCAAAAACTTAGGTAGGGTAGGTTGGGTTTCTTATTTTTAATCTAAACATTTTTGTATGGACAAACAATCAAGTTACGCGAAGCCACAAAACTAAAGTTGCTGGCTGCATTTCAATGGAAAAAACTAGGTTGGGGCAGAAACCCAGGTTTTTGGCCTTATTTTAATACAACTTATACAACTTTGAATAGAAACTTTATCTTGATAAATGTTCTATTCATGTAATTTCTATGCGGATGATTCTGTAATAGAAATTATGCAACCTTTTAAAATATATTTCCATTTGCTTTTTCCTGCAGCTTATGCATCAAAAAGTATGGTTGCCCATCAAGCATGATTCGCCAGCACATGACAACAAAAATAAATAATGTTATTAAGTGTTGTAAAGTGCAAAAACCTAAGTGAATATTATGAAATTTCTAGTACCAGTAGTTTTTATACATACACTGTATATTAAGAACTTTATGATTAGTGTCCTTGTAAATTATATACATTTTATCTATAACTTATTTCTGTCATTGTAAATTATACAGTCATTGGCACCTAAGCGTGTACACCACCTGTCAAAACATGTTCTAAATTTAAGCCAAAGTTAACCGTTTTGAAATCAACACCGTGGGATTGGCGAGATGTGATTGGCTAAGGGCACATTCATGTGACAATAATGTATTGGTTCAAATGTATCGAATGAAAACCTAATACGTTCCCAAGGTAAACATTTAACTTTCAGGTTGACATAAAACATGTTTTGACAGGCGGTGTACACGCTTAGATGCCAACGACTGTATAGATAAAGTGAGTGGTTTAAACCTTAGATTGTCGATAGGTATTTGTGAAATGTGATTCTTTAGGTTAGTGTGTATAGTCTTGAAAAGGTTGATGTTGATGGAAGTAACCAACATCAGTCTTTCTCAAGACTATATTAACCTGGGCAATCACATTTATTTAGAAAAAATCAAACCATTTATATTTGTAGTGTTCTATTGTATTTTTGCAGTTGCATGTACCCATTTCATTACTGCAATAAAAACTAAATAATGATTATTAACATTTATTTGTAATTATTTGATTGAACCATGTTGTTTAACAGCTGAATTTGTTATACCAAAAGATCGTATAATTTTCACAAATGCCCATAGAGGAACTATTACAATTTCCTATAAAAATTCCTATAGGAATTCCTATAAAAAATCCTATAGGAATTCCTATAGGAATTTCCTATAGGAATTCCTATAAAAATCCTATACGAATTCCTACAGGAATTTCCTATAGGAATTCCTATAGGAAAATAGTCCGAATTTCCTATAGGAATTCCTACAGGAAATTCCTATAGGAATTCCTATAGGAATTTCCTATAGGAATTCCTATAGGAAAATATTCCTATAGGAATTCCTATAGGAAAATAGTCCGAATTTCCTATAGGAATTCCTATAGGAAATTCCTATAGGAATTCCTATAGGAAATTTTCGTAAGGGAAGGACAAGGGAAAACAAGAAATCTACAAAAGTATCCATAACGACAATAGTAATACTGGTATACTTCAGTATTTAGTGAGATCAAAAACAAGACTTGACATAAGTAAGTTTTACGAACGCTTTGTAATTATATTTTAAGTAATAGATAAATCCCGAGAACGAGGGTTGTATGCTATATAAAGACCCGAGGACACGCAGCGTCCGAGGGCTTTATATCGGATACATCCCGACGTTCGAGGGATTTATCTGACTTAATTTATTATCGAGGAGGTTTTCCAACAAAGTCTTGTCTATTTTTTCCACCTTGGACAAAGATTTTCCTTGTTTTTTTCTTCATTTCGTATCTAATTATTATTCAAGGTCTTTATGCGATATAAAGACCTCGGAAGAACAAAGAAAACCGACTCGATAATAAATTAATGAATGATAAATAACGTATGGTAAATAATAATTGTATGCACGTGGCATTCTATTGATTCTAGCACAATCCGTCAGAATTTATTTTAAAACACATGTTCCCATCATACAACACTATTTAATTTGAAAGTTCACTTCAGTATTTGCTCAGTATATTCATTCCGTGAAGTTTCCTTCATTTCCTAGGATACGAGGACGTTTTGACATGAGGACGTTTTGACCGGTTACCGTCAAATGTTCTGTTTGAGTTGCCCTGTGACTGTCAGTGTCCATGTCCTTCACAAGTGGAGGCCTATCAAGTCTGCAACTTACATCTTTAGTCTAGATTGCTTCTTAGTCTTACCAAAGTGCATTTTGCTGTTGTCTTGTGTTATTTGATCTTCTTTCTTAATCTTCAGAAGTGGAATAAAATGGTTGGGCTCATACCATGTTCCATATGTTGGGCTCATATAAAGTGTATTGTTATCCTGATCCACAACATGAACACGAATCCTTGGCTCCACAACTCCATGAATAACTGTTCGAATTGCTGAGGCTGCATTGGGGTAAACAGAAAAAAATTGGCCTCCCAAGAACAGAGGAAAGTGCATGGGAACATCCCTGCCCATTCTCCTCTTTTACATGCACCTTTAATGGTAATAGTAATAATAACATTCGTTTTACACACAATAATTAAAAGACTTGCAGTATAGTTGATGCGGTACTGGTCATGCATATACATGTATATATATATAAACAAAAATACCTTAACTAAATTATTTATTTATTACATTTTAATTTAAATGTAAAGAAGAAATTTCAGCTGTAATATAATTTAATATAATTAAATAATATTATAGGTTACTAATAATAATATTAGATTTCATTTGAATTAAATATAATATTACACTATTAACTTAATCTATAAACTAAGTACTACTAGTACTAAATATATATTAAGCTGAAACTTCTTTATTGCACACTTCAAAAGAGCAAGGACAGGACAAGAATTTGAGCCAAGCCTCCAGATGGAATAGCAGGTACTGGTACACTTCCATTGCAAGTAATAATATAATAATATAATAATAAATTATCATTTGAAACTAACCCTAACCACAAACCCCATAGTATAGCCTAAACCTTCAAACCCTAGTGAGTTCCTATAGTTTGAGTCTTAGCTCAGATCCTTCCTCGACAATTAGGTACCCTCACTTGATAAGATTATGCACCTTATCAATGTTAAGTTCCAGGGGTGGCAACCCATGGGGCTATTGACTTTTTGGGGGGAAACTCCTCAATTCCCCTACAGTAGAAAATAGCCATTTTGGTCAAAATACCCCTCCCGGGGAAATATCAAGTGCTTAAATACAGTATTAAAATTATTTACGTGTCAAAAATCCCGTCCCTCGAGCTTGTCGAAAAAATTCCCTGTCTCAGGATATGTTGATCAGTCAATATCCCATGGGTTCCCCCCTGGGGCTTATCTAAACTCCCACAAAAAATTAGAAGTCTACTCTATATCCGTCGAATTTAAGAATAGATTTCTGTCTGTATCACTTGTTTGCCTTAATAAACCTGCACATGTGAAGAGCTATACGTTGTCTAGCTCTAAATTCATCAAAATTCAACATTTACTTTTCATTAATAAACCTGACCGAGGGAAACAACAAGGTACCAAATGACTAAATCAAATAAATAAAGCCCGTTTTATGAAATAAATGTTCATTCGAAAAGATTCATGTTGACTTGTATCAAAACAACCCGAACATTTTATAGAAGAACCCAGTTACGAAATTATGAGCGATTCATCTAGAAGCGTCAAATATTTACAAGTTGTAACGACAAAGTCATCCATGATATTGTACTATGTCTATATATAGGTACTGCTAATCCGTGTTTTAATTACTAAATATAGTAAAGTAAAGTAAAAAAAAGGTAAAAGATTCCAAACCTTGCGCCTCTCCTGTTATTGCCTTGTGATGATCTTTAAACAAGTCCCAATTACTCATACCAACTTGGGATAAACAAATGGTAAAAAGAGTTGTTCTGCTGTAAACATTGTTGGCACTTTTGGCGACTTCTTCTATTCTGGCATGTTGCACGTAGTATTCAGAGTTGGAAACAAGTTCCAGAGAAGTTAACAGGCGAAGATAGCAAGAAAGAGACTCGTCGCCGACCAACAAACGTGAACGCGAGTTGAACAAGCAATCGCCATTTCCTATTGATTTGCAAGCAGTGAAACTTGTCTATCCTAACTGAATGTCAATGATATCTTCAGGAACAAGCGCCTGTCCAACATTATCTTTTTGAAAACCATTTCCATCGACAACAAGGTACTTTTCTTTAATCCAAGCAGAGACGTTGGCATATTTTGATATGCGAGATGAGTAGAATGGCGAATCGGCTTCGTCTTCTTTTTCAAAAAACTTCTGAAGGTTGTTTAAGTCAACCTTAACTTCATCGAAGGAAACATAGATTTGACTTGAGAAGAAGAGAAACGCTTTTGGAAAAGCTTACATTGTTTCCCCTCAATGTTGTTACAAGCTATCCTTACAAGCTATCTTTTCAATCATTGACAAAATACAAGGAGCTATTATTGAAGATCGTAAATACTCTTGTGGAATTTTCCTTGATTTATCTAAGGTTTTTGATACAGTCAATCACAACATTATTTTACAAAAAATTGAATATTATGGTATAAGAGGTGTAGTGAATGAGTGGTTTAAATCTTATCAAGAAAACAGAAAAAAATTTGTGTCTATAGGAAATGTTACTTCTCAAATTTTACCTATTTCCTGTGGTGTGCCACAGGGATCAGTTCTTGGGCCACTTTTATTTTTGCTGTATATAAACGATTTTCAAAATTCCACTTGTATTCTCGATTTCCATCTTTTTGAGGATGATTCAAGTCTTTTTTATACTAATAAGAGTTTATCAATATTATAATCTACTATTAACGGTCAACTTAAATATGTACACGAATGGCTCTGTGTCAATAAATTATCTCTTAATATTGAAAAAACTAGCTTTGTTTTATTTCATCCAGTAAAAAAAAACCTAATTATATTATGCAAATTTTTCTAAATGATCAGTTACTTAAACAAGACTATAGTATTAAATATCTTGGTGTTGTGATTGACTGTCATCTCAACTGGAAAGCACAAGTTTCTGAAATTTCAAAAAAAATCAAACGTAATATTGGAGTTATATGTAAAATACGAAATTTTGTTAATGTTAATATTCTTACAAATCTTTATATGCTTTGATTTACCCATTCTTCATATATGGACTAGTTGCTTGGGGAAATACTTACCAGTCCTCGATAAATCCAGAAAAAGTTTATTCGCTTGATAACTTTTTCCGATTATAATGATCACACAAATCCTCTTTATAAATCTCAAAATTCTTAAAGTGCATATACGAGAATTTTCATTTTTTTCCTAAAAATCGGCCGTATTGAGACGATTCTAACGATATAATAACTCTCCTTCAAAGGATGAAAACTGCCCGAGATATTTGGTTCTAAACATGGCGAAAATAGGTTTTTTCAAAACACCAGGAGAAAAGAGCCTGAGTCCGAATAAGGCTGATGACGTCAAATCGGGACAAGCTGTATTTGCGACTACAGTTGTTTAGTATACAATTGAGGACGAAATACCTTCGCGGTGTGTTGTATTCGGATGTTTCAACAAGCCAGACCCTAAAAACGGTACAATACTTCATAGGAAAGTTTCACGATGAAGATTTAATACCAGAAGCAATAGAATGATGCCAATGTTAGGATGTTAAGTGCGAACGCAAAGATACTGTATGGCGCACTGTATGGTCTAAGCATTTCAACTGGCCAGACGGTTTCTTCGAAAACATTGTTTTCAAGAAAAGAGAAGCCCTATATCCCGTGGCTAAAAAGGGCTGATATATTAGAGAAACCTTCTACCCACCATATTTACTGGAGACAAACGCGAAGGAAAGCTTTGAATTGAGAGTCAAGCGCGACAAGAGGATTCAACGCAACATGAGCAATAATCAACAAACTCGTTGCATGTTTTGATTCAATTATTTTAACAAACACGGACTCCAGGTAAAATAACTTTTTTAGATATTTAGAATTAGAAAGAAGTGCTGCTGAAAAACCACAACCTTGCAGATCATCTGAATACATCGAGCATGAAAATATAATGAAAACAAAACAAGCATATGTCGTTATGTCGAACATCTTGTCAGCTGCCTTAATTCTCGCGTTTATACATGAACCACCGACTTTTTCTCGAACTTTACAGCTATTTACTGTGGTTGGTATGATTAGGGTTTTCTGCGTATTCATATCTATAGAATAAAGCTACAGTTTGGAAGATCATTAAAATTGTATTCCTGATATGCCAATAAATATTATAATTTATCAATGGCAAAAGTGTTTTACCTGTCGGTCCTGTCAGACCGCAAATTAGCTAAATCATAAACACTGTAAATTGAGAAGAGTAAAAATTACCCCAAAATTGGGGGGTGGATGAATGTCCACAGAACGCCCCGTTTTTTAGAGTAGAAATTGGTATAAGTAAAAATTACCCCTGAATGGAGGGTAACCGCAGTGAGTAAAAATTACCCATGAATGGGGAGTAACCGTGATGAGTAAAAACTACCCCTTTCTAGGGGTAGTTGTAAATGGTCAAAATTACTCCCTTTCTAGGGGTAGTTGTGAAGGAAAATAATTACCCTCTTTCTGGGGGTAGCTCTAAAAGAAAAATTACCCTCCTTCTGGGGGTAGTTGTCTCGAGATCGATTTCAAAATACAAATAAACGTGTAATCACTCCAAAACTTTAAATTAGCATTTCAACATTTTTAAACATGACTTATAACTATTGACAAAATCAAAAATACTTCAACAATTTAACTAAAACTATAGATTATTAAGCCTTGGGCAACTGGTCGCAACACAGTACTACGCAACAACATGAACATTGACATTGTTGTGGTCATTTGACCACACTGTTGCATAAACATTCTCAAACTGATTAATAATTCATGAACCAAAAACAAAATAAATTAATGTTTAATCAGTGCTTTGAAATCGGAGGAAAAGTACTAGTACTTTGAAATAATGCAAAATACGTTTTCAAAGTCTTGGGACTTTGAAATAAGGCAAATTATATTACGTTTCAGAGGTATTTCGGAGTTTTAAGTTTGAGAAGTCAGTTCAAATACTCGACGTCGGACTTTACCGGGATTACAAAGCCCTCGTGCATTAAAAAGGCTCGCCTTTGGCTCGCCTTTTCAAAAAGCACTCGGACTTTGAAATCCCGGTAAAGTCCTCCGTCTCGTATTTAAACTATTACGTAAACACTTTGCAAATTTTCAACTATACTTAACCATTTTGCAACTCTATACTGTCTCTACATTAACTGACTCAGTTGCGAAACAAATTTGTTCAGTGTTATGTTGGAAGAGGCTGCGGTTTGTAGCCCCATTAATACTGTATCTATAAAACCCAATACGTCCACGTATTGGGAAGGGTATTCCATTGAAAATACATAGTATGTGGCATACAATGTAAATAACATTATTTCAGCGGTCACTGCCGTCGCGTCCACCAAAACCCTTCCTTCAACACAAAGAAGGAAATTATCGACTTTGTATATGTTGTCGCCACGTGCCACAATACAAGGGAATGTTGTTCCTCTAATAAATTTGCTTAGATCATCATCTTCCTAAAATTAAAAAAAACACCTTATGACATGTGCAGCATGTAATTTTTAGACGCCTGTTAATACAACAAGCCAAAACATTTCAGCGAACATCAGAACATGCGTGGCAGACTCTGGGTTTGGGAGAAAAATCTGGGTTTGTGAAATTTTCAGTGTTAGTCAAAATATGACACTGAATTTTTTTTTTTATTTTTTTTTTGGGGGGGGGGGGGGGATTCAGCGTCATATTTTATTATAAACAATTATTGGATGAGGTTTTTGTGATATCAGGAATAATCAAGGTCGAGGTAAGTGTTATCAGCCGAAGGCTGAGGCTGATAACACTTACCGAGACCTTGATTATTCCAGATATCACAAGAACCTCATCCAATAATTGTTTTATTATATATTGTATTCATTATACATTGAAAATCGAGCAGTCATGTTGTTTTTGCTTGTGTGGAAAGCTACCGCTCGTTAGGAAATCTCGGATTGCGGGCGCAACCTACAGATTAGTGAATATAATCCGCTAGCAGATTATTCACTAATCTGTAGGTTGCGCTGATTCCCATAATTAACTGTATGCGCTTAGCCAATGAGAAGACAGGAAGTAACTACAATGTATAATAATTATTATTATTGTTAAAAATTTAACTATTAATTAACTATTAAAATTTCACAAACCCAGAGTTTTCTTAGCACGCCACGCAGGCTAGGAGAGCCCAGGATGCATTTTGGGATGCAAAGGGACTACACCACGAAAAAGCAAGGTGAAAAAGTTAGAACGTGATTCAAACGTTTTTATTATGGCCAAATTCTTTCAAAAAACAAAAATCAGGTAAGGTATCAATGTCATATTATATATGTGTGTGTGTATGTATATTATTACTTACATTCATTATATTAATCAGCTGAATGTTTTCCTTATTGCAAGTTTTGCTTGAAAGCACTTTCTTCCCAAGGAGGGCTGGAAGGACCACAGAAGCAAACATACTTTCAAATTCTGTGTAAAGAATAATAGTAAGTTAGTAACACTAAAATTGACAAATTGTACTAAAAAACTACGAAAACTACGAGTCCATATATGACTAGAATGTATAATATAAATATATTGTTGGTAAGCTGTAGTTAGAGTAGCATACGTCGTTCCTATTAAAATTATTAGGATGAGGTTGAGCATGATATCAATAATTATCAAGGCCGACGTTTGTTATCTGCCGAAGCTGAAGACTGAGCCGGATAACACAAACAAACTACAAAGGCCTTGATAATTCTTAACGTTGTGCAATAACCAAATCCATTAATTGTTTTACTGGTACTATTTATTCAAAATATTTTCAAAGTAAGGTTAATTCAGTCATTTAAGAAAACATTTTATTGAGTAACTGGAGGAGGCTATGATGACATAATTTAATAATGTTTTGTTATTGCATCAACATCATCAATTGTGCAATATTATTTCACTTATTACACAATTGATGCTTCCTTCCAAATTTGGTTATGAAAATTAAATTAACTGGAAAATATGTAGAAAATAGCAGAACCAGGAAAATATTTTGAATAAAAGTAAATTATTTTGAGACAACTAGGGAATGTGATTTATTCACAGATTTATTTAAAAGTATCAAGAAAACAAGGTTTTTTCATCATACAAGTCATAGCTACCTTTGATCCTTTCTGGTTCTTTAGCCACAAATTATTTTCGTAGATTTAGCATCTCTTTCAAAAATTGGGATTTTTTGGTCTTATTTTCTGCATATATTGCAATAGCAATGTGATACCTTGTAAACTTATCTTTTATGTCTTTCATGGCGTTGTCGTCGTCCATGATTCGGCAAAATTCTTTCCGGATCTATATTTAAAGTAAAAACACACTTATACCATAAAACTTTTCATAAATTGAAATTTTAGGCATTTGACAAGTAAACTTATGTTGCATAATATTAGTTATAGTAAAATAAGTCCCCTGTTTTTAAAGTGCCTATCTCACCTGTGGGGATTTTACATATTCGTAATCTTTGGGTTTGCCTGAGCAAAATTGCAATATATCTTGTCAGCTGAAAATTTCATCTTCATGGAGTTTCTCGCTGTCAAAGTTACCAAATGATTTGTCAAAAAAGTTGTCAAAGTTAGAACATTTAAATTAATTACCCCAACAATTGTTGCCAATGGTGGAAAATCCTCCACAATGTCGCATACTGGTGCCGTTGTTATTAAGATATTTCGCCGTCGTATGGTATATGTTATCTCCATTAACTTTCTGAGTTTCACACGATCCTGGCTTGTCCGTGGGCGTTCACATTCTTTTTTTATTTCTGTTTTGTGATCCGTGTAGATTTCCTCACTGATGGTGTCCACTGGAATTTCATTCCAAAAATCTGCCTTTCTGGTCCGAGGTTTCTTCACCACTGGGTTACCACCATTGCTACATGTAGATGCTGTACCAGATGTAGATGCCTGACTTGGAGATTTAGATTCAGCTGCTCTCTTTGCTTCATATTTACGAATGTGCTTGAAGCGGTTTTGTATGGCTGATGTCCAGGATCCCTTGAAATAGAAAATTAATCAGTTAATACCCTGGTAGAAATCCTAAACAGGATCCTATAGGATCCAGTATAAGATCCTATAGGATCCTACTTAGGATCCTATAAGTTGTTGTACAAGATCCTACAGGATCCTGTAGGATCCTACTCAGGATCCTGCAGGATCTTGTAGGATCCTACTCAGGATCCTACAGGGAGATCATGTAGGATCCTATACAGGGCTCAAAATAACGTTTCATGTTACGCTGGTCATGGTGACTGGTCAGTTCCAATTGTGACCGGTCAAATTTCACGTCGCCCCCCCCCCCCCCCCCACACACACACACACAACAAAAACAAACAAACAAACACAACACAACACAACAAAAAAACATGTAAAGTATATTCTACGCTATATATATAAGCTAGCACTGATATGAATGTTTGTCATAAAAAGGAAATGCATGCATATAGTCCACTTCAATATATATCAGACATTATGACATGGGTCTACAACAGCACAACAACAATCATTTTAAGTTCCTTCAAAGGGAAGTAATAAAATTAATTGCAAGTTAATATGACCGGTCAAAATGACCGGCGTTATACAAATTTGACCGGTCACATTAAAAATTTGGCCCGTCATTGACCGGTGACCGGCCGTTACTTTGAGCCCTGCTATAGGATATTGTATAAGATCCTGTAGCCAGTAGGATCTACAGATCCTATAGGATCCAGTATAAGATCCTGTAGGATCCTAAGTAGGATCTTATAAGTTCTTGTACAAGATCCTACAGGATCCTGTAGGATCTTGTACAAGAACTTATAAGATCCTACTTAGGATCCTACAGGTAGGATCCTACAGGATCCTAGTTTAAGAAAATTTAGGATCCTGTTAGGATCCTACCAGGATCCTGATCAGGATTTCTACCAGGGACACTACAGTATGCAGTTTCTATGAAGTAAGAAGTTTGCAATTGGTAATAGAAGCCTCAGTGTTCCCAGACACTGCAAAGAAATGTAGGTTACTGTACAACACAGGAAATGTATTAGCTGTACAAGTACAACACTGACATTTATGGTTCTCAATTACAATTTAAATACTAATTACAATACAATTTACTTACGATGCCACTTCCAATGTGGTCCTTTAAAAAGGGGTACTTTGTCAGAATGGCTAATGCAATTTTGTCCCTTTCTGCCTTGTTCAGGTAATGGATTCCATTGGCCAAAATGTTGGTACAAATGTCACGAACAAATTCATTCCTGTGACTACCAATTAGGCACTTGTTCGCCAATGCATTTGAAACAGCAGGAGAGAACTACATAAAATACAATATAGGAGATGTAATTATAGGAGATTGTCATGGTACCTATGTTCACCCAGTTCAAATTTTTAAATAAGCTCAACCTTGCAACCTTGGGAGTATCAACTCAAAGAATGTTAGTCAAGGTTCCTCTGGACATGTAGTTTGTTGGTTTGGATTGTAAATGTAAGTTATTCCAGGGGCAGATTTAGGGGTGGTCCACCCCCCTCTTTGGTCTAGAAAAAATTATGAAAAGACACTAAATATAATTATTGCAGGTCTAACAGCTCTAGTTGACCGTGAAGTCGCAGTTTTCATTTGTTTTTTTTTAAAGTGTTTACATAAATATTTTATACTGTTAGTACATGTAACCCAAAATATAACCTTTTTTCTATACTGCGGAGTGCTCAAACGTGCCCTCAAATGGCTCTCAAATTGCTGGAAATGCCATTTCAGAGACCCAAGAACTCAAAAATTTCCAGGGGAACCCCCTAGAAGGCTTCGCTTCGCCCTAGGACACCCCCCTTTCAACAATCCTAGATCCGCCCCTGTATTCATATATTATTATACAAGGTAAAAAGTTACAAATGGTCTAGGAACAAACGTTTTTGTTTTCCCAAGTATTTTCCCAAGTTTTTATCATTTTTCGTAGGCATGTGCAAATGGGTGACACAAAAAATACATGTTAGAACTCTCTGTAAATGTAATCAGTGCAACATAATATATACCACAGTACTGTATGACCTGACATGTACTACAGTAGCTTTATTATAATAATTCAGTGGCTTTTACCTTTGTTGTCAGTTGATAATTCTCAAAAAACTTCCTATTCCTCTTTTCCTCATACAGGAATGGAGATTTTTTAACTGGTGGAAGTAGACTTACTGGTGGAAGTGGAGATACTAGTGGAAGTGGAGTAACTGGTGGAAGTGGAGTAACTGGTGGAAGTGAAGTAACTGGTGGAAGTGGAGTTTGATCTTCAGTTTCCATAGTTTCCAGTAGTGAGTCAACCAAGTCATCTGGTGCCTGCAATATATTGTATAGGAAATGCTGTGCTGAAATAAACTCATTATTTTAAATGTAGATTATGCAACATATGTTTTGGAATTGCTGGAAGAAAAGTTTCAGAAAAGAGTATTGATTTGATATTTAAAAAGTCAATCAGACTGTGGATACCTCGTCATCGTGTGATATGGTGATTTTTTGACAAATTTTTTTAATTGTCATAGCATCTCCTGCCTTTATTCCACATAAAACAAGCAAGCTGACATCCACTTCCTGTAATAATTCCCAACCAGTTAACTAAAACAGAGTCAAAAATAACCAAGTCAAAATATACTGATGAAATGTCTCTATCATACACTTATACTGTACCTCAATATACATATAATATAATATAGTTTATATATCTTAATATACAATATAATATTAATACCCACCCTGCTAGGCTAGCAGTACCCTTAGTACCTTACAATATTTTTCAAGCGAAATCTTGATCGTATATAAAGTAGACTTATCAATGAGAAATGAGAATGAATAGTCACGTAATCACGTTAATATAAAGTACCCGATGTATTTCAACAATGCGTAGTTCCGAAAATTTTAGCCATCTTTCTCTATAAACAAATGTGTCGGCATAATCAAGAATTGTATAAACTCTAGCTTCGTTAGTGCAGGACTTTTTTGCCACGGACTTTTACCCGTAGTATCCGCGTACTGAAGATTTAATAACCCCGTGATCAAAGAATTTCATCTCCAAAGAATCGTTTTCTAAAGTAAATTACTTATTTACTTAACTAAATATTATTTATAAATATAGATAACAATATGAAGTTAATTAAAAGGTCACAAGACGGCCAAGAGTAATTGACTACAGGAGCCCGAGGGTCGCAAGGACGAGAAGGCTAATTTTCCGGGGGCACCCGATTTTATATAAGTTAATAGCAGATTATTTAAAACTCTCACCTTCTGGTCTTCTAAAATGTCGATGACATCTTCATTAATATTATTTATTGACAGATGCTCTCTTAACTCTGCGTCCATCTTCACTTTGAAATCTAAAAATGTGTAATCAAAACAGTTCATATGCATTTTTCATTTTGTAATATAGATAAGACCGCACCAAAGCCGATACCTGTAAATAACTATTAATATAAGTGTAAATTATAACGTTTATATTCAATTTCGCTTACTGAAAATGGTTCATTTTTGGGCTGGGATAAAGAATCAAGGGAAAATATATAGGCTTATTTAACAAGTTAACCTGGAGGCTGGAGCGAACAGACAAAAAAAAACAGAAGGGCTTTCTTTGCTGATTTTGGGGCAAACGACATACAGGGACAATATTTCTCGTGTTACTATACATTACCATGTACTTACCGTGTATATCCCCGGAAAATTTCCACAGGCTGCGCATAAATCTCAAGACTCGCTGTTGTTTGTTGAATTAACTCTGGTCGCGAAGACGTCCAAAGGAAAAAGGACAAATCTTTTCCAGTGCAATGGTTACGTTTTCGCGCCAGAATTATTACTCGGTTTTTTATTGGCTAATATTGACCCTGGGATAAATACGTAATCATTTTTTGTAACCAAGGTTCAAAGTCTAAACTCTAACTATGCTTTTATCACTGATTATTAAACATATCAGTCGATAAATGTGGCCTTTTACATAAAAATGAATTAAGTCAGCATTAAAAAACCCAGTTAATGCCTTGGCAGTGTAGTATTTGTGGTGAGTTTGCTGCGGCAGATTTAAAACAGCTTTTAAATCATATAGGCAGGTGTCACCGCAATGACCCAAACTTTCATGTCGTATGTGGCGTAGATGGTTGCGCAAAAACATTTAAAAAATATTATTCTTGGAGAAAACACCTGGAGAGAAACCATGTTGTTACGATCGCAAATATCAACGACAATGACCAGCCTTTAAATGATTATATGGACAACGATCAAGAACATGAAGATCATACTAGATCGTGTACCTTATATCTCTTAAAGCTTCAAGAAGATTGTCGTTTGCCTAAGTCAACGATTGGCAGTATCATCTTAAATACAGCTACTTTGGTACAAGAAACGCAATCAGTCCTGAAGACGCGCATAAAAAATTGTTTAACCAATGCAAACGTAAATGTCGAAGACGTGATTAGGTTACAAGAAATTTTTACAGAAGTCAACACAGACCTATTCCATGACCTGGAGACAGAAACGCAACGAAATAGCTACTACACAGAGCACTTTGGATTAAAAGTAGGTGTTTAATTTTGTTAAAATATTACAGAGTAAAAATATTTAGTAACTAGTAATACATATATGCAGCAAACCCCTCGCCCTCTGCTATAATTAAGGTAATAAAAAATACCTAATAATTCACCTCCTGACTACCTGTGTAGCATCTGCTTGCTATTAACTGTTTTTTAATTATTTATTATATTTGAACAATTTGGTAGGTACCTAAAAGAATAATTTTGGGACAAAAAGAAATTTATAAAAGAAAATCTGGGACGCTGACAAGCATTCAAACAAATGAAGAGGCCTTTTATATTTCAATTCTGGACAGCTTAGAGCAACTCCTAAATGATGAATTTGTCCTTGAACAGGTATCACAAATAACCTTTTTTACTTTAATTATTAAATAAATCATTGGTCCATGAAGTTGTTTTTTGTAATTTGTTGCAAATTTCTCATCATTTTTTGTAGGTCGAGAATCCGCACATTAGCACAGATGGAATGCTAAGAGATTATTGTGATGGGGAACAGTATAAAAAGCATCCTCTTTTCTCTATTGACCCATTAGCATTACAGATCATATTATATTATGATGAGTTGGAGACCTGTAATGCACTCGGATCCAAAGTAACTATACATAAACTAGGTAATGTACAGTACTATACCACTTACAGCCTGAGCTGTATACTACACTTGTTCAGGCCCGGGTTTACCAATTTTGGACCTACAGGCTAAGTGTGACGGCACATTTCTAGGGGGGTCCAGGGGCACACACACCCTGATTTTTTTTGGATTTTGGGTCTCTGAAACAGCATTTCCCGCATTTTGAGGACACTTTTGAGCAAAATATAAAGGTCTGAAATTTTTTGACAGAGTTTCTGGCCACCGCTGCTGAACAGAAAGATTTGTACTTTATGGTCTAAAATAAAATTCAGGGAAAATAAAGTTTGGGGAAATTTTGAAATAGTGTCTAAGTTTATTTTTTTTCATCCCAAAACGTGGACCGTCCAAATTGTGGGCCTACAGGCTATAGCTTGGTAAGCCTATCGGTAAATCCAGGCCTGCACTTGTTACTTCTGAGCGGTTTATATGATCTAAGTAGATAAAATTTCCCAGCTTGATACAAACATATATAGCAAAATGTTCAGCAGCAGCACTCAGGCGATACTGCAAATTCACAAATATATTATTACAAACCATTTAAAGCCACAAAACCCATTTCTCGCCTTATTTTTAAATGGAATGTTCTGGCCAGAGTTATGACATCCATCAAATTTCTGCGGACATAAACTTCAAAGGTTCCGATGTGAGTGGGCCTAGACTGTTCATTTCAGTCTATTCTGTGCAATAAGATTGTACATAACATTCCAATAAAATTGTCTATCTCATCTGCAGATCTTTAACCTATAAAATTATTTGTAATATTTGGGCCATTCTGAGAAGAAATACAATATCTTCTCAGGTAAAAACTTTATCTTCATGAACCTGACATCATTAGTACAATTGTTGTGGCAAGAAATAAAAGAAAATGCATTCAGTAGTAATGTCAGGTTTGGTAACTTTGACAGCAAATATATCATTGAGAAGATTTATTTTATTTCTTCTTAGAATGTCCCAAATATTACAAATAGGTTAAATCCCTGTAGATGAGATAGAGTAATGTATACATTAAGTATTTTAAAATACATTACAGTCATTGGCACCTGGCTAAGTGTGTACACTGCCCGTCAAAACATGTTTTATGTCAACGTCAAAAAGTTAAATGTTTACCTTGCAAACGAATAATGTTTTCACTCGATACATTCAAACCAATGCATTATTGTCACATGAATGTGCCCTTAGCCAATCAGGTCTTGCCAATCCCACGGTGTTGATTTCAAAATGGTTAACTTTGGCTTAAATTTAGAACATGTTTTCACGGGTGGTGTACATGCTTAGGTGCCAACGACTGTATACTTTTAATATACTGTATATCATAATTTGTATGCACCAGTCAAAGTAAATCCAACCAACCCCCCAACCTGGGCTAGTGGCCTGCTCGCAACAAACTATGTCCCGAGTGTAGTTGAGGATTTGTTGGTTTTCTCTTTCTGTTCGAATTATGGCAGACAGTAGGGGTTGGTTGGGAATTGGTAGTTGCACAATCACACACTAGGCATCTTTTTTACCCGAAGATGTTTGAATTTAAGCATCAAGATACTAGATTCCAAGTTATCTTTATATCATGCATGTATGTATATGTATGGGGTTTCTTTTACACCTAACTATATTATACTGCATGTGTTCAGCACTACATGCAATTCTTTATTAAAGCAAAGTAATCCAGTTTGGTGCATAATAAAATATTGTGATTGTACGTATAGGATTACATTTCCATCACCAGGATGACAAATTCGGTCATAAGAACCATAATTTTGTCCCAGAGGGTGTAACATTTCCTGTTATGTCTGGCACATGAATGAATGATGAATATTGAATTGTCTGATTTCCATTTCATGTAACAATATTAAAATTTTCTAGGGTCTATGGTTCAGTTAAGTCAATATTTAATCATAGTCCAATTAAGTCTTTAAAAGAAAACTCTTTTCGTGGCAAATTATGTCAAAGTAAATCATCTTACCACACCACAATGTCAGTTGGGATTTTGGAAGATTAGTTCAAAATCTGACGATCCTCTGGCAAGTCTTGACATTTTCCCCAGTAAAAAGTAAATTAATTAGTCGTTTATTCATCCATGAGATTCATAATATATAATCCAACTTGACTAGAGGTCCAAAATAGGATAATTGCTGTGAAAACTTGAACAACAATCGCATTTTACAAGTGTCGATTGTAGAACCACGACTCTATGAGTGAGACATTTAATATGTATTAATTAGCCAATGAGAAAACTTGTTTCCCGAACAGAATAAATAACTAAAATAAGCAATAATAATTATACAACATAAATTATAACATAAACTATGGGAGAAATCTTCTCCTTGAAAATTTTCTGGACGTTGAATTTTAAATATTCTGCATCAAAAATATAAAATACTAACAAGCTAAATAAAAATCTCAGGACAGCATCCTGATTAGGGTTAGGATTGATCTTATTGTATAATATATACAGTATATATATATATATATATATATATATAAGTGAGTTTTGGTTCACGAAATGTTAGAGAGTGCTCAATACCATATATAGATAGAGCAAAATACAAAGTATGAAGTATAGTTTTACCTTAAAGTCTTCGCTACCAGAGGTTTCACCCTAAACGGGATCATCAGTTGCCTGATGATCCCGTTTAGGGTGAAACCTCTGGTAGCGAAGGCTTTAAGGTAAAACTATACTTCATACTTTGTATATATATATATATATATACTATATACTTTACAGTATTAAGCACTTTTCGACATTTCGCGAACAACACTTTGTTTGTTTGTTTGAATATATATATATATATATATATATATATATATATATACTGTATATATACTGTATATATAGGATAATAATAAATAGAGAATAATACATGGATGTGCGGAAATATGAAATTTATTTCGAGTGTTGACCAGGATATCTCACGAGTGAGCGAAGTGAACGAGTGACATATCCTGTTCAACACGAGAAATAAATTTAATTTATTGTTTTTGTAACTTTTGTTATTATTATTTTTATATTATTATATAAAATAGAATGTTTCATTGATTTTTCCGCCACTAATAAAAGTGATAATCTCACATGTGCGATTATTTATGATAATCGCACATGTGACGATTATCGCTGAATCAGCATTATAGTTTAATGCAATTTTTGCAAGGCAATAGGACAATTTTTTTATATAATAAACAGAACAATACTAATAATTAATATAATATAAATAAAATATAAGAATTTAATTGACAGACAATTTAAAGCATCATGATCATGAAGCATCAACATTTCCCGACACCCTTGTGACCATGTAGTGTAATAAAACATAGTATACTGTAATATATATATACAATTCTATTTATAGGAGCATTTTACTACACTTTGGGTAATATCAGACCATCACACAGATCTTCCTTAAACTCAATTCAACTCTTGTGTTTGTGTAAGTCAACGCTCATTAAGAAATATGGAAGGAATGCAATTCTTCAACCATTAATGACAGATTTAAAGGAGTTAGAGCAAGAATGTTAATTAAATTATAGAATAAAAATAGAAATTCAACCTGTAAATAAATGTTAAAGATAAGACATCATATCCTAGAGATAAAAATTTATTTATTCCTTCATATTAATTTTTTTAAGTTTATGTGATATTTTTTAAAACTAGGAACAAGGCCATATCTTCACTGTCCAAGGAATACAGCGGACGTTCTGTGGAACTATATCATATTGCTGTGGTGATAATCCTGGCTCACAATTACTAGGAGGCTTCAAAGAAAGTTCCAGTGCTCATAGAAAATGTCGTCAATGTCTTGGGAATGATGAGGCTGTAAAGTCTAAAGTATGAAAAACAATTAAATAATAGTATTGTTATATCCTTATAATATAATTATAAGTAATACATGACCATGCACCTCAGATTCTTTTGTTCTCCAAGGGAATGTAAACATCTTATTTCCCTAATTGCACATGCAAGAGAGGATGCCCTCCGACTTTTCGGCTGCAGGGAAATTTAATTGCTAATTTCCCTCAAGTCATGTTATTACTAACTCATAATTAATTATTGTTATAACTCTTCAGATAGCTCTAATTTCATTCTGATGCAACTCATATTCAGTATTATTTTATATATTATTTTACTATGCTCCCACATGTACAGTATATAGTGTATAATTATAATAAGATTAATATTTTTTTGTTTCAGTTCCATGAGAAAGATTTTGTTTTGCGTACCAAAGATGGGTACAACACACAAAGCAATTTAGTTGCAACACATGGGGAGCATTTTAGTAAAACATACGGGATTAACAGGAAGTCTATTTTGACTGAAAGTGCAATTTTATCATGTTGTGGGGGGATTACCACCAGATGCCATGCATGATATCCTTGAAGGTAAGTTATACTTTTCAGTGAATTGTTATTTACATATAATTTTCAGTTAATACTAACAAAACCAACAATTTCAGTTGAATAAAACAACATATAATGGCACATAACCTGTAAAATGCACCCTTTAGAATTCATATAGGAAATTGGAATTATTTAATAGGAATTTAGGATGTAAAATGGCTGAATTCTTATATAAGAACAAAATCAATTTACCATTCTCATAATATACATTGCTGTACTTTGCAGGCGTTTTACACTATGAAGTAAAGGAGATATTGAAGAATGTAATCAAGATAGAGCATTACCTCACACTAGGTGACTTGAATGGTTGAATTTCCAAATTTGATTTTGGATACTATAATGACAAGAATAAGCCATCACCAATCACTGACCAAAAATTATCATCTCCTGACAACAACATAAGGCAACATGGTAGGTACATGTAATTGTATAAGAGACTGAGAGTGTTCATTATTAAGAGTGGTGGGGTGGATAGGGGAATTTTAATTTCAACATTTTTCATTGTCTGCTTTGTCTGCTGTTAAATATTTTGCAGCCTATCCAAAATAATCAAATTTCCATTGCCATACTGTATAATAGTGTATTACTCATACTGTACTGTCTAATGCCAGACAATTTTACTCATCAAAGGGTAGTCTCCAGGTGGCAATGGGTTAAAAAACGTCCAAACTTTTATTTGCCATAATTTACCATAAAAATAACATGATTATAAAATGGTCCCCCTAACCTGTAAATAACGACAAGTCCTTCATAATGCACCTTTTAATTTTGAAGGTTTTTGCCTAGTTATTATAAAAAATGGAAAACTATTTAACCCTTTCACCTCCTGAGACTTCTTCCCTTTGACAAGTGAAATTATCTGGCTTTGCCGCATTAGACAGAGTTAAATAATAATTGGCCTGCATAGTGGTGAAAGGGTTATAACATCATCCAACCTATATCATGTACAGTATAATATCTAATGTACAGTACCGGTATATGGAGCTCAAATTTTTCTCTAACTTATACTTTCTTTTTACCTAATTTGCAAATATTTTGTTCATTACAGAGATAATTGTGCATGATTATCAAATGTACAGGGCAGCAAAAATACATGTACATCACACATACAATTAAAGTTTTCTTAAAATGTTTTAGCTGGTCAAATGTGGTGCTTGGCAATACACTTGCCACTTCTAATTGGAGACCAGATTCCTTCTGAAAATGAAAAATGGAATCTTTTCTTGGACATGCTTGAAATTACGTCAATTTGCTTTTCCCCAATAATATCAATAGATCAAGTAGCATACCTGCAGATTCTGATTTCCAACCATCATCATGAATTCAAAAGATTATACCCAGAGTGTTCAATTACACCCAAGATGCATTTTATGATCCACATGCCAAGTATGATCTTGAGGTATGTTTTAAACTTTTTGACAGTACATTGATTCTACATAACTTAAGAAAAAATATTTAAAAAAAGTTATAAGTTGTTAATGGTTCAACTTGAAGAAAAGATACATACTAACAGCACATTTTAATTTGATAGTATGAGTGGCACTTACACAACTTTGATAGCATACAGTACAGGTATATTGTAGTATTGAAATTTGAAATTTTCTACCAGTACTGTACATGTAAAATGCTAAACAATAAAATAGGGGGAAATCAGCTGTATCAGCATTTTTCTACTTTCAGTATATTTGCCAAAAGTTGATACCCCAATAATCAATTAAGGGCACACTTTGACAATTAGTAAAATACTTTACTATAGTAAGCCCACCTCTGACCAGAGACCAGTGGAATCTATTTGTTAAATACATTATGGACTGAATAAAGGATGAATAAGTTTTTATATATTTTATTTTTTCTTCAAAAGACAACATCCGAAACGTTTTGCAGGCATAGCTTTGAATGCTTTGTATTTGTATTTAGTATTATATTATATTAACATTATACAGCCTGTTCATTAGCTATAGCCTACTTGGAAAGTCAGGTTGTTGGCAATTATGCAATTGTTAAGTGGCATATATTTCTGCACCTACATTACTGTACATGAGCCCAATGCAACAAGCCTGATTAAGTGAAGAATTATCTTTTTAATTTTCAGTCTTGGTCCTCTTGTTCGATCTTGGTGTATGAGGTTTGAAGCAAAACACCATTACTTCAAGAAATTAGCAACAGTAATTGGAAATTTTACTAATTTACCATTAACATTATCTATGCGCCACCAACAATGGGTTTGTTATAAACTACAGTCAACTGGGCACCAAGAATCATCCTTTCTCCAAAAGGGATTAGATATTGGAACAGGTAATTGTAACATAATTAATATTGAATTATTAACTCATTATTATTTGAATTGGTTAACAGAAAATATGTGGAATTGTTCATTCTCAAACCTTGCATTGTATAGTGGTCTCAACTGTTCCTGCTGGCAACCTTGAATATTTTAACTCTTTTAAAGAGGTAGAATCTTCCCTGGAACAAACAGTCATCATTACCAAGTAGGAACTTAATAAATTAATCAATGCATGAGCACTAAATTATCATGTTTGGGGCAAGGGCACACTTAGCAATCAACAGCAGAGGATAAACATGCCTGCCAATGAGTTAATAATAACAATATTCTGTACTTACTTGAATTATTATGCAATATTAAGGAATATTGGATTGTGCAGATGACCAAAATACATATTTTCTATTAAACTTTTTCAGACCAAAATGGATATAACAGTACATGGTACCAAATACAAAGTTGGCTGTGTGATATGGATTGGCCATGATGAAGATGAAAGTCCTTGCTTTGGTTTACTAAAAGAAATCTGCATAATTGGAAAAGATTTAGACCAAATATGGCTGATATCAGATGCACTAGAAACAATCGCATTTAATAAGCACCTAAATGCTTACGAGTTGCATGACACTTGTAATTTAGTTTTTGCAAAGCAACAAGACTTACCATATACACAAATGACCAAGGCCAAGCCAAAAAATTTGTCTGCCCAAGGTACCAAGTTGCAAATATATAACTGTTTGAAATAATGTAAATTTGTACAAAAGTTATTTATAATATAGAACCACTGCGTAGAATGATGTTAACTATGTATACATCCATGCAGTATATTTTATACAGTATTTCATATAATTTATACAGCTTTAGTAATATATTATTGGCATTATTACAATAACTGTATTAACAGATAGTTGCACTATACTGTCTGTGTAAAATTTGCATGGAATATACCACAAAGACTTAATACCTGTTTAAAGTTAATATGTTGCTCACACATACAACATCCATTACGGCATATGGATTTAATAATCTTATTCAACAAATACAATTGCTTCGTTCTCAGTTTAAATCGATTGGGTTAGGGTTATAGTTTTTTTACTAATGTAAAGTTTCATCACTAAATTTGAAGTTTATCGCCAAGTTTGTCTATTAAAAGTTTGTCGCCTTTTTCTGATGTGTATATCTAAAATGGATAGTGGCAGGGTAGCTCTGGTCTACACATGTCCAGAAGGAACCTGCTTCGGTGTTTTACTATTGCCATAGTTAATCGCATAAAACGGACCTCCACATTCCTTTAAAACAATATACCCCAATAAAATAAAAAAGAAACCGTAAAAATATGATGCTATTATTAACCAAAGAACGTATACATACCTCAAATTAAAATCCTCGCTTCTCTGTTAAAATTCCGCCATTTTGAAAAAGATGCAGTTACCCCTTGGAAAGTGGGTAACATTTATACTCCCATTAGAGGGGTAGAATCCTTAGGAGAATTTACCCCTCTTGGAGGGTAATGCCCTCAAATCACCCCTATTTCTGGGGTATTTGATATTCTCCGATCAATTACACCCCTGGGGTAAGCAAATTTACCCCAAAAATAGGGTAGTTTTTACTCTTTTCAATTTACAGTGAACAAACTCTGGAAATTACAGAAACGGAGATAAATACAGAGTTGCCTATGGATGAGGCTAGAGATGAATATGTTATAAAGGGCTTAAGGTCCAATTATCCTCAGCTGTAACAGATTTACGTAAAAACTGTAAAGAGAAAAATATCAGTGGTCCCTGCGAGAAGACATGCAGCTGACAAGGTGCTTGACAGGACGATATCAGACTGCTTGTTTTGTTTTGTTTTCATTAAATATTCAAGAGTAGATGTATTTCAAGGGTATATGGAAGATTGTGATTTTTCAGTGGTATTTGACTCTTCTTCGTATTTCCTAAATATCTAAAAAGTTATTATACCGAGGGTCCATATTTGTGGAAAAAATGCATTAAACCACAATATACAACGGGTTTGTTGATTTCTCACTGTGTGACTCGGATCGCTCGCCCTGAAAGCGCTTCTTGGGGGCTGTTTATATGAGAGGCGAGTCAGCTCGGTAAGCGGGATAGCCCGGTGAGCGAGATAATTTCTGGCTCGCGTTTATATGAACGAATTTCATCCCGCCTACCGGGATCAGGGATGATTTTAGTCAAAACAATAGATGGCGTCGGCATCCCTTTGAAAAATCATCCCGGTAACCGAGATCTCGCCTCTTTCAATCTACTCTTTCAAGTGAGATCTCGCTAACTGGGCTAGCCCGTTTGGCCATATAAACGCAGAGGAATTTTTAACAGGAAAATAACTACACAGTGAGATCTCGCTTACTGGGCCATCCCGCTTACCGGGCTGACTCGCCTCTCATATAAACAGCCCCTTTTTGGTGGTCGTGTGGAGCAGATGCGGGTGGGTAGAACGTTACTCTAATACCATCCATTTCTATACACGAGATATAGAGCTTATCTTGTACTGGAAAACTACTCTTCCAGCGAAACCGACGTACTGGCTTACACTTTGTGTGCGTTTGCGCTTAACAAGTTAACAACGCAAAGTTGGCGTCTTTCTCTTGCCTCCAATCTTAAACCTTTAGTGTAAGCCTTCCTGCGAAGTGTTATACCATTCTCGGAGTTTACGCCATTAACTGGTTTGTTGAAACACTCGAATAAAACACACCGCGAAGGTTATTTTGTCCGCAATTGTAAAGTAAACAACTGTAGCCTAAATTACAGCTTGTCCCGATTTGACGTCATCAACCATACTCGTACTCAGACTCTTTTCTCCCGGCCATGTTTTGAAAAACTCATGTTTGGAACCAAATATCTCGGGCAGTTTTCATCCGTTGAAGGAGTGTTATATATCGTTAGAATCGTCTCAATACGGCCGATTTTTAGAAAAAAAATGAAAATTCTCGTATATGCACTTTAAATTCAATGATCTTGTATTTTATCACAATGCTTTATTTATTTATGTATGAATATCATGCAGGGAATCTGCCTGATATTTTTAATAATTTCTTTCTCCTAGTTAGTCAAAAACATAATTATAACACCAGACTTGCTTCAAGGTCATCTTATTCCTTGCCTAAGATAAGAACCAACTATGGAAAATTTAATATTATATTTGTTGGTCCTAACGTGTGGAACCAAATCGACGAAGAAATTAAGAATTTCAGGAAATCAAAATTTAAGGAAAAACTTTTGGAAAAGCTTACATTGTTTCCCCTCAATGTTGTTTTTGAATGACTGTCTGCCACTGGTGCCAAGCGGTCTGGTGTATAGGAATGAAAATGGAAACTGTTTACACAACACCAAAACATGACGTTTGAAGAGTTATTGGTCAAAGTAGTAGAAGGATTTTTGACAAACAAAAATAAATGTTTCTTTTTGTTTATGTAAAGCCAAACTAAAGAAGGATAAGCTAACTATAGAAATACTGCCATTTGCAAGCTATCGTTAGGCTTGCAATTTTTTTCAGGTTTGTTTACGTTTGAAAGTTGCAAGTTTTACCAGAAAGCGTTGTTACGACTGAACATTTAAAAACAAATCAATCAACTTGCGGCATCATTTCAACTGGTTTCTATTTCAAAAAGAATATTAATAAAACAAACTCTGTAGTTTATGTTGTTAAATGTGTTCGGAAAAGCTGTGGCATGTACTGGATTGCTAGGATTTTGTAGGTTTAGGTTAAACCAGAACGCGTATTTGTTATGAATGGAAAAGTAATCAGAGCATATTGATTTTCTACCCATGAAAGTGGTATAGCAGGCATTAAAGCATTTTACCGCTTAAAATCGTCACAAAATAAAATGCTCATCATCACGACTGTGTGATTCTCACATGAGTTTTCGTAGTTTATGTAGAGTGAAGACTGGTCAAGGTTTCATTTTATACAACTGCCGGCTTGACGTTTGGCAAAGTTTGTATTCACGATGGTATAAAAAATATACACAACAGTGAACACTATGGAAAAAAATTGCCGTCGTTGTCTTGAGTGATCCGCGGCGTTCTCCTCGCTCACCACGGCAATTGCCGCGAGTGCCGCGATGAAATTCCAGCCCTGATGTTAAAATAATATTATAGAGTAACCTTATGTTGTTGTCCTGATCTTTTTCACCATCCTCATCTGTAGCTTCACTTTCTGTTCATCCACCACATTCCAGCGCTCATCCACGTCATAATTTTCTGCAGAACAGTCATCCTCAGACTCAGTTGCGCCAACACTATTTGACCACTTGTAAAATTATGATGATGTTGGCTGGTTATGGTCACTCTTTTCACGAATTTCACCATCTGCATTATGGCTCTCTTCTGCTTTTGACAGTTGCATTTGCTGCATGAAATAACCAGACAAAAAAATCCAAATTTTTTAATTTTTCCCAGTAAAGTAAAGCAAGAAAAAACCCCAGCTACAGTAAAAACCTGCTAACAAGTACCTTCCACTTTAAGAACCTCAGATTGAAATTAAGCATTTATATAAGAATATAAGAACCTATCCCAGGCTGATTTGGTAAAATGTAGGTTCTTGTTAATGGGTTTTTACTGCCAAATCATGCCAATGAATTGGCATATTATTTTATTATCAATTTACTATCATGCTCACACTCGTTAATTCTCTAATGGTTCGCTTCAGTTCTTTCACTCTCTTCTTTAATCGCCGATTCATCCTATATGAATTGTCGAGTCTTCTTTTGTGGTGACAATCAACATCACAGTTCTTGCTGCTCACTGGCGTTTCTTGAAGCACCGATAGAATCAGGGGAAGATCTTGAAAACAAAATGGTTTAAAGCCGCTGTCCGAAAAACGTATGTCAGGGTTCTTTTAACTGTGAGACCAACCATGAAATTCGGTTTAAAATTTCTTAGAGATGACAATGATGAAATCAGTTTGTATTATAGTTACCAACCCTCTGCCCAAGTATTTTTTGTATCGAAAATGAATTCAAAGGCAAAATATCAGCAAGGTCAAGGGTCAAAATTTATCATGAGGAAAATACAGGTTTTCCCCATCTTTCTTTGTTTTCTTTTGAACAATCGAAGACTGTCAACTGACCACGCATTAATGTTTATTAAACATCATTGTACTGTAGGCTACAGTGTACTTAATTCCAGTTTCAGTGTTGTGTAAATTCCCGAGTCTCTTGACTAAAGCAAATTTGCATTGATTTTTCCTGCCAAAAATTTAAGTTCAATCCCAATTACCTTTATGAATACTCGCTTTATTATAAGCTAGTATTTCAATAATTAACTACCAATAATACCCATGTCTATATTGAAGGACATTGAAGACTTATGGCATACAAATACTGTATTTGTATAGGGAGTGGACAAAAGTGGCCATCATTGAAAGTATGATTAATGTGGATTGTATAACTTTTATTAGAAAGATATATAAAGTTACATATTTTTAGAATGCATACGTCAAGATCTGCTCAAATGTGATATTAAATTCTGATTTTATCCATTGATTTAAAAAAATATATTAATTTTTCATGATTTTCGATCTTGTAACAAAAGAAGCGAATCTTAGTTCGACTTTTTCCAATTGGTCTTCTAAATGATTAATGGAGTTTGCATACTATGAAAGTGTTATAACAGCAAAATAGTTAGATATTTTGTTACCATTTCACTTGATTTCACTACAGCTTCACAGCGTGGCATGCTTTCAAAGTTAATGTATTTTTTAAACCAATAACAAAATTGGAATTGGATATCATATTTGAGCCGATATTGATGCATGCATTCTAAAATATATTACTTTACATATTTTTCTTTTCTCAAATAATAAGTAGTTATTCCACATTAAACATATTTTGAATGATGGCCACTTTTTTTTGTCCACCCCCTGTATGTCACAAGTCTTCAATGTTCTTCAAGATCTTTGATATAGGCATAGCTATTATTGGTAGTTCATTATGCAAATTTATCTCATGCCCAGTTTTGCTTAGCCTCCTTCGCAGGCGTTCTTTGCGGGCCTCGATATTTTCGTCCCCCACTAACGCCTGCTCAAACGAGCAACACATTCCGTTCCGAGAGATTGACCAATCAGAGATAGGCTCCTAAAATCTGGGAGGCTGACCTTCACCTTGTCCATATACACATTATACAACATGACCGAGCTTGATGAAAGTTAACCGATCTAAATTCATATGAAAGGGAAGGGTTGGTGTGGTATATTTATAATTATAGTGAAGATGGAGTATTTATATAGGACCGATATAAAGAACGCCTGTAAATGAGACTACTGCGACAGATTCGTTGGACAACGAAAGAAAATCTAACCTTGAGGCTTGACCTGACCGTTTTAACCAATATTTCAAAGACTATTGCTTATACGGTTTAGTAAAAATTTTGCGTGAATAGAATCAATAAGATTTTGTAACTGTGAATCGCGATATGAATACATGTGAATGAAATAAAGTTAAAAGCGTCACTGGAATATGTGAAGCTGGCCAGATAGATACATTTCGCCGACACTTGTAGTTTTTTAAAGCTTTTCGCACAGATTTATTTACACGACCAGCAAGAACATATTCATAATACCATTCTTCGTAAATTTTGTAAAGCTCTGAGCTATAATAAGCGAAATATTAGCTTTCAAGTAAAGTAATTTGGGCAGGCGCTTCAGACACTATAAGACACCTTAGCTTTGAGCGTTTGTTTACAATCTTAAATTTCTCTTACGCTCTACACTAACTTTCACGCTTATTTTTTTGTATAGGCAGCAAGAACATAGTCAAAACAGTATTCACCGTAAATTTCGTGAAGTTCTAAGCTAAACTTTTCAAAATATTAGCTTTCGACTAAACAAATTACACATAACAACACCAGCCCTATATTTAGCACGACAATGGTGTAATTTCTTTGGTCCACTTGAACATATTCGATTCAGATTCGTAAGTTCTCGCGTTTCGACTGCCACAATTAGAGAGTTTAAGCTTCACGTTTGCACGCCGAACGACAAATGGCAGGCGAAGAAGAATTTCTTATTTAAAACAATCACTCACAGAAAAAGACTACTCAAGCCCTATAGCGCAAAGTCACTATGATGACGAGGAAAAACAAAACGCAAAATGACGGGGGCCAGTAAAAACTACACTAACAAAATCAATTCTGCCATTTGCCGGAGCTCTCGAACGCGATGCTTAAGCTCTCTGGAAGCGCACCACATGTGCAAACCTCCTAGGTATGTCCTCCTGTTGTTGAACACCATTTTCTTTGAGAACGTTTAGTTTTTTGTGGGCCTTGTGTTGTTAACTACTCTAAGCTTATGTACTATGAAGTCTACAGGTGGAAAAGGCTGTTAAACTTGACTTGAGAATATGAGTGTTCATTGTGAAAAGTGGGGACTATATATAGGCATGGCCAATGAAACAAAGGACAATGAAAGAATGTAAAACGTTTTTATAATGAGTATATCTCTGGGTTTTGGCAAAGACAAACCTGCACGAGGTTTAATATCGACACATTTACTTTGTCGGTCAACTGAAGCACACCTGGGCCGGGGCAAAGAGAAACCTGCATGAGGTTTACTTCTTTGTCTGTCAACTTAACCACACCACCTGGGGAATACTTATATCCATGCTTAGCAGTTGTGACTCCCAGTTCTGGATATTATCTATTCATACAAGGCCAATGTAGAAGTGTGAACTGAATTGCTCCGCAATAAAAAAGTTCTCACTAGTTTGTATATACTGGCACTTGAAGCAAGACTGTCACGAAGATTTTTGTGTTGAAAATGAAAAACGTCACAAGCTTGATATTCTATATGATTAACATATTTCCGCGTTTCCTGTTGTCGTCGAGTTTTATTTTTATAACAACTGAACAGTAAATCGCTAAACTGAATAGAATATTAGATGTTGCTGGTCAGATAAACGGAAAACTTTGCGCAAATATGGGATCAGGTTGACGAATAACGATAGTACACCCGATGGAGCAGCTAGCTTTATAGAATTTGACCGCGCTACATTTAGCAAGCAATAGGTTAATCTTAGCGAGTTTTTTTTAGTTGATGAAGCAATTTTATGCTAACTGTTTGACTGGCGCAAATCCTGTGCACAGCTGTATATTTCTTTGGTACAACAGAACATCTTGTCGACTGAACATTATATATAGAAACAGTAGCGGATCAAGCAGCGCATTAGTAGCTTATTCACATCTCCCCCCCCCCCCTCCTGAAGTCAGAAAGAGACCAGAAAAATCGGGAAATTAACAAAAAAAAAAAAATGCGAATAGCAACCAGCTGGCAGCTGCGAAAAGCTATCTTGTAAAATTATTTTATGTTTATCTATATGGTACGCTCAACGTACATTTCTGGAACTCTGGCTCTATTTCTGAGATATTTACATTTATTTAAAGCCTCAAAAACCTGCCTGGCAACCCAAAAGCACGGGGCCTCCGGCGCTTGCTTATCCGCCACTGTTTAGAGGATTAATTACACGGTGGCATGAATATAAAAATTTTATGTTCGAGTGGTAAAAACAATATTTTACAAATAAGCGTAGCGAACAAGATGATAAAATTCATATCTTCAAGCTACTGTGTAATTTTCTTAATCTATTATATATATAGATTCAAGTGACATCATCAATATCTTCACTAGTGAGGATATGGAAAATATGTCACTGAATATTTTCTAGTAAAACAATATAGCATCTTTTGGAATGACAAAAAGTAACGCACCCTCAGCTAACTATTAAACTAAGGTTGAATGAGGTAAATGCAGTCACTAAGTACCCAGGGTCATTTAGCTATACTAATAACACCAGCACACTTCGCATTTTATTAGTCATAACTCGAAAAGTTAAATATTGAAATTAATTTTTATTCCATTAACTTGTTGTCCAAAATTTTATTCATAACTTATAATTTGCATGAACAGTGTATAATATATATATATATATATATATATATATATATATATATATATATATATATATATATATATATATATACTTAAGTTATTATAATTATTGTAATCTTTCCTCACTAACATTTCTTATTAAAAGTTAAAAGATAACTTTGGTTAAAACAGTTTTTAAATGAGTGAAAATGTTTAGCAATCTACCATAAATGTCAATTATTTGGGCATGAAACTGGTGTTCTTTAAACCTCTCGTTTCCCCTATTACCACGAGAATAAATTGCCTTTATAGCACAGCCTACTATATACATCTGTTGCAAGTCTAACATTTTATGTGTCATCAACAGCAACTATTTAATATAATAAATTACAAGTTCAATAGAGAAGATATAATTTGTGCAAAACACTATATTAAAAACCATTGATATATTTTTAATCATTTAAGTTATGTTACTATGATCAAAATTTGAAAAATAGTTATGCCTAAATAGTTATCTATACTGCTTATACAGTAATAGAATCATAAAAATAATAAATCATCCTTTAACATGGGACTCAAATTTTGTTTAGAACAATTGTTCTAAATGTCAATTGTTTTGACACCAAGAAAAGCTTCATTGACTCCCTAAGAGTGTCATATGGTGGAGGGACATTTCTTCTTGGGCCAAAAGTCACATGTGGAACTATTCAGATGTTTGCCACATCTTTAAAAGATGACTATGAGGAACAAGATCAACAACAAGTTTTTTACAATCCTGAATTTATGGGATACCAAGGCAAGAAGTATTGGCTTATTTCATCCAAGGTAAATAGTAATCTATTCTAACTGCACTTCTGCTCCCATTGGCTTACAGGTAGATAGTTTTGGGAAATGCGAGCCCATAAGCCAAGGAGCGAAGCAGTTCCGTGTTTCTCGTGGGAGGGGAGGTGGGGAAAACGCGTAATTACCAAAATGTGACACTATATTTTATTGCGGTTTCCCTACAAATACATACACATATGTTTACATAGCTATATCCTCTCAACTACACACCCGGGCGCCTCGTTTAACAAACTGACCCTGACTTACTGAGATCTCACTGTTTTATAGCCAATGTTATGCATGACTGCACTTAGAATAGTAATCTATTCTAACTGCACTTCTGCTCCCATTGGCTTACAGGTAGATAGTTTTGGGACATGCGAGCCCCGTCGCCGGGTAACCGCCTCTACATTCCAAACTTGGTAACTTTAGCCCCTCCTACCTTCAGGCCAACATCACCCGTAACTCACTTCCCCACCCAAAACTTATCCTTAAACCTCAACCCAAAACTACTCATTTGGAACGGAGGGAAAGAAAGGCTGAAAGCCTATTAAATTGTCACAATTCTGGAATCGAGTTCCTAAGTCCTCGGCTGGAATGCGACCGGCCTGTGAGAGAGTACTAACACCCAGTTTCCCCGACGTGTCAACAACCGAGAGAACTTTGTCCACCTGGGTATAATGGTCGACCATCTGTGTGGAACACCACCCCACGTGCGCGGCGATGTCGTTCTTTGAAGCGCCGAGCAGGCTGAGAAGGATCGCGGTACCACCCCTGAAACCATGAATAGTCTCATTTGTGTAGAGGCCCAGTGACCGGAAATATGTAACCAAACGAGCTTGAGCTGCAGATGCCAAGAATGGGGACCTCGATACCGAAGTATGTTTCGCTGTTGCCCGAAAAAGGAAGCCTGTACCCAAATCAACTTTCATTGCTGTACAAAGTGTACGGTAAAATTTGAGATTCTCAACGGGGCAAACAGCAAAGTTTCCCGATGGGCGAATAGGAATTGGTCTGGAAACACCTCCTCCGAGGGTCTTGCCAACGCCTTGGTGAATGAGCAAACTTCGGCCATCCGGGTGTAACAAAATGTCCACAGTTTTTAGCCTTCCTAGATCCGAGGCGCGTTGTCCAGTGAAAAATTCAAGACTGAAGAATGCCAAATCTCGCGCAAAAATATATTTAGATATGGCGGGGTTGGACAGAAGTATCCGCAAATGGTGGACCATTTTTTTTAATTTGTCGAAAAAGATAGGAGTAGCTTGGTTTGGGGATATTCTAGCTTCCATCTGCTCTGTTTGAATGGATTTTAGATATTGCTTCACCGAGAAATATGTAGCCGGGTTTCCAACGCCTAAACGGGCATCGTAATCGCCAGAACGGTCCAGAGCGTTGAAGAAGGAACGAAGCTTACCGATAGTGGAATCAACAGTTCCCGCAGACAAACGCGATGGGCAATCACACCGTCCTTTAACATGGGACCCAAGAAATACGCATGCGTTCTGATGGACTTTTGTTCTCCCTTTCCGGTCTTTCCAGATAAGAAAACGGATTACATCTTTAGGGTCACAAGAAAAAAGCGTTTTTGGAGGGTTGAAGGCACTGAGAAAAGTCTGTAACTCGACCTCCAATTGCGATTTTTGGCGTCCATATTTCGACAAAATCCTGACAGACTGAAGTTCAGCTATGCGACTGTCGATCAACGGTAGGTCGAGCTTTACCTTTTTGGCAGTTGGCCCTGGATGTTATCGCCGAGTGAGACTTGGCTTGTCCCACACTTTTGACAAAACACTGCACAGTCATCATTTGGGTAATGGCAGTCCTTACACACCTTTGCTGGGCGCCAGATCCGTGAAACCGCCTAAACGGAGAACATAGATCGGAAACCAGCACCACTCCCAACACTCTATAGACGAAAAGCCCAAAGGTCCCAGTCAAGAGGCCTGGATTCAAAAGTTCCCACACGCGTGGGGAAAAACAAAATACCAGGCTGCGCTTTCGACCCTACACGGAATTTGTCTATAGCACGTCCGTTGACCAATGGCCACCAGAAACGTCGAGGAAAAATATCGGGGATAACGATAGTAAACTGACAATGACAAGAGAGCAAAAACCTAAGGACTGGGCCGATCACAGCCAACGGAAGAAATACGTACGCATTCTCTTGCGCGTGGAGAGATTGAAGAAATACATTCACCCCTGCTGAATGCGGTGTGGGCCAAGGGGTAAAGTGGCGCAACGCTTTACCATCCGAACCGTTATGTACATTGGAGTCGAGGGACATCAGATCTACGGTATGAGGGCCCCAACGACGCTCCAAATCATCCCACGATTTTTCAGCGAGCATGCAGTCGGCAGCAGACAACACTCTGGAAGGCGAGTCCGCTAAGTTATCCTTCGAAGGTACGTGACACAAAGTGAGTCCAATGTTCAATCGTAGGGATAAAGCATGAATAGATTTTATGACCGCCGTGAGCTCAGCACTTTTACCTCCCTGTTTCTTCCACGCTTGAACGAGAGGCAGACTATCGGTGTGCGCATCAACCCGACAGTTAGATAAAGATGTGGCCGCCGCTGACAGAGTATGGAAAAGTGCGAGGGCCTCCTTAATTACGATAGGTTGGGAGAGATTATCAGGTTTCCAGTAGTCGCGAAGTGTGATGGGAGCCTGCTCATGAGGGAAAACCATTCCACCCCAGCCGGAGTTAGAAGCATCAGCATAGAACTTCAGCAACAGATGGCGCTCATCAAACCAAGGGAAGTGGCCTTGCCAATTATCGAGAAATCGCCAGTAAAGGATCTCATCGCGTAAATCCCCTTCAATCTGGATTCGCTTGTGAGGCTTGTTCCCGAGTAATCCGATTGCGCGGAAAACCGCGCGTGAATACTAACGTGCTGCCGGGACGGCAATAGAAAATGACGTGGTCTTCCCCGCAAAACGCTGCAACATGTGGAGGTCTATCGTACCCTGAGAGAGAACGTCTCCCTTAACGCCTTAAACTTCTCTTTTTTGTCATTCGGCAGTATGAAAGCCAAAAGGAGAGAGTTGGATAGGTAACCCAAAAAACGTACGCACTGGGCCGGGACTAAAGATGACTTCGAAAGAGCGAGAGTATATCCTAAAGCACAAAGTACATAAGTAACAATGTAAGCCGCTGCCTCCGCTTGTTGAAAATCCGTCCAAGGGCACGACTTTGGAACGACGAGCTGACCATTGTGCCTGTCGTCAATGTATTGACTGCAAGGGACCTTGAGGGAACGAATGTGACTAGTTGCTACCAAACCGGTGGAATGGTATACGTATGCACTAGCTTTCCAGCCGAACGGTAAAGAAGCGTATACAAAATAACAACCGTCCCAACGTAAACCAAACATCACTCGACTAGCCGGGTTAGTGATATATGATCATAGCCACTCTTATCGTCACAAACTGTCTGAAAATGGCCCGGGCCAACATACCGTGGAAGGTCGGATAGGTAATCCAGCGAAAATGGAAGGTCGCGGACCCACAGGTTAAGGAATCTCTCATCATGACACATCCTGGGTTTAGTTGGTTCAACTGTGATGGGCATTACTAAATGTGGAGGCTGGACCTGGCCAACTAGACCCCAAAATAGCAGAGATCCTGTGCGCACCCTTTACGCACATCTTTAATAGTTGAATCAATGAAATCCTTGAATTTTCCACAGGATGGGTTGTTCGGGAATTCGCGAGCAGGGGGAAAAGGAGAATCGTAGTGCTGTCCCGCAAATGTTCCTTTATACGGTCGAAAATATTTCCACGCGTCAACACCATTGCGGATGAAAGACAAAACCTCATCCGCCTTGCCCTTGGGAACGATTCTTTCCCATTCATCATAGTGATTGTGGAGCTCCCCAGGGACAAAAGTAGATGGATCACGGAAGATTACATCTCGAGGACTGGCAAAAACCTGACCACTTGATACCATACGCGGCGACGGCCTAGGGCCGACAAAACTAGTGGGCGAACCCTGCCAATCGCACCATTGGACAGTTGGTTTGGGGTGGGTTTGGTTATAAAAGGACCGGGATTCAGCGATCTTCTGACGCTTGAAGGCAGGGACATCCTGAGAAAGAAAAGACCAATAAGAAAAGGAAATATGACCCGGAACCCACCAAGGGAACGCCCACTCCATTGTCGGCCCTAGGCAGCCCGTAAAGGCATAAAAGGCATTAGACGCCCGCACCTAGTTCCAACAATGGTAGGACAAAGAAACTGTTTTCGCGAGGAATATAGGGGGAAAACACTCTATACAAGGCATTTGGGGAGCAGCGACCTCGGAATCGACGGGAAAATTACTAACAACAAGTTTAAATGCAATACTTTATTAATATCCTAATGGTTAAATGAAATACCACAGACGAGGTGAAAAATAATTTTATTCTGCATAATACGTGCAACAGGCACGCAACATAAATGTTAATTCAAATTCAATAATAAAGGGTTATTCTAATTTCTAAGTGTTGGTGAAGTTCCGAGATGGACAGTGTCGCTGAAAATGACCCTGGCGGCCACAACTAAAACACACCATGCTGCGCCCACGGCCTGGGCGCCAACTGGATCCGCGACCCCCCGTCGGTCGACGGTATGGATGTGCCATGCCCATGGGAATTGGCGGTCTAGAACTTTTTACCATTTTCGCGATGGTTGACGCGACCGAGGTTTCTTCTTTAGTGCCCAGAAGGCGAATAATGACATCCCCAAATTCTGGCCGATAGATCAAGGGCCTGGTCTGCCGGAGAATGGCCTCGAACTCGGCCGTTTGTGGATGGTTGGTACATCTTGCCTCATCCGACAGGCTTTGCAAAGCGGAAGATATCATGGTTGGGTCACGTAGACGAGCGGGAGCCGACGCCAGTTGCCTGACTAATTGTAAAGCAGCATCCACACCTCCGGAGCCTGCCCGGCTTGACTTTAAGGCCTCTACCTCTGCCTTAAGGGCTTTTAATTGATCTTCAACCTGAAAAGGGCAGAAAAATCACAATCATACTACAACTTCCCTGCGAAGTAAAGTAGATCTAAACACAAGGTTGTTTCAAAATCCTTTAAGATCAGTAATGAATGCAACGCATTGCCCTACAAAACGACCGTTTGAACAACACAAATAATAAAAATATGTAGGCATGCACTGTACTGCATGGATGCGTTAGGTATATCTTCGAACACGGAAACAAATTGTAGGCTACGAGAAAAAACTGAAAAAATAGGCATGAGAGTGTAAACAACAAAATTAGCATCGCAGCGAATACTAAATCAGTCATGCATGTGTAGACTCAAGGGAACTAATTATTAAGCACGGTATTGACTATTGTTCTATTGCACAGTTGAACGAATGCAAGGCAAAGTGCGATGGAATCGTTAGAAAGTCATTGGCAATTATCATTGACATTGTAAAACCATGTTTTACAGGCACAACTGAGACGCAAACTACACGGAAAATATCAATGCAGTGAAAAAGCTTAAACCAATATAGATAAAAACTATGCAGTCTAGTATCAGCTGTCAAGTATACACAAAACATTGGCCTCAACCCATGTATAAAGTAGCAGTCAATCATCCATTACTCATTCGACATTGCTCATTAGACACTACTCATTACTGACACGAGTCATTATAATTATACTGTATGTCTGTAAAACGAGAAAGCGGCTTTATCCTTTAGTCTGGCCCCAACCACACTCGCTTAATCGCAATAGCGTTGAGTTCGTTATGCTGGCCTCACCCAGATCTAACCCGCCACGAGTGTTTACCCCAGCAAAAGGTCCCAATGCATCAAAGCTATACTGTAGCCGGTCCACAGGCAAAGGGAAGGGCAGCAATCGAAGGCTAAGCCTAAGGTGCAAAAACATGCAGCTATAGAGTATAGAAGTATAGATACTATCCCGCAGCCGTACAAAGGGATATCCGTAGGCGTAGCCAATGAAGCGAACATCGCATTACAACCGTTTGTTTAACTCGACTACAGCCAACAAATGCATCTCGTGTTGTAACTATATAGCAAACATTTCCCTGGACGGGCCCCAACCCATTGCAGTCTTAACTAAAAACGACAATACGCCGTTCGCATTGAATACTTAATACAAGATGAGTACGATAAAACAAAAATCGCTCGGCCCCAACCGAGGGAAAAAGCAGACCAAAGTCAAAGAGATAAATAATGAAGCATTAAAACAAAGACATACCTCGCCAGCTGGCTGGACCGGTCCTTGGGCTTGTGGCGGTTGAGCTGCTTCAGCTTCAGGAACAATATCGGCTTGGTCTTGAACGGCGTCGGCTTCGTGAACGCCAGCAGGGATCTCCACCGGCAAAACAACCGCTACATCGTTGGGGACTTGGTTCTCGGCCATATGGACTAACTGTGCTCTGGTCACAGCGTTTAACAAACTGACCCTGACTTACTGAGATCTCACTGTTTTATAGCCAATGTTATGCATGACTGCACTTAGAATAGTTCATATAATATACACGCCGGGCTGGTACGCGAACAATTGTGGCCAATTGGCGCGTCCGCAGAAAATATTCAAAATGGCGGGGAAATATTCAAAATGGCGGCCAATGTCATATTTAATTATTCAATTATAAATTTAAAGGATATAAAAGGATGTGAGAAACCTGTGGATTTTTGGGGCTAAAATAGACCCTGGCAGTGGCTAGCACAGCTCATAGCTCTTTAATACACAGATCTTTCAAAATGAAAGAGAAATTCATATTTTATTTGGTCCAAAGGAAAACATCGATAGTATTTATTTCACCAAGTTGTGGACGCTAATGTTATCGGTAAGGGAGTTCTTCTGCATATCTGAGAATTTTAAAACCATAGAATTCTTCCGCTTTGTCTAAAGTACTAATTCATAGCTTTTGGTTTCAGGTAAATCTGTGTGATACACAAACTTTTTGATCGAAATGTCGGGTCTTGTAACAGCCGTCTAGGCACCGATGGGAAAGCAAATAAATGGTCGTAAATCAAGTAACAAAAGCTCGTCATGGAAGCGCTTTCCCCTTGGAGAACTTGCCAAAAGAAGAAAAGAAGTAAAGGAAAGATACTTGGCTCAAAACGCTGGGCTAAAAGCAGTGCAAACGATGTACAGAAAATCAGAAAGAGGGTTTGTACTTTAATTCTTATGTTCAGCTCATGATGCACTTCTGGTCAACATTTTTGGTCAATATATATATATATATATATATATATATATATATAGGTAGGTAGTAATATTTATCGCAATGTGCAAATGATAAATAACTTATTGAAAATACATAGCAATTTAGAAGAACTTCATGTCTTGTATATAGATTGAACGCCAAAAAGAAAACCTCTCCTTACTCAATGGAGAAAACCAGTCCTTGTCTGTTCGAAAGAGGTAATTTGAAAATGAAAAGTCTAAAGAAAGTCAAGTGTCATTTAAAAGGAAGACAAGCATAAGACAAAAGGAACCCTCTACGTTAAGTCCAGAAAACTCAATTCACAATAAATATTCACAATAAATTCATGTCAGGCCGATCAAGTAGAAGAAGGCGAAAGGAAACATTAGATTACTGTAAGAACCTACATGGGGACTCCAAAGGTAATGTGCATATGAATAATTATTTATTAGTTAGATTTTTGCATACTGCATGTGATCGGTTGACCACAGCTATGATGAATTTGATCAGACACAGAAATATATGGAACAAATTTTATATACCGGTACCAGTAAAATGGAGGTGTACTGTACGTTGTGTTACATATTTATTTTATTTATTATTCATAAACTTATGGGCTCTTTTTAGGGTGAGGGGTTATTTCATGACTTAAGATGTACTTTGCTTTTAGGTGAAACCTCGGCAGCTCTGGCTGAGATGTGGGTTACTTTGATCAATCAGAGTACACCTGAGCAAATTAAAACATATCTTGGCACATCGACAAAGATACAAAATAAGGTTATACCTGCATTAGTAAATAAGCAAGTTAAAGAATGTGAAAACAGTACAGATAACATGTGTCGCAGTTTGAAAATTCTTTACGAGAAAGGCCTCTTAGCCAAAGAAAAGTATAAATCTGTATGTAGAAATATTAAAATAGTTGATCAGTCAATAGGTAATCCAAAGCTTGTCTACTATGACAAGTTGATTGCCTTCATAAAGTCAGTAGATATTGATAATGTGCATGATTTTGCATCTGATTGTTGCAAAGATATAGGTGAATTTCAGGAGTCAGTTCACGGGTCCTATAGAGATTTCTGCAGTTATGTACTAATTTTAGCAGAGCTGTATATACTAGTTGACCAGACGTTAGGATCTGAATCATTTTTCCAATCGCATTTTGGGAGTTTGCCATATCACTTTAGGATTGCTATTGGAGCAGATGGTGCTCCATTCGGTAAAGATGATGAAGCTACGGCATGGCTTGTCTCTTTCTTAAACGTCGGTAAGCATGTCCAAAGTGAAAATGACAATTTCCTTCTATGTGGGGCAAACTGTTCAGAAAACCATGAAGCTATGAAGCAATATGCTAGGAAGTTGATCCAGGATATCTCACACATTGAGAAACAGCTATACATTATTAATGGTTTTAACTGTAAATTTACAGTTGAACTTATCCCCTCAGATATGAAATGGTTATCCACTATGAGTGGAGAGCTCAATAATGCAGCTTACTACTTTTCCGGCCCTTTTGGAAATGTACATAGTGATAACAAGGGAACCCCAAATGGCTCTCTAGGGGAGGATCCATCATGCACATGGCACCCATGGAACTATGAGGAAAGGATTAAGGTAGCAAAACAAGTTGCCAAAAAAAGAGAGCAATTGTCCCAAACCAATTATTCTTCTGTAACTAAAAGGAATAAGCTCCTCAGTTTCATTAGGGGAAAACAATCCAGACAGGAATATGAGCCACTTCTAGGTAAATTGATAGATTGTGGTTTTGCTGAACCGCTGCATAATGGCAATAATGCTTGGGCCAATTTACATGTTCTCATGCTTGAAATAGCTTTGGCTAAGTCAAATATTACACCAAGTTGCAAACAAATTGACAGCTTGCCAGCTAATTCACCTTTTGTTGTTTACACAACAGTTTTACAAGACAAGTTACGGGTCACTCGGCTAGCTAAAAAAATTAAAATATGGTTCAATGAAGGTCGAAACAGTTCTTTTGCGTATAGGTTTACAGGTAAAGAGACAAAAATATTTTGTCACAAATTTACGTTTATTTTGCAAGCATTGAGTGACGCAACTGATCCTCCGGAGACACAGTTAAGGATTGCAGTCATATCATTTTGTTGTTTACAATTGCGAGATGCTGTATCATACTTTTCTCGCATAAACATTACTCAAATTGAAGTTGAAAAGTGCAGGAAGGCTTGCCTATACTTCTTTAATGCTTATTCACTGCTTTTACGATCTGTCACACCAACAGTTTGGACTATAGGTTTTGCCATACCAAGACACCTCCAAATCTTATTTAATAGATATAGCATGGGGTTGGGCCTCAATAGCATGCAAGGTCGGGAAGCAAAGCATGTAAGGCTTTCTCAGTTCGCTAAGCACTCCACAAAATCTATACGGTGGTCTATGGTCCTACGTCACGACTATATGTGTAATGTGTGGATTCGCATGCATGAGCCAGGTCGTAGTTTCTATACTGTATACAAAGAGCAGTATATTCTCAAAGAAACAGAGTTGGAAACTTTCTTTAGATAAAGGCATACTTAGTTGTACTATTTGTTCATCAAATGTTTTTAAAGCAGTTAATGAAACAGCAATAGCTGGTCATTTGACCAAAGATATATGCATCATTATTAATAAGAAAAAATAGTTATCACACCAGTCAGAAGATATTTTACTATTTATTAGGTCTAAATAATCTAATATTAGTATACTGGTTTTAAATATTGAGCTAGTGCATGATGTATTTTATCATATATTAATTATTGTTGTTTTTATTATATTAATATATGTTTTACCTTATGAGCTGAATATATTTATGAACTGAATATGTTATGAACTGAATATGTTATGAACTGAATAGTTTTTAAACTATATTTAATTTAAAGATATTTATATGCTATTTAAAACTGAATAAAGGAAATTTCCACAAAATTCTCGACTCGCTTTGGTGCATCTTTCACAAATAACTACATCATTAAAAGTTCATATAAAGAAATTATTCATGCAAATGAGGTTCAGGGTCACAGTATATGCGAGGGAATTTCCAGAACTTTGCTATACTGTATATATCTGTATTTAAGAAAAATAAAATGGCCACCTGTGTTTATATAGCCTGATGAAAACACGAGAGAGTTGGGAGGATTTGAAAGTTTATGAGAACCGAAGCTGTAAGCAAGGGTTTACATAAGTACTTTTGAATTCTTCCAAACTCACATGAGTGTTTGCATCTGGTTACATAATTAAACACAGAGTGTCCAGTTTCTATTTCTTTTACAAAATAAGACTGAAAAATAGGCTGTGATGTCAACAACTGCGTTAGCCTGCCCTCTCCAACCATCCCCCAAACAAGCTCCAATTGTGTTTGTATAGCCTGATACAAACACAGTAAATGACCAATCACAGCATGTGTAAGACACAACTTATTTTATAAATAATATATACAATGTCGAGTTCACTGCCCAAAAATAGAACTTAGGAGCAGAATTTACCCTGTTAACATGCACCATGTACTTAAGATACAAATCAATTCAAACAATTATAAACAATAATTTTAACAAGTTTAACATACAAAATAAGTTTTTCGAGAATTTGTCTTGGGTCTAGGTAAATAAAACATGTTGGGGAACACCAAATGCATTCCAATGGCCATACCGAATAACAATCTTTATATTTTCTTGCGTTTTCGAATATTTAATACTAAGCGGATGATCAGAAGAAATAATGGCTTTACTGTATGCTCCGTCTCTTGACAATTTCAACAGAATATCCGTTTCCTTAACTGTAGAAGTTTCATTTATAACATGGGCCATCCACTTCATGGCAGCCTCTGCACTTGCTATTTGAAGCTGCTCCACACATTTTGTATTCTTGACAACAGTACCATAATCGCCTCTTAAAATAGTTAGTTTTAGCAACTCAAATACTTCTACGGGCATGTTTCTAATGATTTGTACTTGCCAGGGATGAGGTTCTAGCTTTCATTCTTCTGCGAACAATGTGGCTCCAACGAAGCAATTCCCTGGAAACTATTGGGTAAATCTTTGCAACATGGAACATACACGCATCCTCTCCGGTGAACAAATACTTTTTTGTCACTTCTCTAGATCGCTCAAGAATTTCAGAACAGATTTCCCTTGCTAGTTCATTGTTGTTTGCTTTTTTAATGTACTCTCTCACTAAGTCGTGAAGATCAACAATAAGAGACGCCATCTTTTAAATTGCTAACAGCTGACTATTGCTGCAGGCTCATGCCATTTCATCTGGCCAATTTCGCGCCCTTTCCAGCCCGGCGTGATAGATGTAATATAATTATGTAAACAAAAACTATATATATATACATATATCGTTATGTAAGGTATACGTAGTACATTGATGCCTAATTAATAAGGCTTGCTGAAAGCTCTGCTTTTGACAAGTACTGTACCCATGACATTTTGTTGTTTTTTGTTGGTCTGGCTGACAGGCTGGAATGGATTGATGGCTAATGTCAACCCATTGTTGCCTTAGGCTTGCCATTTGAAGACTAACGTTGTCTGCAAACCTAGTCAGTTACCATCTTTTCCCAGCTAGTCAGTAATACCATATTTATTGTCCCAGCAAATGGTTGATGTCGCGTTACAACCACATTTTGGTAATGGTAATTGAACTAAAATTATATAATAATCTTTAGTTAATTACTATCCTGTTTTATTCTTTAAATATGTATTTGCAGCTGCACATTGAGGATGGCAAGGTTTTAAGCACAGAAGAATATAAATTCATGATAATGGATAAATGCACTGGAGCATTATCAGCTCGAGATAAACAAAGAGCTCCTTCATATGGATAATTTAAAAAGTGCCATGAAGAGGTAATTTTTAAAAAAAATAACTACTCATTTAATTAAATTAGTTGTATATTAATATTCTAATTGTGCTTGTTTCTCTAATTATGCTTTTTTCATATACTGTATATATATACATAAACTAAATTAATCTACCAGCACAATTAAATAGTGTAGACTACATCTTTATTGAATGCATGATATTAACTGCACAAATACATTGTTGAGAATACCATAAATATTTAACTTGCATTAAGAAAAATAACTAATTGCCTGTGTTGTGTCTGGGTGGGTTGGTGGGAACACTCATATATGCTACATATACCTGCAATGGTGGCAAAAAAAAACTTAAAATAAACTCAGCTAGCTTATATATAGTCTCCCAGTATTTTTGGACCTATTATGTGGGGGGGGGGGGGGGGAAGCTTTTTAAATTTAGTAATCCTGATCAGTTACTAATTCCAGATTCATACATGATAAACATACAGGTTCCATTTGATGTCAGCACCATTTGGCCAAAATTTTGTTCCATTTCAAATGGCAACAGCATTTACGCTTGGAAGACTGGTCCGAAATGGCTTAAATCCGGATGATGTTTGGAGTAAGTTTGCTATATAAACAAATTTCATTTTAAACGGGTACATTTTTTATTGTTTTACAAAAGTTTAATGTAACTTATAAAATTTATGATATATATATATTTTTTTTTATTGTTGTTTGACTATTGTGCAGCAGGGCCTCTTTAATATAGGCAGAACTTGTACAAACATATTGATCCATTTAGTTCATTCAAGTGTGTCATTCAAATAAAAATCGTATTTCTGTTGGATTACGATTCCCACCTGGTCAATCGATAGCTGATGATCCCGTTTAGGGTGAAACCTCTGGTAGCGAAGACTTTAAGGTAAAACTATACTTTATACTTTGTATATATATATATATATATATATATGTATATATGCTAAAACGGCGATCAATACTAGACATGATAAAATAATAGGTTTGCATGAATCTGATCTAAAACTTTATTACTAAATTTTCAATCACTGACTGTGATCTTCATCAGCGTTAAAAAGGATAAAAAAATGTGTACAATGCCAAGCTGTTGGGTAGTGGCCCTTATATATATATATAATATATATGTACAAATTATGCATTATTGTTCTTAGTTCGGACTAGAGGGTAGTAGACCTTGGGGAATTCGCTTCTTTCATTAACTGTGTTGTTTATGTTATCTAAGATGGAATATATATATATATTATATACATTATTATTATAAGTGTGAGGTCTAGATGAAGGATAATTGGTACATCTTCTTTCTTCCCTTGTATGGACCAATTAAACCATTAGACAAGGTTTATATTAAGGGAAAAAAGGAACATGATGGCCAATACAGACCAATTCTTCAGACTTCTTAATCCTGACTAACCAAGCTCATTATAAGTTATTTAATTATTATATGGTCAAAACTAGAGCCCTTGTTTTCAAAAACTTAAACTTTGACTTTGGTTTAATTAATATTGATAGTGACAAAAGTCCGCAGACAAAATATATGCCCTAGCTAGCTATGATGACCTATTTATAGCTCTTGAGGTTGTTGTTATTTCAAAATATTGTTTAAAAAAAATTTAGAACACACATATACTACGCAAGAAAATGATTATGGTAAAAACAACACCTTCTAATGTCTTTTTTAAATTTTCATCAGTTAATAAAACAAAACAAAAAAATGCAAGCTAGACATTAAAATTCTTATTTCATAAACATTCACAAAATAAATTACAGGTGTGAGCAGTTCATACTGATGGTTTCCATGCAACCACTAATTGGCCCAATCAAAATGTTCCATTTTTAAGATATGGACTGATCTGCCATATACCTTAATATTATTATTACTACTACTATTTTAATTACATCTAACATTTATAATCACTCTAACAATAAATTAGATTTTGAAAATGCACTGGTTTTAACTATATTCTAGCTGAGAGCTCAATTGATATGGTTTTTTCGACTACGAAATGTATTGGAAAGTCACTGAGCCTCTTTATCATCGCCCTTGGACAAGGCATACCCAGCAGGGTTCACCTTATGTTTCTGAGTGGGGGCAATCAGCTGTTGTGTGGAACATCAGCGTAAGTATAAGTTTAAAAGTACATGTAAATGGTTGTTTTTTGTGCCCTTACAAAACGTCTATCATTATGCACCTACCGGAATAGGCTGTATACAGCCTGAATATATACATGCACCTGTAATTCAGTCTGAAATCTTGCAAGACAGCTTGTCAATCCCCAGTTGAGCTTCTCACATCTGTGAAGTAGATTTTGAGAGGTTTAATACACATATGATTCATTATTTGATTCGATTATTTGATTGGATTACTTCTCAAACTTTTAACATTTTATATTTGCATTTCATTTATATATTATTATATAGGAAGAAGATGCAGCAAAGATGATCCAGACATAAACAAACCATTTGGCGAGTTTCTTCTACAGGTTCAGGGAAGGTTGATGTCCGGATCTAATAAATATATATATATATATATATAGATAGATAGATAGATAGGTTGAGTAGGTTATAATAACATTTGGCAGAGTGCTCAATGGATACCCAGAGCATATTAAACAAATGGAGGTAGAACGACTCAATAAATTTGATTAGGCATATTTATTACTATTTAGTTTCGTACCACGAGATGTGGCACTCTTCAGATAAAAGGCCGTTTAGGCCGTTTAGGCCGTTTTATCTGAAGAGTGCCACATCTCGTGGTACGAAACTAAATAGTAATAAATATGCCTAATCAAATTTATTGAGTCGTTCTACCTCCATTTGTTTATATATATATATATATATATATATATATAAAGTATGAAGTATAGTTTTACCTTAAAGTCTTCGCTACCAGAGGTTTCACCCTAAACGGGACCATCAGGCGACTGAAAAATATCGGTTAGTGGGCTGCTTAAATGCGTTAGTTGGAGCGTGGGTGTGGGCGTCGAAACGTCCGGCGCATTCTTTGGAGCGTGGGTGTGGGCCTCGAAACGTTGCGCGCATTCCTTTGATTGTTTAGGTTGATGATCCGAAATCTATTTTTGTGCCGACACGTCGAAACTATTTCTGATCTTTTGTTTAGTAAGAGTTGTTTGTCTGCCTTCATGATGAAAAGTTTTTCGTCCAAACATAAATTGCATCTTTTTTATCCTCCCGTGTAAGAAATTGAGTGTTTTAGTATAGACCAGGTTATGTCGAAACTTTGGTTTTTTTCTTTTAGATTCCAAATGTATTTCGAAAGTTCCGTCTCATTTGAATACTTTTTATTCTGGAAAGATTTAGTATGGTTACGATATCGCTCTTTAAATGTACTTGCTGTCATGCCAATGTATTGCTTAGTGATGTTCGTGTTGCTTATGGAAATAGATGCCTTGTATACTATGTTGTTTGTCATGCATTGCCCACGTAGGGGGCAATTGTCCTTAATCCTGCAATTGCAACTGGTTGTAACTATGCTTCGTGGCTTGCTTTTCCTGATTGTGCGTGAATTATGTTTCGTGATAATAGACTTGACGTTGTTCATGCAACTATAGCTAATCTTGACTGTGTTTCTGTTAAAAAGTTTGTGAAGCTTGTGTCCTGGTCGAAAGTGCTTGTCAATAAGGCTAAGAAAGTTGCGTCCTATGTTTGTTTTCACATTTTTGTTAAATGGAGGGTTAAACCAGATGATATTGCGGCCCAACTAACGCATTTAAGCAGCCCACTAACCGATATTTTTCAGTCACCTGATGATCCCGTTTAGGGTGAAACCTCTGGTAGCGAAGACTTTAAGGTAAAACTATACTTCATACTTTGTATTTTGCTCTATCTATATATGGTATTGAGCACTCTAACATTTCGTAAACCAAAACTCACTTATATTCGCACCCGTATACCGGTTGTGCACTCTTGTTTACGTAGTTTTGTAGTTTTATAGTATTATACCTTAAAAATGCGAAAATTTCGGTTTGACCATTCACTGAAAAACATTCCAATACCACCACAAGATGCTTATTTGAAAGATTTGATCGAAAAAGTTGAAAGCGTAATAAAACGTATGAGATGGAAAGCTCACTTTTTTCTTAATGGTGATAGAAACCCGTCAAAAAATAACCATTTCGGACTGCCTTCTAACAAAACACCTCCCACTGTTTTGGATATTAAACCTTTCGAAGACGACTTAATAAAACTCATTGAAAACACCAAATTTCGGCATACGAGCAATCCATTTCAGGAATCTTTGGCAAACGATTTGAAGAAAATTAATTCGTCACCTAATATTTTTGTTTTCGCCGACAAAACTAGAAACATTTATGAAACCTCGCTCGACACATACAACAATCTTTTGCATGACAATATAACAAAAACATATAAACATGGATCAGAGGGCACCATAGAACAGATAGACAATGAACTGAAACACATTTCGAATAACTTGGGAATTGGCGACCGTATTGAACACATGAAAAAACGCGAAACATTTATTTCACTCAAAGACCATAAGGATAATTTCGAAAACAACCCAACATGCCGATTAATTAATCCTGCTAAAAGTGAGTCCGGAAAGCTCAGCAAAGTAATTCTTGATAAAATCAACTCTAAGTTAAGGAATATTTTGAACGTAAATCAATGGAGAAACACACAAGAAGTAATAGAATGGTTTGGCAACATTGAAGAGAAAAGCAGACATACCTTCATTTCGTTTGACATTGTTAATTTCTACCCTTCAATTTCTGAAGACCTTCTGGACCAAGCATTATCTTGGGCCAGAAATTTGGCTATCATTACCGAAAGTGACATTTCAATAGTAAAACACGCTAGAAAATCGCTCCTTTTCAACAACGAAAAACCGTGGATAAAAAAAGACAGCAACAGTTTATTTGATGTTACCATGGGTAGCTATGACGGCGCTGAAGTATGCGAACTAGTAGGCCTTTTCATTCTAAACGACCTAGGGAAAAAGTTTGGCAACCAAAATATTGGCCTATATAGAGACGACGGATTAGCAGTACTAAAAAATAAGACCGCACGATTGGCAGACAAAACAAGAAAAGATCTTCACAAAAGTTTCGAACAGTTTGGCTTAAAAATCACGGCAGAAGCAAATTTAATTTCAGTAAACTTTTTAGACGTTACTTTCGACCTAAGCAATGGAAAATACAAACCTTTTCGAAAGACCAATGACGATCCATTATACATAAACAAGCAATCAAACCACCCACCAAGCATTTTAAGACAGCTACCTACATCAATCAACAAGCGCATTTCCCTCCTCTCGTCTGACGAGCGGACATTCCATGAAACCGCACCAATTTACCTAGATGCATTAAGGCGCAGCAATTTCAACCATGAGCTAAACTACACACAAGAAGCACAGCAAACACGCAGAAATAGACACCGCAATATCATCTGGTTTAACCCTCCATTTAACAAAAATGTCAAAACAAACATAGGACGCAACTTTCTTAGCCTTATTGACAAGCACTTTCCAGGACACAAGCTTCACAAACTTTTTAACAGAAACACAGTCAAGATTAGCTATAGTTGCATGAACAACGTCAAGTCTATTATCACGAAACATAATTCACGCACAATCAGGAAAAGCAAGCCACGAAGCATAGTTACAAGCAGTTGCAATTGCACGATTAAGGACAATTGCCCCCTACGTGGGCAATGCATGACAAACAACATAGTATACAAGGCATCTATTTCCATAAGCAACACGAACATCACTAAGCAATACATTGGCATGACAGCAAGTACATTTAAAGAGCGATATCGTAACCATACTAAATCTTTCCAGAATAAAAAGTATTGAAATGAGACGGAACTTTCGAAATACATTTGGAATCTAAAAGAAAAAAAACAAAGTTTCGACATAACCTGGTCTATACTAAAACACTCAATTTCTTACACGGGAGGATCAAAAAGATGCAATTTATGTTTGGACGAAAAACTTTTCATCATGAAGGCAGACAAACAACTCTTACTAAACAAAAGATCAGAAATAGTTTCGACGTGTCGGCACAAAAATAGATTTCGGATCATCAACCTAAACAATCAAAGGAATGCGCGCAACGTTTCGACGCCCACACCCACGCTCCAAATGAATGCGCCGGACGTTTCGACGCCCACACCCACGCCCCAACTAACGCATTTAAGCAGCCCACCAACCGATATTTTTCAGTCGCCTGATGATCCCGTTTAGGGTGAAACCTCTGGTAGCGAAGACTTTAAGGTAAAACTATACTTCATACTTTGTATTTTGCTCTATCTATATATGGTATTGAGCACTCTCTAACATTTCGTGAACCAAAACTCACTTTATATTATATATATATATATATATATATATAGTTTGTCAGCATACCTAAGTGTCTCATTAGAACGCATCCAGAAACGAGCATTGAAAATAATATTTGAATATGATACATCATACAATAAGGCTCTAGAATTAGGTAGCCTAAATAAACTCTCAGAACAGCGTTTTCAGCTCTGTGATAGTTTTTTTTGTTCAATTTTAGCAAATTCTCACAGCAAACTGTTTAACTTGCTCCCCCATAATACAAACCCTATAAGTTCCTTGAGAAATACCAGACATTTTACCATACCCTTCTGTAAGACAGACCGGTTTAGAAATTCATTTATAAATTCCGCTGCTAAGCGTTATAATAACTTATATTGTAATTGAGGATTTTATATTTTAGATTAAGTTTTATTCTTAATTAACTAGCCCATTGGATGTAAATAGTTTAATTTAAAAAAAAATTCAAATTCGTAATTGTAAACCTTGCCAATTCAGTTTTTGCTGTAATAACTAAGGTCTTCCTTAATAAAACGATCTATCTATCTATATATATATAGAAGCTTTAATCAAACTCACTAAGTAATACAGCACTACAATAATAACAACAGATGACAATACATTACAAACAGTAAAAGATGAGTTTGATAAGGGGCTAGCGAACGGACACGAGGTCCCAACTAGGCAAACCCCGTACATAAATTAATAATTCAAGACAATACACAAAATGGTCCGCTATTTACTACTATACAGAATGCACCATTATCCGCACCCGACGCCGACCTCAGTCCCCTACCCCGAAATCAAAACGATTTAGTTTGAAATAGACGGATAATGAAAGTAATAAAGGGCTGATCCCGACGTCAAGTACTGAAAACGACGCATCCTGCTATTCCTGCGTCTTGCCTAAAAATCTCAGCAGCAAAAAGGTCTGTCAATAGTCCTACAATTAGGACATACTGTCTTCCACGTGCTTACTCTGTCTGTGTCAAAGATAGTGTTTAACTTATTGTGATAGAGTTTATACAATTGAGTTTTAAAGGAGGCGAAAGTAGCTGACTCACGAATTACAAGTGGTAAATTATTCCAAAGTTGAACAATACGATTAAAGAAAGAGTCTCTGAACAGTGTTGTACGAAGACGGTGAACTGGACGAAGATTTAGATTATAAGTAGAGCTTCTGGTACGGCCACTAGAGATACAAACATATGGGCTAAGCTGTATATTGTATGAACCGTTTAAATATTTATAAACAAAACATAGGTCACGGCATTCTAGCCAGTAAGAAATAGGGAGAAGACTCAAGGAAATTAAGCGTGACTTAACGTTAGGATCGCTATTACAATTAAGAATAAAACGTGTGGCACGCCTCTGCACACCCTCTAATAATTTTAGATCAGTAATACATGACTGAGGAGCCCAGACCTCACTGGCGTAACTTAGTTGGGAGTGCACAAGTGACAAATACAGCAATCTTCGGTGGGCTGGTCCTATGTAGGCACTACCGAAGTGCCCCCGTAAAAAGCCAAGCATCTTGTTGGCTTTGGCTACAACAGAAGATATATGGAGGCTCCAAGTGAGCTTGTTGTTGACCATGACCCCGAGATCTTTTTGAGAGGAAACTGCAGCAAGAGCATAGTCACCAATCGTGTATGGACTAACTGCAAGAGATTGCAATGGACTGGTTCGCTTTCTAGATATTCTTAAAACTTCGCATTTATTGCAGTTAAAAGATAGTCCCCATTGCTTAGACCAATTGGATAAGCAAGTTAGATCACTCTGAAGAACAGTATAATCCTCGGGGTTATGAACCACTCGGGAGCATTTGGCGTCATCAGCGAAGAGGGCGATGGTGGTAGTGCTGTTGATAACATCAGGCAAATCGTTGATGTACAACAGGAATAGAAAGGGACCCAGTATGCTGCCTTGAGGAACACCAGATGTTACAGGTGCCCATGGGGAGAATATGCCATCAACTAGAACCCGCTGAGATCTGGAGGTTAGGTAGTCGGTAAATCACGCGTGTAGAGGACCCTGGATGCCAAACAGTGATAGTTTATGCAGGAGTTTACGATGGGGCACCGAGTCGAACGCTTTACTAAAGTCTAGATAGACGACATATATTTCCTTTCCAGCATCTAGTGAGGTACCCAAGTTGTGAAGGACAGACAGCAACTGTGTAACGCAGGACCTGCCTTGGACAAAACCATGCTGTACAGATGTTAGGAGATGGATGAGCTCGGGCATCAACTTTTTAAGGATGCAACGCTCGCATAGTTTGCTGACTATGGATAGTAGTGAAATCTGACGATAGTTTGTGATCGAGGCTTTACTTCCTTTTTTAAACACCGGTGCTATGTTTGCTTGTTTCCAATCAGAAGGCAACTTTCCCAAGCGTAAGGACTTGTTGAAAAGTAAGCATAAAGAGGCCGCCAGTTCGCACATTCTTTAAGTATTCTGGGATGCAGATCGTCTGGTCCAGGTGTTTTGCTGGAATTGAGGCTTTGCAGAGCAGACAGCACTTCTTCATGAGAAAGTTCTAGAGTTGAGATGATATCGTTGGTGAATGGAGAGGAAGGAAGACTGCTAGGTCGTGAAGTATCAACGTTAAAAACAGATGAGAAATACTTGTTAAAAGCTTCCGCTTTCATCCTTGCACTCGAGTAAGAGCATCCGTTAATTTCGACAGTGTCAGGAATAGTAGAACGCCTGTTTAAATGGTTAAAATAGCCCCAAAAGCGGTTCGGGTCGGAGGAACACGAGTCCGAAATGCTCCTGAGGTACGCAATACGCTTTGATCTTATTAGGTATTTTACCTCTTTGCGTAACACACGAAATTTCTCCCAGAGAGAAGAGTTGTCCTTTTGGATAGCTCTTTTTCGCAGTGATTTTTTTTTTCGTATTGCGTAAATCGTTTCTTCGTCGATCCATTGTGGTGTGGTAAACTGTCGAGGTTTACGTCTCGGTATGAAAGCCTCAATTTGATTTTAAAATGCTGATTTCGAAGTAGTCCAGTCATCCTCGATGTTGGTGTCGTCGTCATCGGTGAAAAGGCTCTCAGGTGGATTGTTCATGAGCGCGGATCTCAATCCTTGAAAATCAGCCTTTCTAAGGTTGAATTTTTGTTGTTTGTTTTTGTTAACTGACTGCGAGGCAAAATTCAAATCAAAAGTTATCGCTTTATGATCAGACGATACGCCCTCGCATTCAGTGACTTCGAGGTTAATGATACGTTCAACAATGGTAGTAAAGAGTAGATCCAAACAATTGTCCAAACGAGTGGGAGAGTCAATCAGCTGAAAAAAGTTATTGTCCGAAAGAGTTTGACAAAATGTAAATAATGCCGAATCACTAGAATGACAAAAACCAGATCCGTCGAACCAAGTAATAGATGGGAAATTAAAGTCTCCAAGTAGAACCACCTTGCTGTAAGTGCACGCGTCTAAGGTCTTAACGAAATTATGAATCCAGTTAGTATCAGCGCTGGGAGGACGATAGATTACAGCGACTAGAACTTTGCCGCTGTTGCTGGTGTTGACTTTAATGGCAGATAGTTCCAAGTTGCTCATGTTGGTGAGAGCAACAGGCTTGCATCGCAGATTGCAGCGACTGGCCAACAAAACACCACCGCCGCGAGCGGAATCGTCCACGTTTCTTGCGTTGCTGCGATCACAACAAAATATATCATAACCCCATGGCAACAGTTCCGAGTCCGATAGATCACATGTTAACCACGTCTCCGAAATGGCTACGATGTTAAAGTGGTTGGCATATACTGAGTCCTGGAACTCTCGTAGTTTGTTTCCCGATTTTATACTCCTCACGTTTTGGTAAAAGCAGTGAAGGACTGAAGAGTGGGTGTTATTGTTGTTGTTATTATTGTTAGCATGAGATCGAGACGAGGGTCGTTCAGGTCCTGGATGAGGATGGATATCACCACAGATTAAGATGGAGAGGTTAAATGTCGCTGTAGAGTTTGGATAGTATAGAACGCGGCTTTTCTTCCATTTAATCTTTGAATGTGAATTAAAGAGATGGTTTACAAAACTTGGTTGCTTAGCCTCAGAGTAATCATGAATCCCACTGATAACCAACAACACAAAAACGATAACTATACACATTGTTCGGGATAATACCATTGTCTACCGCGAGCACAGTTAAGAAGGGATGAGCGCCCCAAGAGCTGCTGCTCTAATTTCATCTAACTCTCCTGAGTTGAATTGGCAAGGTATGTGAACGAAAATGATATGCAATGTTATCCCCTGATACAAAAAATTCCTCAAAAAAAATTAATATTTTAAACAGTTTGGTACATTTTCTTTAAACGTTTTCGAGCAAAAGCACTGTGTTAAAAAAAAGTGTGTAAACTGGCATGCTAATATACGTGAAAAATGTGGAAAACAGGAAAGATAGCAAAAAAAAATCCAATGAAAATTCATGAAATGTCTCAGGCAGGCAGTTACATATTGAAATTATAAGATTTCAAGGCTAAATACTGGCTTACCGGCAATTGAAACTCTGACTTTATTGACATGTAAGCCTAGCACTTGAATTGGTTGTTCATAGTATATTAATCTACGTTATTTAATAGGCTTATTGGAAGAGTCATCAGAATAAATTATCATGGCCGAACTGATGAAAATGCAACCAATGAACGTGAGTAGTGTCAAAAGGCCGATCCTGGGACAATTTGCAAAACCATTTTAAAAAGCATTTGCGACCCCGGGTTGACTTCCGGTTTGACATCCGATCCTGGGACAATTTGCAAAATGGCTGCCAAGTTTTTGGGATTGGGGTTCGCAAAGGGTTATGGGACATTTTTAAGATGGCTGCCAAGTTTTTTCTAAGATGGCCGCCAAGTTTTTTCCAAGATGGCCGCCAAGTTTTTAAAATCGTTCTTGGTGGGTTTTAAAATTTTAAAAAAATAAGAATGCCTGGAAAGAAACTAGTAGTTGTCCACAATGATCGAAAATGTATTTTGCAATGTATGGAGTGTCAGTTTGTTACCAAATCCGAAACAGCAATGATATTGCATAATAGGGTTAGACATGGAATCTTACATAAAAAAAATAAAATCCAACACCAATGTTTTGAATGTCTGGAAAACTTTGAAACAGAAAAGGAACTAGATAATCATTTAAAATCCCACCATAAAAAAATTAAAAATAACAAAAAACGCTGAAACCCTTCCCCAAAAATCTGTATTCCTATTCGAAGCTTTGCTGACGCTTTGCGGAATACAAATTTTGAACCTAATTTACCGAGTTTTGTAATGACCAATTGCCAAAGTACTTATTTTGTCATCTAGTATAACCCTTTTGTCATCCTCAGAATTTAACGCTATCTTGTTAACATGAATGGTATGAATTGTATGGTTTGTACTTCTAAAAGTATTCATCCCTTTTAGTATGTTTTTCCCAGTTGACAAACATTCTACATAATCGTCAAATTTAATGTCATTGTTAATGACGCTTTTTGCAATCCCTTTACACTTTTTGTCCTCCCTTTCTTCCATTAACCCAGTTTCAGAATTTCTTTCTTTGGACATTTTAATTGCATATGCTTTCGACCTTAAACCCACAAATTTTGAAATTTGATCAGCACCGGTTTCTGACTTCATTCTACCAAGCACCTTTTTTCCCACACCACACTCTATTCCACTTGGGTGAGTTGGCGGGAAGTTAGAGGTGTCAAACATGGTTTTAACATCTGGCGAAATGTCTACAAAAAAGTCATCAGTTACTATTTCGTAACACAAGGAATCCGTGTCTGTAAATAGTAACTTTGCCTGGTTTCCATATTTTGGTTTTATGTAGTTGTAATGAAACTCATACATGGTTATTTTACTTTTGTCTAGTATAGCCGCCCCACAATATATGGGCTTGTTTAGTTTGACTCTGGTTTTTCTCATATGCACAGCTCCCAAGCAATCGGTAAATATATTGATGCCTTTGTAATTTGGTTTTTTTGCTAATTTTTCAAGTTGGTCATCAAATGAAACCAGTCTGACGTCAATCCTGTTTCTAACATTTTCCATGGTCTTTCCAAATGGGGAGTTGTTCATTAGTTTGTAGAAATCCTTTTCGAAGTCGTTCTTGGCGGCTGTTCTTAACTTTGTGTTTAATTCGATATATGGTTTCATCCAAGCTTTTTCTGTAAATGAAACCGCGCGATGGATTTTTGTTAATTTTAAACCATTTGCCAAAATCTGATCAAGGGCTTCGTAATGGACCACATAGTTTTTCTTATCATTTAAATTTGGTACCAACTTTTCCACTTTGTTGATCATCATTCTTTCTGCTGCAAAGGGCATCTCATTATGGAGATTATGCAACTCCTTTGGGTACTCTAGATCCACTTCTAGAAAACACCCCTTCCCTTCTGTTAGCAAATATTTTTGCCAACCTTCCAACTCCTTTTCCGGAATCCATTTGAAACCACCAACTGGTAATGGTTGGATCATTGAATGACCATATAAGTTGTTCTTATCCAAATATGGAATGTAAACACTTTCTTTTGTGGGATCATACTCATCCATATACTTGTTGTTGGCTTCTGCATATCTATGAGTAATTGTTGAAATTCCTCCACGAATACCTTTTTCAATCATAAGGTACATATCAGGGTCGGTTATTAATTCCAACTTTTGGCCCGTCATTTTCAACAGGGCATCCCAAGCCAATCCAGGAGTTGTATAGAACCACATAGGGTCAAGTTTGTAAGTGTTTTTACACATCTTTCTGAAACTTTGAATGACGTCCGAGAGTCCCAACACATCGGTTTTTTGATACAGTTCCATGTAATCCTTTAAAGTTTTACATTCAAACTTTTCCCAAACATTTTTACCATGTTCGTAATCTTTGATGTCAACATTTTTACCTGTTAATCTGGAATGAAACTTTTCGTGTGGTGGAAGTTGTGGATAGTCCAGCTTTTTTAAACTGTCCAAAAACTCGTATGGGAACACTCCTTTCCTTTTCAACAAATCCACATTTTCTTTTAAATGGTCATTGAAACCATTTTCGGTGTAGTGGAACTCGTCATTTGGTAAGTTTGTCATTAGTGTTGCCAAAGAACTTGACATAAATTTCAACGAATCCAAAAACCGTAACTCCAAAGGTATCCACTTTTTCTTTTGTATACCACTTTCCCCCTCTTTCCAACCACCATCCATCCAAAGTGTTTTGTTGACACTTATGTATTCCTCTTCTGTTTTTGCAATGCAACCAAGTTTCCCATTTGAAATACCCAAATATTTTGCAATTAGATGGCTATCATATCCACTGAAATTATGGAACAAAACTGGTATATGTTTTGCACTTGACATAGAATAATTACAGTCATTGTGTGCCGCCCCGCGATATTTGCCATTTAAATGGTCATGATCTCTAACTTTAGATTTTGCAGTATTTTTGCCAGCCTTCCAAAGACTTCTTGGATCCAAATCTTTAAGTTTTTTGTTGACAAATTGGCTACCACAAACATAACAAGTCGTTGCATTTTGAAAGTTTTTCTCATCCTCTGCTGTCATTATTATTTTCTTTGGCTTTTTCAAATAGGTGTGCCAAATCTTTTTGGCTTCCCTTTCCAAACTCTCAACAAACATCTGACCAATATCCTGGAAATCATACTGTTTGGTATAACTTACATATTTGCCAGGGAATATGGATGGGTCAGAGCAAATGATATTAAACCCATAACTAATTGGGATGTGTTCTTGGTACTTTTGTGTATAACTTTTTTCTTTGTCATTCTTCTGGGTTTTCAAGGGTTTCAGCATGCATTCAAAATCTGCCACTATGATGAAAGGAACATCCTGAGTTTTCTTAAAATCTCTACCACTCCACCCCATAATATTGTCAACACCTTTTTCTGGATATTCTTGAATTTGGGCGTCATGGGTTCTACAAATTGTCTCATGCTCCTTCATTATTTCCTCTGTCTCGAAGGGGTTTAGACAAAAGTCGCAGAAGAACTTTTTGTGTTGGTGTTTGTTATTTTGGTTTGTTAAAAGCTTTCCCTTATCCTTGATACAACTGAAGTGGTTATTCCACCAAAATAAGTTAACCCTTTTTTTGTAGTCAGACCTTGATATTTGTATTTGGAAAACCTTTTTAATTTCGTCATCGTATGACAAAACATTTACACCTATTTTGTTAAGCTTTTCAAATTTGGAAATTTCTTTAATTTTAACAGGGAATGTTAAACCCGTGACGTCATATTCCTCTATCATTAATTTTATGGATATTGGCAATGTTCCAAGTTTTTTTGGCACCCGGCTCTTTTTTAAGAGTTTCAGCAATGGCAATAGCATATAGGAAGCAGTACTCATCCTTGTTAATTGGGTTAACAATTGCCTTTTTGTCCTTGATATTTTTTGGTAATTCTCTGAAACCCTTGCCATTTAAAGGCTTGTACTTGGTTATTGAGATGTGTAGGGATTCGACAGATCTTATGGACCATCCAGAACCTTTTTTCTGATGAGCCGCCAAATTTTCTAGCATCTCTCTTTTTGCTTCCTTGTACAACTCCGTGACGTCTTCCTCAGTCGTCATTGCCTTCATATAGGAGGTAAAGTAGAAAAGATCCACTTCTTCAAGTCTTTCCACATAATCATAATGGACAAGTTTACAGATTAGTGTTGTTTTTACTTTTTTAGAATTTTCAATGCCATTAACAAGTTTCTCAACAGTTGCTGTTGTTTGTTCTAAAAATACTGTTGGGTCTTTGTAATTCTGACCCGAGATTTCGTACAGTGCCGCCTTTCCATTTGCAAAATCTTTGATCAGTATGGGCTCTGTTTGTCTGAGGTTTTTGTTGGCTTTGGTTTTCCTGTTGAAGATTTTTGTTAGTTTGTTACCCAAAACCTGTCTGGCTCTGGTTAATTTTTTACCAACTCCCTTCCACTTCTTGTCCCACTTAATTTTGTCTTGTCTTGCTTCTTCCTGTTTGATCTCTTTTGACCATTTTTGTTGCTCCTTTTTCTGGAGTTTTTTGTATGTTTTTTGTTGAAACTTGGTTAGGTCATCTTTTAACTTTTGCTCATTTTTTAACTCCTTTTCCTTCTGTTTTTCCTGGAGCATGGCAAGTCTTTCGGGTTTAAAGGGTTTCATTTCCTTGTCGCGTTGTAGCTGCCTCTGTTTTCTAAGGCGAGCATCTTCGCGAATTTTTAATAATTTGGGGTCATTAGTGTACTTTGTCATTTATTATATAGTATGAATTTTTTTTTAAATAAAATATGGACAAAATTAATGAAAATATTAATGCTGTTGATGAAAAGGTTGTTGAGTTTATCGATAAAATTTCTCCATGGACTGCACTTACTGTTGGGATAATCATTGGTAACATTATTTGGATAAGTGCTATAATACTTTTGTAAAAACTTCATACAAAAAACTCCTTTCCAATGATGGAAAGGATTTTTGGAAAAATGACGAAGTTTACACAGATGCCAACCTTAGAAAACAGTATAGAGTCCTGTTTATATATGTGGTTTTTAGAATTTTTAACGACTTATTGACCATAGTTTACCATTGTACGGAACTTCTCTTTGGTTTTTAATACAAAATGGGATATAACTTGGGTTTTTATGCAAATTGAGGGCAGCATTGTAAATACTCGGGAACTCTATTGTTTCGCCGGCAGCAGAAGTAAATGTTATTTTGACTGGTGTTTTGATTGCATTTCTGTGGTACTTGTCATAGACTTCATTTTTTACTAATGGTATATTAAGTTTCTGACAAAGTGTTTCTGTGTTAAGACTGTGGGATCCTTTAACACCAAGTTTCCATCCTAATACCCTTAGTTCTTTGAGGGATGTTGGTGGAAATTCTTCTTCTCGTATTGTTTTAAGTCTTTTGTTTGCACTTTCTCTAAGTTGCATTCGTATTTGGAAAAGTTTTTTGGGAGTGGGTTCGTATTGCATTGTTTATTATAATGGTTTCTTTTTAGAATTTCTTATTGTTGGAATAAGAGATTCTGGTTTTTTTGGATTTGTTTATACTCTACTTACGGACCAGAGTTTTCCATTGTACAAAGCAGTTAGGTTGTTTTTGAGTATGTGTCTGATGCTGCCGGTGCCCCCTTTTTTTATAGCGATGGCTGCTTGGGTCATACTTGGGAACTCTATTTTTTCTCCATCTTCTAGGGATGTAAATAGAATTTTAACAGGTGTTATGTTTGGAAAATCTGGGTGACCTTTTCTGAGGTCAATGAATGGGATGTCAAGTATTTCGCAAAGTGTCTGTTTTGATAGGTTGGTTGTATCGACCCCTTTTTGTATAGCCATGGCCTCTATTTCAGCTCTTTTTAGTGTGGGAATTCCAAAATTGTGCACTCGGAGTTCCAGTGTTTTGTAAAGTTGACTTTGCAAAAGTTTTATTTTTTCATCTAGTTCTTCTTTTGTCTGGGATTCTTTGGTTTTTTCTTGAAACTTAATAATGATCTCAAAATTGTTCATGTTCTTTTAATTATATATTTTATTATTGTTTTTAAATTTCAATTTCAGTAATAACTACCATTTCTGGCATTGCAGTAAACCCACTGATCCTTTTCGTTATCTATCCACTTTTTTTCAAGAATTAGGTTCCTCCTTTCCCTCCGTTGTTGCTTGATTTGATGATACCAGTTTAAGATTTTCATTAACATTGTCATTTATTTCATTTTTTAAGGATTCCACAGATGACGATTTTTTATTAGTCGTCTTCGACTTCGCTTCGCAGTTGGAAACCTTTGTGTAATTTTTGACTGTTTTGTTTGTCCACCCTATTTGGACATTTCCTTCCATAGTCAAATTTTCCTTACCAAAACTTAATCCAAACTGAAAACCTTTTTTGGTAATATGGTTTTTATTAAATTTTTCTTTTGGCTTTGACTTTGAATTTCCCATTTGTTTTATTTTTTCCTAACCAAACAAGATTAGGAAAATAGTAAAAACTTAAGTAAAATTAGTTCAACTGTTACTGGAATCAACAGAACTGCCACCACTGACATTTTCATTAGGATTTTCATCATTTTGTACTGTACCATTTTTATTTTGGGGTTTCCTGTCCCAAACATGTTTTGCAATAATTATGCCACCAGTTAACAACCCAATCATCGGGATATAGGGAGAGATTTTCCTAACCAATGACCTAACATCATCACAAAATAGTTTATTTGATGATAATTCTGCATCCAGTTTTGCGTCATCCTGTACCAAATCCAGCTGTTCTAATAACTCTGAAAATTTGGTTACAAGGGTTTCTGTTAACAGAGAAGTTGTTTTGTCAAGTTGGTTTCTTTCATAGTTTAGCTTAATTTTTTCAAGTTGGGTCATCGAAGCTTTTTTCAGATATGCTTCCGAATATTTGATCTCCTTTGCAAAGGATAGGCGGATTAAATCTTCTCTAAGTGTAAGATTTTGCGGTTCGTCAGTTTTTTCTTGACTTGCATATTCTGTGTTCATTTATAATAGTGGAAAACACTTTGTTTTTAACTTTTAGAAGTTTTGGCTTTTTGTTATTTTTATTTTTTCTTATAGTTTTTATATTCTGTATACACAAGATATGTTAAAGCTATTGCAAGGACCCACAGATTTTTCGCCAACCATGCCAATCCCTTTGCACCCCAAGACAAAGCAGTTGCCAATATGCTAAGAATTGGTGCCAATACGGGCCAAGCGGCTTTTGCAAGTTTTGCCAAGGCTTTTGCCAATGCTCCTGTTGCCTTTGCAGTTGTTACAACAGCAGCTTTTCCAGCTAAAACAACAGTTGCTATAATTCCTCCGATGGAAATGCCAATAGCAGCCAATGCTCCCATGTTATCTTTTGCCCATTCTTTAAATTTTTCAAATCTGGCTATAACACTGGTTTTAATTCTTTCTTTTGTTTCTTCCTCCAGTGGAGCAATATTTTCTTCTAACCTAATTTGATCGGCTTTTAGGGTAATAACTTTTAAAACGGATTTAATAAGTTCTTTCATTCTTGGTTCTGTTTCTGTTTTTAGTAAATCTTCATAATATGGTTTGTTAACAACAACAGATTCTAATTTCTCCTCGTTATCCTTTCCCTTTGGATCCAGTATTCCAGCAAGCTCTCTAAGAATTTTGTCACCATCTTGGTGTTTGCTGCTTTCTTCTGCTTCTTGGATTCTGTTTTGCTCTTTAATTTTTTCCCTTAATTTGTTGGCTTCTAATTCATGAATTCTTTTTTGTTCTCTGATTTTTTCTCTTAGTGTTTTTAGTTCATCAACAATTAATACATGGGTTTCGGTCTTTTCATTTAGCTTTTCATTTAGCTTTGTTAATTCATTGTTCATTTCATTAATTTTTAATACATGGGTTTCGTTCTCTTCATTTAGCTTTTCATTTAGCTTTGTTAGTTCATTGTCCATTTCATTAATTTTTAATCCATGGGTTTCATTTAGGGTTTCCATGTTATCCCTTAACATTGTTATTTCATCCTGCAAATCTCTAGCAACTTCTCTTTGAACCGCTTCGGCTGCTTGTGGGGGTATGTTAAGCTCCTCTTCTATGCGTCCAACTCCAGTTTTTAAATGTTCCGCACTTGCTAGTTTTAACAAATCCTTAAATTTTTTAATTTTGTTTTTAACTTTTACTCCTTTTCCTTTTGAATCTTCAAAATCTCCGGTATTAATATTTTTAACCTTAACTAACACATTCTCAAACTTAAGTCCGTCAACCTCAAATGTTGTTTTATTAAATGAAAATGCACTATCTTTTAATAATTTTTTGCTTGCTTTGCCATCATTCCCAACTACTGTTTGACTTAACTCTTCTAGGAAAAATTCTTTTTTTTGGTTTGTAACATCAAAACTTTGTCGTCTGCTCACTTCTCCTATCCAGTCCTTCATTCTTTTTCTAAATAATTCATCCGACTCTTCTTTAAATTGTATAGGTTTTTTAGTAAGTTTTTCAATAATTTTTTCTCTTTCATCTCGGTCAACTAGTCGAGGATCATTATCAAACCCAGGAAGATTATCATACACTTCAAAAAGATCGTCAAGATCTTTAAAATATGAGCTATCAAAAGATGATTCAAAGGTTTTTTCTTCTTCTTGTTCTGCGGTTTTATTAGGATTTAAATTCTGCAGTTCAATAGTTTCAGTCATTTATTTATGTCTGTTCCCCAATAACTTTTACCAACTCCTCACCATAAAATTTCCCCATAATGTCCTCCTCCTTATCCCGAATTCTGTACATAACAGGAACTCCTCTGAAAACCGCTGACACAGTAAAAATTTCATTTGTAAAATTTGGATCATATCCTTTTGCAAAGTTTTTTCTGTATTTTTGGATTCTTACATGATCCCCAATTTTAAATTTTGGTTTTACACTTCCTTCAAGAGGTGGGATCCCATACAGGGAAAGAAAAACTTTGGACTGGTTGGTATTATTGACATCTTTGGGTTTCATTTTAATAGTGCTGTGGATTGTGTTGTTGTAACTTTTAACAAATTTGTCCAAACTATCTAACCACCTTTTGTTTCCTTTAAAAGTAGAAAATTTCCACATTCTGGTTTTCAAAGTCCTGTTAAATCTTTCCACAACAGCAGCCTTTTTCGTCGTTGGATATTTGTCCTCCTTTGTTGTTTTTCCTTTTTTGGTTATTTTGGTTTTTGGTCTTTGTGTTGAAAAATATTTGATCCCCAAAGATGTTAACAGGTTTCTTACTCCAACATTGTAAAATTCCATTCCCTCATCAAATTGGACTGTTTCTGGATATTTACCAAATCTTTTCTTAAATTCTTCCAACATTTTTGTAACACCTGGAACCATGCTTATTGTACCTTTTGTTTTAGCAGAAACAGCAAAACCAAATCTTGACAAAATTTCTATTCCTGTTATGATCCATCGATGACCATCATTTTCTGTTTCAAATTTTGCCATATCCACCAAGTCCATTTGCATCTGGTCTGCAAGATTTTTAACAAATGTTTTTTGATATCTTTTGGGTTTTTTTATGGTTTTGTGCAAAGTAAACACTTTTTGGTTTCGTAACCACTCCCTAACCAGTTTTCGGGTTATTGAAGGGTTTTCTTTGACAGCAGCTTGGTAAAGTTTTTCCATAGATTGGTAACCAGTTACAGGGTTGTAGTAAATATCTCGAAGTTCAAGATCAATGAGTAAAAGTTTGTCTTCCATTTTATTTTTGGGAAAACAAAATTTCAAACTTCAATAAACAATGACAGAATTTAAAGAATGGCCGAAAGAGTGGGGAGTTTCTGGAACGGTTCAGAAATTTTCCAAACAACCAAAGGCTTCTGTAAACATAAACACAATTACCATATTTGCAAATGAAAGAGAGAATTTTGTTGTAAACCTGAATCCCATAAATTCAACATTCCAACAGCCAATGAAAACAAGGAACCCAACACTAAATGATTTCCTTACTATTCCATATTTTACAGCCATTGCTGCCAGTTATGTTGCAAGTTATTTGTGTGGTATTTCTAACAAGCATTTCCAAAATAATTTTAAAAGATTTCGGTCTTCTTTTTTAACAAGTATTGTTCATTATCATTATGTTTTTCAGGTCAGAAGGTTCTTAAAACATCCAAACAAACTCAGAAGATTTTTGAAAGAAGATGTAATAAAAATTTTGCAACACAATCCCAACGATGTTTGGGTTAAAAAAATAAGTAACTCCACACAAAGTGCAAAAGAATTTACACAAGACATGAAAGACCTTGGATATGAAGTCAGATATGTAAATTTAACAAAAGAGAGTTATGGAAGGGTAAACACATATGAAGAACTGGTGTCAGCTGGTTCTAGGCATTCCGATGATTTCAAACATTTTGTACCTAAAGATTCCAATGGATTAACACTTTTGGGTCAGAAATTATTCCAACAATCCTTAGAATCTTTTGTTTACTGCGTTTTGGGAGCACAGGCAAAAACAAGGTGGGTCATTGTTGGCGAAGGAGCTAAAAGTTTACAAACACAAGAAGTGTTTAAAAAGTTAATGGAGGATACAATAGCCCAGGATGACGTCACTGTTTCTATTTCGAATATGAGGCAGGCCATTAAGTCCACAAATGTTGTTTTGAATTTTGCAATATCCCCAGGTTTAATTTTAGTCCCTTCGGACATGAGAATCCTTATTAACCCAATTAGTGGGTTCAATAATGTTCTTACCCTGGCCACAAATAGGATGACTCTTGGACTTAACAGACACTTAAATGTTGGCAAACCTTTTGTAAAACCCATTGACAAAGATGTTGGCAAACCCTTTGTAAAACCTTTTGAAACTGGTGTAAGCAAATACAAACCAGGAATATTTACTCCAGAAAATCCAGAAAAAGATAACGACAGATTACCAGAAGTTTTTGGGGCTTCAATTGGAACGGTTTTCTTGGTATTTAAAGGAATAGCGAGATTAATTTAAATAAAAGTGAGCAATGTCATTTCAAAAATTAAATGTTTCATACTTTCCAATCATTGAAACCGTCGAAGCTTCGCAAAAACCAAAAGATTTTAACAAAAGTCTTCTTGAACTTGAAACACATAAGGACAGAAGTAGTTGTTGTAAAGCAGGGAAAGAAGAATTCCAAGGATCCATAATTTGTGGAAAATGTGGTCTAATGTTGTTAAAGTTGCATGCATTCAACCACAAAGAACCTTTAAAACCCATTTTAAAAAGATATGTAAAAACATTTTGGAAACTGTTCCCAAAGGAAGATAAAATTGTTGGTTACGAGATCATGAAATTTTTTGTTAAGTCCAATAGAACCCTTGTAGGATCGGGTTTGGTTTTAGACAGAAAATATAGTATGAATTACATTATGTTCATCATTATTAGAATCTGCAAAAGAGATGATCTTTTGAAAAAAATGAAAAAACCAACTTCATCAGAACTAAAAACATTTGACGAGATAAGGTTCATTCTAAACTATTCCCCCAGAGATAACACCTACATAGCATACCAAACAGGGTTCAAAGTTTTTGGCAATGCTCTCAGTGTTGAAAATGTTTTGAAAATAGAGGAAATGAGTGGTATCAGAAAGTGTAAGGAGTATACAAAAATCATTGAAGAAGGTAAGAAACTTTGAGAAACTTTGTAAAAACCTTTTGAAAACTTATAACAAAAAAATGTTATAAATTTTTACCAATATTTTTAACCCCTAGACAACAACTGCCAACAACCAACCAGCACCAGCCCCTAAAAGTGTTACAGTAATGGTCATATATTTTTGCATTTCATCACTTGGTTGGTAATAATCATCAAGTTTCGGCTCCACTGGTTTTTCTTCTTGTAAGATTTCATGAAGTTCTTGGAAAGCCTTTGAGGTATCTTGCATGTTGTAGTTTGCATTCCGGATTTCGTCTTGTAATTCTCTGACCTTGTCCTTTCTTTTAATTTCATTCTCAAAAAACTTTTCTTTGTCTTTTTGAAGTTTTTCTGTTGCCAAATTATGTCTTTTCGCCTCATCAGCATAACCATGTTTGTTAAATGACTGGAACAAATATCCAGCACCAGCAAAGGCAACCGCATTAAACAACCCTCCTGCTATCATTGATGCCATTTATTTAAAAAAAAGAAGTTTGACTTTTTTGCAGTTCAAATTTTAATCATTTCGTTCCAATTTTTATGCTTTCTTTGGATCCACATTTTTCGGAATGTATCCTTTGTCCTGTGCCATTTTTACAGTAAATAACCCACCAGCGACCGCAACCCCAAGTTTAGCTGTTTCTTTAAAACTTGCTGGGGCTGCTAAGGATTGTCCTGTTAACTTTTTAACAACCATACTTACTCCAACAGCTGCAACTGTTATCAAAGCTGCTTCATACAGATCATTTAAAACCTCGTTCTTATTCATTTATTATAATAATAGGAAAAATTTATAACATTTTTTTGTTATAAGTTTTCAGAAAAGTTTTAGAAGATTTTCAAAATTTCAATTACTTTTACATAATTCTTTAGAGCAGCTATCAAATCATTTACAGCCACCTTTAAGTTTGTCAGGTTTTGGTTTCCATTTCTTTTTAAAACTAATTCCAAGCTTACCAAATAGTTTAACAATTCTTTAATGGCTTCTAAATTTTGTTCAATATTTATGTTCATGTTTTTTATTTTCAAAAAGTTTTATGGAGTCTCATAATTCTGTGGACACAAAAAAATCTCAAGAAGAATATCGCTAACATTGTGGTCAACTTTAAATTTAAGTTCATTGTAAACACCATTGTCTAACATTGCCTCAGAATTGATGTTTGCAAATTTTTCAACTGATCCCTTCAATAATTGTCTTGTTGTAATTGGAAGAACTGCAGCTGTTCTGTCCCGTTTTCCTGAAAATGATGTCCTAGTTCCATCAATCATTTCGCAAGATATACAAACAAATCTCATTCCACGATTTATGTTAACTGTTTCTGGACTGACAAGGTTTGCTCCTCCCCTAATTACTGTTGTTTCTGGATATCCTAGCAAAGGACCAAGTTTAAGAAGGGAGAGATCTTTTGTTGGGTATAGTCTGATTTTACAACTGTAAGGAAGTAATTCTGACTTTATTTCGTTTTCCTTTAAAACCCTCATAATCATACCAACAGTCCAATAGCCATTGTAGAAACTAATTTTTTTTGATCCATGCATAATATATGTTGGACTTGTTAGGTTATTGTAATCCCAAAAAACTGTTGCATCTTTAACCATTAGTTTGGTATCTTCAATGATCAAAGGATCTTCAAATTTTACAGTTGTTTCTCCGTTTTTCAGCAAAATTCTTAGGTTCCTCATTTATATTTACAAAAACTTTTAGAATTCTTAGGCTTCAAAAATTTTCAAAAATTTATTAAGTTTCCCCAAAATGGTTCAAGGATTTTATGATCATATGGGTGGATTAAATTGATCTCCAATTTTGAATATTTTTTGGATTTTAATGTTTCTTTTATTTTTTTCTCTTCCTCTTTTGGTATGTCTAAATAATCATCTAAAATAACCTGCATATCCTTTCTGTTTGGGTTGTAAAATGTAACCAGTTTTGAAATATTTTCCCGATATGGTTTCGCAATACTTGTTAATTGCTGGGTAACAACTATTGTACTAATATTCATATGTCTGGCACCAAAACCAAGTTTGACCAATTCGCTGGTCCTGTTTTTAACACTCTGTCCAGAAGCACAGTCATCCAAAATAATCAAACTTGGGGTTCCTTTGCAATAGTCAACAACATATTTTAAAAAATCTTCAGACTCATCTTGATCGCAAGGGATGACGAAGAATCTTGGATCATGTAGGTGTTCCCATTCCAAATATGTTTTGTTCCATACAAATGTGGGACATATTAAAACTATATTTTCAATTTTTTTTTTGTAATTTTCAACTAAATTTTTTAGTAAGTAATGAGTCTTTCCACAACTCGTCATTCCAACAATAATCATATTAAATGGTTTTGGGTCTTCGTTTTCCATTTTATTTTGGAAAGTTTTTATCAAAAGTTTTTACCATGTGTTACCAACATTTTTTAATAATTAACACTCTGGAATGCTCCTCCTTGGACTTTCAATAATCCATCTGAGAGAATGAAAACATGACATCTCAAATCTGTTGATGTTGCCTTTTTCTTAATTTCCAACATAATTCCAGATTGTGTAGTCAAAAGTTTTGTACCATCGCCATACACAGCATTGTCATTAATTGACCGAAGATCCACAACAAGTGCAAACTGGTTTTCCGTAAAGAATTCGTCAGCTTGGATTGTTGGATAATTGGTATGTCTGAAAAGTCTTTCGGCCTCTTCAAACAATCTTCGTTTTGGGATGCCTTGGGAGTAAATACTGTTTGGCACTCCTTCGATGGTAATTTTTACCCTTTCAATATTTGGGTACACAAATTCTTCTGATCCTCCTCTCGTTGCCTTTGTAAACAACATTACAACCGCCTTCATGCTTTTTCTTGGCAGATTGATGGTTTCGTTAATTAATGTTGAAGCAGCCGCCCATGGTGTGGTTTTCATCAAAGTTACATGTTCGAAGGAGAGTGCTCTTCCAGCTTGGTAAGAAGATTCAATTTCCTGGACCAAGGCAAAGTTGGTAATGGTTTCATACTCCAACTCAATATTTTCCAAAGAATAACCAGCCACAGATTGACTACTTTGTGCCTTCATAATGGCGGTAGCTTTTGGTAGTGTAATAATATACTGCAAATCATTCGCCATACTGTGGGGTGCATATAACCCATGATCCTTTAAAATCTTGTCCAACTTGATCCTCTGTTTTGTTCCATACACAGCCGCATATGTATCAGAAGAGGCATCATCAGATTTCGAAATAAGTTTTCGCTGATTTTCTGTAGCAATTCCATCTTCAATCATGTTTGCCCTCTCATGTTTGTCCATCCACAAGTCTTTGTATGTCCCCAAAAGGCTCTCTCCTGTGTTGTCGTAAACCTTCTCACCTGCAAATCTAACTTCCAAACGTTCTTGGAGTTGTTTTGCAAGATTGTTGTTAAACCACGACTTTGTGTTTTTGTTTTTAAAGTCGAACAGGAGGAACATTTTGTCAGGAACTAATGTTGTTCCTGGTTTAAGTTTTGGGATATGGATGTAAATTACTTCTCCCTCATTAGCAGAATTGGGGTTGAAAGTAATTACATTTCGGGCTCGTTCCCCAGTTATTGAACTTCTGTGTAACCGGTTATAACCGGGTTCTAATTCAACTTCTCTCTCTGTATTCATTTATTATAATATATTGGTAAAAATTTTAATAATTATTGAAATATTCATCTTCATTTTCAAAATCGTCTGGCATCAAAACATCAAAATCTGCCCATAAATGATAACAATGGTTTTCATTATAATTTCTGGTATCATATTTACTATACAACAACCAAAGTTTGTATCCTTCGTAACTCCCCTTTGAAATTAAAAAAATTAGTTTTCCAATATTAAACCAGTTTTTACTTCCAAAGGCACATTCTGTTGCATAAGAGGTAACAATCATTTATTGAATTTCTTTCCAATTGTGGAAAGAATTTCATTTAAAAAAATTTAGAGATCATATTTCGAAAGATCCTTGAAAACTGTTTTTGACTTGTTAACCTTTTCTTTACTTTCTTCTGGCTCTTTCTTCCATTTGGAGTAAGTAATGTAGGTGGTAATTAGGGCTGCCACTGCTCCAATTATTGCACAAGATGTAGAGATGCTTACACCATTTTCTTCTTCTGGTTCTTCTGCTCGCTCCTTCTCCATTTTGATTTTTTTTCTTAATTTTGCTTCCTTACTTATTGCAGCAAGTTTTTTCCCTTGAGCAACTCTTTTGGGATTTTTAACATGGACAGGAGGAGGAGTTTTCGTAATAGTTTGCTCTGGTTTTTGTTCAGGTTCTGGTTTTTGTTCTTGTTCCATTTATTAATTTGTTATATTTTGTTTAACAGCTAGTTAAAATTTGTTTGTTAAGCTAGTTGAAATTTGTTTAGACAAATAGGTGGAGGTTGTTCCTTCTTCTCAGCTTTTTTAACCAGATATTTTTTTTCATTTAATGTTCGCTTTTTTCTTTTCTCATCAGAGATCAGACTTGCATAATGGATTAATGTTGAAACTGAAAAATTTGTCTCAACAGGGTTTTCCCAAAATTTATCGCACTCACTTTCGTCATATTTTTCAGGACATTTTTGGGAGAATAGGTGCCAAAGGTTTTTACCATATTCTTCTCCATGGGTTTCGTTGTAAAGAGCGAAACCAACAGCCCTCCAAGATGTGTAATTCTCAGCAATATCTTTTGGTATCTTATCAATATAATTTTCTAACTCTTCCTCACTTTTTTTGGTATGGTCATCAAAGTTGATAATGGTTGCATTTCTTACCTTTTGTTCAGTTTCTGGTAAGAACGATAATTTGTTAACAAAGGTGTGTGGCTTTTGTCTAACAGAAAGTAAAAATATTAGTTCATGGTTAGAATATTGGCTTGCCACATGGTTCCTCTTCTCCTCAATTATGTAACTCAAAAGATATGGATCTGACGTTGGACTTTTTTTGGAGCCATATAAAAACCAGTTCCCAGCAATGACAGCATTGTCGAGTTGGATTTTTGTTTCCTTTTGTACAAGTTCGTTAATGTACAGTCTTTCTCTCCTTGTTAACCAAACATGTGGGAAATGTAGATGGAAACCATTTTTGTAAGTTTTGTCATCTTTAAAATATCCTGGTTTTTCCAAAACAAAACAGTCCAAGTTTGTTTGATTAACAAGAAGTTCTTTCAATATTTTTTGAAATAGTTTTGCCAATTTTAAGACTTTCTTTTCTGTGTATAGTGGTTTGGGTTCCTTAAGTTTTTTACTAAGATCAATGTCAACAATGACGGGACCAATGTCTGTTGTTCTTTCCAAAAGATATTTGTTAAAGTTTCCGGATCTTGACAAAAATGTGTAGGCTTTTGTGTATTTATTTAAAAAATCATCTTCATCTTTTACAGAATATGATCTTTTGTTGAAAATATCCATATGTGTAATGTTTTCTTTGCTATAACTTTCGTACAACAAAGACGATAAGGTGTTTGTTTTGAACTTAGACATTCTTTCTTTTTATTATTTTTTCAACCAATTCTAAGCAGGTTGATTTCAACATCCCAAACATTGAAAAACAGGAAGGTATAGTCATCACCAACAGAACCAGAATATGAGTGCAAAGACATTTGGGTTCCTTTTTTTATAGTGGCAATACCTTGACAGAAAATATGGTGGGAATGTGTTTCGTTGTATGTTTTTCCCATGGTTATGGTTTCCAAACCTGAAAGTTTGTTTGATCTGTCTGTAACACTTCCATGGTAAAGGTTTGTTTTTAGATCAAAATATGCTCTATAGGAAGAAACATACCAACCAGTTTGCTTAGATTGTTGATCTATTTTATGTCCATCTGGTTGTAGTGTAAACCAATATGATACTAAATATTTTCCAGTATCATGGGTTGCTGTAAATGAAAGTAGGGTGCTAATGTTGTTTGTGTTATCCCATGCTCCTCCCTTATGGTTTGTTTTTCCACTATCCTTTTTATATTTTACCAACTGCGAAAAAGTTCCAGCAGGTCCTGTAACCCCTGTAACTCCTCTCAAACCTCTGAGACCTCTCAACCCAGTTGATCCTTTTCCTCCAGGTAGTCCCCGAATTCCTTGGTCGCCTTGGTCGCCTTTTGGTCCCTGATCTCCCTTATCCCCTTTTGTTCCTTGTGGTCCTTGTGGTCCTTGCGATCCTGTGGAACCTGTGGTGCCTTTTGACCCTTGCGAACCTTGACTCCCTTGTGGGCCTTGGGCACCCTGTGGGCCTTGGGGTCCTGTTGCCCCAGTGTTGCCCTTGTTCCCTTTCGCACCATCGTCACCAGGATCTCCTTTGTCTCCTTTTTGTGCGGCTGTTCCTGCCATTCCTTTGTCTCCCTTGTCGCCTTTGTCTCCTTTGGATCCCGTTGCACCTGTTGTTCCATGGTCACCTTTGTCTCCTTTTTGACCTTGTGGACCTGTTGCCCCTGCTGTTCCAAAGCTACCTCTGTCGCCTTTGTTTCCTTGTGGTCCTCTAATGCCAGTATCCCCTTTGTCTCCTTTGGTTCCTTGCAAACCTCGATCGCCTTTGTCTCCTTTTGGTCCTGTATTGCCAACATCTCCCTTATCCCCTTTGTCACCCTTTTTATGAGCATCTGTACCAGCCATACCTGTCAAACCCCTATCCCCTTTTGGACCTTTTAGACCTTGGTCTCCCTTATCCCCTTTGTCGCCTTTTTGAGCTGCTGTTCCTGTTGGTCCTGTTGGTCCTATTGCACCTCTGTCTCCACTGTTTCCTTTGTCACCTGTCAAACCTCTTTGCCCCTCCAAACCTTCATCACCTTTGTCTCCTTTTGTTCCTTGCAAACCTCTGTCTCCTTTGTTTCCTTGTGGTCCTGTTGCTCCTGTTGCTCCTGTTAAACCTCTGTCACCTTTTACACCTGTGTCACCTTGTGGTCCTGGTTCTCCGTCAGCACCACCACCCCCTCCATAAGAATAATCTGGGTCATCATATCCATAGTAATAACTCGTGATTTATCTTGGTAAAGATTTTAAAAGTTTTTGCCAAGTTTTTTCAAATGAAGTTTCCATATTCCTTCATCATATCCTTGTTAATTTTAACAATCTCGGGAGGTAATAATGGTCCATGAACAATTTTGATCCCATAAATTTTTCCTTTTAGTTGGGTACTATTTGAGGGGGTTCCACTCAATCTTTTGTTTAGAAAAACAGATCCAAATGGACTACCTATATCTGCCAAATCCGATTCAAAATCTGATCCTGCCAACTTTTTAGCATTTATGTACACACATGATCCAGTTCCCAACCAATGACAGGAGATTAGGTGTTTGTGGGTAATGCTATGGGGTCCAACAATGTTTACTGTTTTTTTAGAGCTTTGTCTTACACCACCAACTATTAATTTGGAGTAAGAGTAGGATTTGAAACTAAGATATTTGTCATAATTACCATTATCATTCCCAATAAGATAGCACCAATCGTCAGGAACAGATGTGTCAACAACAGTGCAAACAACAAAAACAGAAACATCATTAAACTGCATTTCAGTGTTACAAAATAACATATAGTTTCCCCCTGTGTTTTCAATGTAGTCTATCCCTGGACCAATGGCATCTGAGCCAAATGTTGGGGCAACGGTTTTGTCATCTTGCCACAACACAGAGTTTCCTTGTCGTGCTTGAGTTATTCTTCTTTCTCCACTGTATGTTTCAAAGGTTTTAACAGCTTTTGTCAAATTAATATCAAAAACAGTTTTGTAATTTTCGTTATGCAAAGAAAGATTTTTTAATTTTTTTTCAATTTCTTTAATTTTCTTTTCCATGTCAGAACCATCTTCAAATGATCTTCTCTGTCTTCCATAACCATAATAATAACTCATTATTTATCTTGCAAAATTTTTAACATTTTTGTTAAAGATTTTTGTTTTTTTTGTTTGTGTTTGGGGATGGTTTTTTAAAGTTTGTTTGTGCAACCTTCTTCTTCTTTAAATTGACGGTCGTCAGTTCCTATATCTCCAAGTTTGTCGGAAACTTCTTCTTCATCATCGTCATCATCAGAAATCTCAATTAGTGTTCCATTTCTTCTTGCTTCTTCGATTTCTTCGATTTCTTCTTTTTCTTCTTCTTCTCTTTTGGTTCTTCCTCTCTTTAGGTCATCAATTGTTTTTTCCACTTCTTCCATTTTTAGGAACAATGCATCTAACATTCTATCATGTGTTTTATTCCAGACAACATCAGTTAGTTCATATATATCATTTAGCATTTCAATCATTTCTCCTAGTCTTGTTGGTATAACATAATCTTCCATAATTTCTTGAAACATTAGAGCAATCATTTTGTTTAAAACTTTCTTCATTTCGGTAATGTTTGGATTTGAATTTGCAACCAGTGTTTTGTATTCTTCCAAATTTGTATTAATTTCTGTTATGTTCATTCTTGTTCTTTTAATTTTTTTCAGAAAAAATAATTCAATTCTTAAAAAACTGTGTCATATACTCCTGTTCTAACCAACATTTGGACCTTTGTTTCGCCCGGGTGTATGAAGGGGCAAACTGTTTTTGGATGTGTACTTTTGTTAAAATATATAATATTTGGTGGTTTGCCTGGATATTTTGTAAAACCTACCCACATACATTCTTCTCTGTCTGGACATAGGTTACTCCGTTTGTTATTCATTTATTTAATTTTAAAACCTTTGTCATCTTAGAAAAAACCATAACCCTTTGCAACCCCCAAATCCCAAAAACTTGGCAGCCATCTTAAAAATGTCCCATAACCCTTTGCAAACCCCAAACCCAAAAACTTGGCAGCCATTTTGCAAATTGTCCCAGGATCGGATGTCAAACCGGAAGTCAACCCAATCCAAAAAATCCCAGAACCCTTTGCAAACCCCCAACCCAAAAATTGTCCCAGGATCGGATGTCGAGAGATTCAGGAGGGGGTTGCGAACAGCATTTTAAAATGGTTTTGCAAATTGTCCCAGGATCGGCCTTTTGACACTACTAACGTGCTTATAACCACCACGTTCTACACAATGAATTGTTGCCATTTATGGAAGAAAACAAAGTATGCACTATATTTTTTTAATTGCTGACGATTCCTTTTGCAGTATCTTCAACAAATATAACCAAGACTTTGGGATATGTATAAATTGTAGATGATTATATAATAAATGACCACATATTTGTTACATGCATTGCCATGTTTTTATTCAATCACCAATTTTATAATTAATAATGAATAAACTTAATTAAAATTTTAAAACTATTTTAATTAACTAATTAGTATACTGTGTTGTAAATTAAGAGATAAATTGTGATAAAAAATTACTGTATATTAAATTATAATGAATGACTCAAATCTGACCTAAATATTATACTGCACTTTCTGAGTGATCAATTTAACCAGGAATATATAGTCCAAGCTTTAGCCAAAATAAAATTGCTAAAGTAGCCTGAATTGCCTATATAGAATTCATAAATGTAGATTAAAATTAACTAATTAAATTACGTTGGTTAATTGTAGTCCAGCCTATACCATATTATTCTTTGTATTTTTATTAGGGGATTATTCTGGCATGGGCCATCACCTTACCTTGACTACTGGGAGGAAAACTTTTCTGAGTCAGTTGACTTAATTTGTTATGTCATCGAGAGAGTTCTTTCAGAAGTGCAACCTCAACAGCAGTGGATTAAGGGGGTGGCAACAACTGTATTTGCAAATACTTTGGTAAATAAAATTCTACTCGTATTTATAGATTCTTAATCTATAGCTCAATTACATTAGCTATAAAAATAAAAATAGAATAAAGGATGCAAGTATTTGTTAAACATAAACATAAAAATATTTGTTTAACACATATTTTATATTTTTTAATATACAGTTTCGATTATCAATCAATTTGAATGCGTTCATCAAAGAAGCTGTGTTTCATTTTTGCAAAGAGGCAGCCCTTGAGAAGCAATGTCATCTTTCTACATTGGAAAAATTTGACACAAATTTATTGAGAAAAATTAAAGCTGAGAAAAAGAATGTAATTTTTTAAATAAAAAATATCGACCAATACACCTTTTCGATAATTACGTCACGCTTCATGAAAACGAGGCTCCCAGGCCAAAGTTTCACAATTTTGATTATCATGGTAATCCCGCCATATTTGTTTATGTATGGAAGAAGATGGCTAATAACGTCCAAACTATATATGGTAGAAATACATCGTGTACGTATGTTGTTAGGAATTTCATAAGCTTTCATTTGATGTATATTTTAAGTTTCTATGTTGTGTGTAACTTTTTAAACTGTCCAAAATGGTGTGCACCATATATTGCTCGTCAAGTAATAATAACGGACTTCTCACAACTGTTGTAGAATTTCGGATATTGTTTTTAAAATACATAACACACAACTTTGAAACATATATCAAACAGAAGATACTGTAAAATGCTATTTGCGGTAGAACTTTCAAGTTTCTAGCTTAAGAGAAAGTATTTTAAAAATGGGAAAACGTACTATTATCTTGGCCTGAGTTGTAAACAAAACAAACTTAACAAATATCCATCAGATCAAAATAATAGTACGTTTTCCCATTTTTTAAATACTGTATTTTAAAAACAATATCCGAAATTCTACAACAGTTGTGAGAAGTCCATATTATTATTACTTGACGAGCAATATATGGTGCGAACATTTTGGACATTTTAAAAAGTTACACACAACATAGAAACTTAAAATATACATCAAATGAAAACTTATGAAATGCCTAACAACATACGTACACGATGTATTTCTACCATATATAGTTTGGACGTTATTAGACATCTTCTTCCATAAACAAATATGGCGGGATTACTATGATAATCAAAATTGTGAAACTTTGGCCTGGGAGCCTCGTTTTCATGAAGCGTGACGTAATTATCGAAAAGGTGTATTGCATTGCACTCATATTATATATTCCAAGAAAAAATTTAATAGGTAATTGAAGTCAGTTATACAATCACAAAATTTTGGTCACCTCACCTAACTATGGGGGCTTTCAATTTACAGTACACGGTTATTAGACCAGTTGGTCCGGTGAAATGGAACACGATACATTTGAGGGTTGGGGCTGTCAGACAGGAAAATTTGGTCCTAGTAAAAAACAAGTAACGGGACTGAGCAGTCTGACCTTGTACATTGGAAAGTGCCATACATTACACAAACAAGTTTTTTTATTAAAAAATCAACTGAAGTTAAAATTTGATTTAATTTATTTCTTCATTCATTATCTTATTTCTCTTGTTCTAATGTCTTATGAATTTTTATTTTTATATATTTTTAAATTTAATACGACTTTTCCCTCAAAAATATTTAGGACTGGACATTCAGTAAAGCTAATTAGTTTAAGCCACAAACAAAAAAAGTCGCATTACCAAAAAAATTTGAATGGATTATTTTTTGACTTGTTCATAAACATGCTGTCCATCTACTAAGTACGGCTCTGATGTAGGCATAATTTATTAAGTAATAAAAATGTTGAAAATATTTTTATAGCTGTTTAGCATTAGAATAGAAATTACTGATTGTTTTCTACAACATTTCTTGAAGATCCTGAAATGGTTACTTCCTACCGTCTCAATAGTTCATTGTAATGGTGTAAGAGTTCCTGCAATTGCAATTACAGTGAATGTCGTTGACAATTTTTCAAATATTAAACATACGGTAAGTAATTTTTATATCAACATGAAAATTTAAGATATATTTAATAGCCTTCTGATACCTTAACTACCCAAATGCAGGAGCATTTACATGTAGTTAACGCGAAGTAATACGTGCAACAACATTTTTCAAGTTGCAATGCAACAATGTTGCAGCAATTTGTTGCTCAAATTACTTCACCTTCATATTACTTCACCTTTTCACAATGAAAAATGATTACAATCCAGTAATTATTGAAAATTAAAAATGATTACAATCCAGTAAGTAGTTATTGTTTAACCCTTTACTTGTCACAGTTGCCTTTTGTCCACTTATTAATTTTATTCTGGCTAACGCCTGATGATTTTACGTGTCAAGGGCAGAGCTCCTGGAAACCTGGCGAATAAAGGGTTAATAATATGTATATGACATCGCCTAAATTTGAATTCGCAAATAAAAATTTAGGAATTCAAAGAGGAATATGCCAAGCATGTCAAAGATACCGATACAATTGGTGTCTATTTCGCTTCAACAGAAGATGCAACCATTAATGATACCAAAAAAAGAGTGACAAAGACAACATGTCAGTTAAGAGCTTACAGGTGGCCTATAAGTCTCCTTAGTCCATACACCCAAGATTATATCAAATATGGTGAGTTTCTCATGAATATATAAACTAAAATATAATTCAACACATTGCCATGCAAATGCATTAATTTGAATCCCAAGTGCTGCACTTTCTCGTAACATTCTCCCAAACTTCCCCTTGTGTTTCTCTAACTCTATAGAAACACGAAAAAATGTTTTCTACAATATTTCTTACATCAACTATATCTGAATAGACAGCACAAGAACAAATTCTGTAACTATAAGTTACATAAATTTGTTTTTTAAATTAATTACCTACTATTAATTATTTTAAGCTTGTGGATTGTGTAATAGCCCACCTGAGGAGAACAACGAATTGGAAAAAGAGGAAACCGTCAATCTTCCTTTTATGACATGATGAGAGCAAATCGCTCAATGAATTAGAGCAAGAATTAGAAATTAGATTAACAGGTAAATGATTACAGTTCTTGTTATACTGTACAACTGTCTTCTTTCAAAAAACGTTACACAAATTCAGATAATTATATTTTATTTTTTATCAAGTATGGGAATTTAATAGAAAGCAGAAGGTTTCTGAGGTTCCAATGGAAAAAAGTGTTGAAAGGCACGATACAAGTTAGCAGAGGTAATAATAATTTTATATTATTAATAGCTAGTGTTTCATTGATGTTTTTAAATTTCTCGTGTTGGACATGATTATTTTAGAAATCACTTCTTCACTATATATATGCTCAGTCAACACTTGAAACAAATTTCATATTTCTGCATGAGAGAGTGAAAGTTTGAAAAGGGAGGTTGCAGTATACCCCTGCGTTAGTGGGAAAACAGCCGTAAAACAAATGTTGTTAATCCATGTAGTATCCTCTATATACACTATTTGCAAGAAATCAATTTATATTAGAGCCATTATATGATACATATAATTATTTTATAACAAATTTCATTATTTAACAGGTTCTATCACCGAATTCAAAGCAGGTCTTTGGAGACTATACTCCATGTAAAAAGAGAGCATTTGCCTTGGTAATAAATAACGAATTTTACATGCACATTATAATAATTTGCATTTGCCAATTTTAGATGTTTGTATGTATGTGTGTATATGTATATGTATGTGTATGTGCATGTATTATAAGTATATTTGTATGTCTATACGTGTAAATGTACCAATCCACAGTCAGCACGGGCGACTGGGTGGCACTGACCAATGAATTGACAGTCGATTACCACACATAATTTACGGAATTGTCTAGCAAGAGCAATAATTCCATATTTGACGTCTAATATTACATTTTTTAATATTTATGTAACTTCATCTCCAGTTTATAGTACAGTACACTACGTTTTTATTTCTGCCTAGCTCTAAAACCACTAGAATGTTGGTTCCATGTATTTTCGATAGTCGTTTTCACAATTTCTGGGTTGCATTTGCCTAGGGTGGGGTGGCATCTGAACTGCGTTCAGATGCTTTGGCGTTAGGTGGCCCGCACCTTTGCTGGGCACAAGTGTCATAAACGATTTACATAAATAAATATACTCTATTTCATTGTTTTAAAGTTAAAATAAAGCGGCTATGGGCGTTGCTCATAGCCAAATTATCCCAATCTATGGATGTTGTTTTTATGTTACATATATTTGCCCAGCAAACTGAGCTCAGGAAATGCAACACGCAATTCTAAATGCATGGAATCAAATATTCTTAAGAAGACGGAAGACATAAATATATCTTACTAGTTACTACATTAATAAGTATACGTATTGCAACATATGGCACTAGTAATTATTAACTTAATTAATATACATGATTGACACTTTACTTCACTATATGTATTATTGTAAACGCATCACTTATCAGTGTGACAATAGCAGTAGGCCGGGAATCTTTGTAACACAAGCTTGGATATTAAACATACAAACATGACATGGTGTCAGGAATGGGATTTCTTTAGTGTCCATACATAGAATCATTGTAAAGGAAATGGCATCGAGCAGCATATACTGGGCTGCACCAAAACAACTAACGTTCGACGGTAACGTAAGCGAAAACTTCAGAAAGTTTGAAGAACATTGGCTTCTGTTCGAAAAGACAGAACTCAAAGAGCGAACACAGGAAGAAAAGTGTTCATATTTTCTCTTGTTAATCGGAGAAAAAGGTCGTGAAGTACACAAAACACTAACATTTACAACACCAGAAGTCGAGACAGCCGAAGATGAAACGCGCACATGGAAACGTACGACAGCGGAATTGATTACGGCGTTCAAAGAGTACTGCAGTCCAAAGAAAAACATAACGTACGAGAGACATAAGTTTAATACTCGACATCAAAGCGAAAACGAATCTATCGACCAGTATGTCACCGAGCTACGTACCCTTGCGTCGACATGCGAGTTTGGAACTCTGAGAGATGGTCTGATACGCGATAGAGTTGTGTGTGGAATTCAAAACCAGACAATGAAGGAACGCCTACTTCGCGAAGCCGATTTAACTTTAAAGAAAGCGCTCGACATCTGCCGCGCAGCCGAAGTTTCCCGAGAACAAGTAAAGTCTCTAACGGACAACAAATCAGCAGACATAGACGCACTACGTGAGATGAAACAAGATTCGCGTCATAACAATCTACGAGAGGATTTTCGTGATCGACAAAACAGAGAGTACAACCCTACAAGAAAATATAACTGCAACAATTGTGGTCAACAACATGCAGCTAAATCATGCCCAGCGTACGGGAAAACGTGTCACAATTGCCATAAGCTCGGACATTTTGCCAAACTTTGTCGATCGACTAACAGACAACGTCAGGGGAAACCCATTCGCGAATTAGAATACGAAGCGAACCAGTACGAACACGAACATGGCATTGACACAATCGAAACAACCACAACGCCCATCGAGAATAAAAGCGATGACTCAGCGAACACTGAGGTCCACGAAATGACAAAAAACGAACACGCTTCCCTTAAATTCAACAACAAAACACTAAGCCTCAAGCTAGACACCGGCGCAGAAACCAACATATTAACGAAAGCAGATTTTGATAAACTCGTCCCTAAACGTCAGCGCATCTCGAAGCTACGACCAAGTACAGCAAAACTGACCGCATATGGAGGACACGCCATTCCTATTTTAGGTAAATGCTACCTACAATGTCAGTACAAATCGGTCAAACAAGTTATTGAGTTTCACGTGGTTGAACACGGCAAATCGCTACTCGGATGCACTACCTGTCAAAGCCTGAACTTATTAACATTTCACAACGTTGATCAACTGCACACCGCTGAAACAAATAACACTGAGCTGCCTACAAACTGTTCACTTAGCGAACTCGAGAGCAAACAAATTTTTGAGAAATACTCCAAATGTTTCCAAGGTATAGGATGTATTTCTGCGCCCTATCATATCAAACTCAAACCAGACGCAAACCCAGTTGTCCACCCACCGCGAAAACTTCCCGCCGCGCTTCGAGACCGAGTTTTCGCCGAGTTGAACGATATGGAGTCGCAAGGAATTATTAAACCTGTGAATGAACCTACGGCTTGGGTAAATTCTATGGTTGTAAACGAGAAACGATCTGGCAAACTGCGCATTTGCATTGATCCGCGCGACTTAAACAAAGCCCTATTACGCGAACACTATCAATTACCAACGCAACAGGAAATCACGAGTAGACTCGCCGGCGCCAAGTATTTCAGCAAGCTAGACGCCACATCTGGTTTCTGGCAAATGCCCCTCGACGAGGACAGTTCCTATCTAACCACATTTAACACACCATTCGGACGGTACCGTTTTACAGTTGTTCCTTTCGGAGTAACATTTGCGCAAGAAGTTTTCCACAGGGACGGTGCATGAAAACTTCCGCGATCTGCCCGGGTGTGAAACAGACATCGATGACATTCTCATTTGGGGGCGCACCATCGAGGAACATGACCGCAATCTAGAGCGAGTTCTTAATCGAGTGCAGGAAATTAATATGACACTTAGTCGAGATAAGTGCGAATTTCGTCAAACCGAAATTACATATTTAGGAGAGACATTGACACAAACAGGCGTTAAACCTGACATTAATAAGATTAAAGCTATTCTCGACTATACTAGACCAACAAGCAAACAAGATTTACAACGACTCCTAGGCATGACAAATTTCATAGCTAAATTTTTACCAAAACTTTCTGACGTCACAGCGCCTCTACGGGAGCTTATTAAGAAGAATGTCGAATTTCATTGGCTAGACACACACGAACAGGCTTTTCTAGCGCTCAAGAATTTGCTCACACAATCGGAAACGTTGCGCTATTATAACGTTTACAAAGCCGTGACTCTACAGGTCGACGCTTCGAAAGGCGGCCTCGGAGCAGCTATAATTCAAGAGCACGGACCTGTAGCCAATGCCTCGAAAGCCATGAACGAAACGCAGTGCCGCTACGCGCAAATCGAGAAAGAACTTCTCGCGGTCGTATTTGCGTGTAAACGTTTTCACCAGTACGTGTACGGTAAACCCATAACAATCGAAAGTGACCACAAACCTCTGGAGGCAATTTTTAAGAAACCTTTATCGCAAGCACCTAGTCGGCTACAAAAAATGCTTATGCAACTACAGGCATACGACATCACTTTAGTGTATAAGAAAGGTACCGAAATGTACATCGCGGACGCATTGTCGCGCGCATATCCACCTGACATTATTGACGAACAGTTTGAACGAGACATTGCCTCAGAACGTTTTATTCATTTAATGTCCTCGGAATCCTACGTAACGGACCGCAAACTAAACGCGATCCAAGAAGAGATTAAAACCAACGAAACCATGCAACTACTCGTTCAGCAAATCCAGTCGGGCTGGCCAGAAAACAACTCATTACTACCAATACCACTTCGTCCTTACTACCCTTACCGAGACGAGCTGACTACCCAAGACAACCTGATATTCAAAGCACAGAATGTCCTGATTCCACCTAACCTTCGAGCCGACACATTACAAAAGCTCCACCAGTCCCATCAAGGCATTGAGAAAACCAAGCGATTGGCTCGAGAATGCATATTTTGGCCAGGTATGAATTCTCAAATTGAACAGCTAGTCTCAACCTGTTCAACTTGTCTGCATTATGCCAATTCCAATCAACGGGAACCACTTCAACCCCATGAGATTCCACAGCGACCCTGGCAAAAGATCGGCACTGATTTATTCGACTGGAACGGCAAACCCCATCTCATCGTTGTTGACTACTACAGCCGTTACCCCGAAGTAGCAGAGCTTCGTGACACCAAAGCAACCACCGTTGTCCGAAAAACTAAATCTTTCTTTAGTCGACACGGCCCTCAATACTCATCAGCCGAATACAAACACTTCGCCAACGAGTATAGCTTTGTGCACACGACAATTAGCCCTAGATATCCCCAGTCTGGAGGTCTTCACGAAAAGACTGTTCAAACGGTAAAGCATATCCTAGAGAAATGTCGAGTGACAAATCAAGATCCATACCTTGCTTTGTTGGACTACCGGAATACTCCAATCGACGGTGTTACCCCTGCACAAGCACTTATGAGCAGACGACTTCGATCCAGTTTCCCAATTTCCAAACAACGACTTCAACCGGAAACTATCAACCCCAACCAGTTTCAGGACACTCGCAGTCAACAGCAACAGAAGCAGAAGAAATATTTCGATAAAAATAGTAAATCGTTACCTCCGCTGAAGATAGGGGATACAGTGAGATTCAAGAAGGATCCAAAGTCACCATGGCTTCCAGCAATTGTCAAAGCCAAACATGACACACCGAGAAGCTACATTGTCGAAACAAGCAACGGCAGTCGATATCGGAGAAACAGGATTCACTTACGACAGACACAAGATCAACGACCTGATACGTCTCCTGATGCCCAACACCACATCACAAACCCACCGGAAACAAATGTACGACAACAACCAGCACCTGACTTACTTCCCGCGAATGCTCCTGCAGCACAACTAAAGACGAGTCGATATGGAAGAGTTATCAATCAAAATCCGAAATACAAGACATAATCTTTTAAAATATGAACTCTTATTTCACATTATTATAATTGACATTTGATTACAAACTTTAATTATTATCTTAATTATTATCTTGTTAGAAAAAGGGGGATGCAACATATGGCACTAGTAATTATTAACTTAATTAATATACATGATTGACACTTTACTTCACTATATGTATTATTGTAAATGCATCACTTATCAGTGTGACCATAGCAGTATGCCGGGAATCTTTGTAACACAAGCTTGGATATTAAACATACAAAACATGACACGTATGTTTACGACTTGTGTTATTTTGTTTTTAAACAAAACATTCGGTAATTGAATAAATGTGGCAAGGTTTAGGAAAGCCCGTTTTCAGTACTTTTTTCTGTTAAATTGGTAATTTTTCTATTCTGAGTTATGTGTTATTTGTTGACTGTTAGTTTTTACTCAGTTCAGTATTTTCGCTGACGCAGTTTAGAATAGGGGAGTTCAAGGTTTATTTCGCCATATTGCAGGGGGTGCAAAACCATTGGGGCGAGCGCGCGGCCATGCCTATTTATCCTTGTTAAAATCATGGCGAAACTTGCGAAGCAAGAAGGATATCGCTTCGGTTTTTGTCGAATTCGTCTTTAATCGTTGTTTGGATCACTTTTCTGTGAGCTGGTATGTTCGTTCTTTTATTTTAGACCATTATCGCTGATAACCAAAGCGTAGAAACGCTATAATACGAAAGTTTCCTCAACTGAGGGGTCGCTGCGCCATTGTGGCGGACACGGGACGCGGCTGTTTGTCGATTTTAGCTGAGACAAAACGCCTCGCTCACTCTCGCTGTATAGTGGGATACTGCGATAACAACAAACGCAGTCCAGAATGTTGGGTGAAGAGGTATTATCTTAAAATTTTGGAACTTGGCGTAAGCAAACATTTGTCTAGAATATCCGTATTTTCCGCTTGTTTATCATCAGCCTTCAATGCCAAATATGGTGTCAAATTTCCGAAATAAAATTGCTTCGTTCTTCAAAATAATTACACGTTTAACTCGACAAAAATACAATCAATATGTACGATTCTATCTTTATACTTAATAGTTAGATCTAGACTTAAACTGCATTTATAAATATTTAATACTAGAAGTAAACACGCGTAACTCGAAACGTATCCCTTTCCTGCGAGGAGATATACATAATACACTTCGTTTGATAACGAGAAAGAGGATATTTCAGACTTCAGATGACGAAGATGAACCTCTGGTTACTTACGTTACTATACGCTTGAAGTTCGAGTGATTTACAAGAGAGTTGGAGCTAAGGTTTTACATTGCGTTGCTGAAATCGTCACTCAGTCGTGCCCGTCAAACAGCGCAGCCACCCCTCAGTTGAGGAAACTTTCGTATTATAGCGTTTCTACGCGTTGGTTATCAGCGATAATGGTCTAAAATCAAAGAACGAACATACTAGCCCACAGAAAAGCGATCCAAACGACGATTAAGGACGAATTCGACAAAAACCGAAGCGATATCCTTCTTGCTTCGCAAGTTTCGCCATGATTTTAACAAGGATAAATAGGCATGGCCGCGCGCTCGCCCCATTGGTTTTGCACCCCCTGCAATATGGCGAAATAAACCTTGAACTTCCCTATTAACAGCCAGTAAGTACACTGACTGAAAAACTCATGCCGCCATCTTGTTTTTATTACTAATGATATATGAGCTGATAGCTTGCTAGTAGCAAAACCAATGAGATTGCAGAACAGCTCATTATATATATATATATATATATATATATATATTATAATATATTATATTATTATAATTCATTCATTCATTCCTAGATGAAGCGTTCGTCCTTTTTGTAACATTTTTTCAAATGTACCCTTATTATTAAAACTTTGATAGATATTTACGATACTTTGATAAAGCACTTGGAATATAGTACTTTTTAACATATCTGCTCCATAGCAAAATCGAATAAATTCTTCATGACACTTTAAGTTGAGACATCTCTTAAAAGGACACATAAAGTTTCAATGGTGTCTGCTATATAGGGGTTGACGACTGTACCGAGACAAAATCATGCACAGTAGGTCATGTGCCATTGACTGCAGAGCATTTTTCTACTTTACTTCCTTTTTGTTAGGTACTATACAGTACATAACACGGAAGGACAAACTACCTGGACCTACATGTAAGAAAAATCCAGAAGCTAAGCAAGACAAAGGAGCTACTGTAGACCTAAGAAAAATCCGAAGGCTAAGCAGGACAAAGTACCTGGAACTAAAAAAGATCCGAGGGCTAAGCATGCATGTCCATTTCCCTCATGCACATCGGTGGTTGTGCATCTTCCTCGTCAAACAAGGATATGTCATAAGTGGGCTAAAGAAGATGCAAATGGAGTTGTAAATTCATTTAGTTTACGCAAGGAACGAAAGCGCAAAGCCTGGAAAGCGGAAAAGAAATTTCAAAAGTTTTACATGCCCAGTTCCAAATTGTCTTTTCGTAGTCCAAATAATTCACAATCATCTTACAGATGTTCACAAGCGCAAACATGAAAGTAAACAATATAAGAGGTACTTAGCTTCTGCTCAATTACACGAAGCTACATGAATTAATATATCTTCGGAATCTTCCATGTCTGATGACACGTCAACAGAAAGCCTTGATGAAACTATCTTGGAGAGGAGAATCAAGCAAGTGCCAAAGAGGTCCCAGCAATATCCTGGTATATTTAAGAAAGTTTACACCAGCAGTGAAGGTGATATGACTCCTGAAGATGACAACCAAAAAGCTAATGGTTAACCAGCAGAAAAAAACAAAACAGTTATCAAAACATCCAAATATATTTAAAAAATCTGATGATGAATACAGCGAGGATGATCCATGCAGAACACCAAGAAGGAGATTTATTATTCAAAGACACTCCAGCAATGTCATTATCACATTGATGACAATGACATTGACACTGATGACAAACACAATGACTCGCAAGATAATCTTCCACTACAACTATCAAACAGTGCACTTTTTAAGTACACTCATCAAAAGTGTACGCGGCAGTGTTCTCGGCAGGTTCAGCTGGTTGCTGCAGCCATTCATCTGGAACATCCAAACGTTGTTGACCTGTTTGACCAGACAACGTTAAGGGATGCCTGGTTGGTGGAGTTTGAAAAGAAGAAGCAGCCAGGAACCGTAAAATTGTAGCTTGGTTCCCTTGCTTTATTCTATTTGTTCCTAAAATGCGACCAAATGGATGAAGTGGTTGGCGTTTCATCCCAACAACTTGGAATTGTGGCTGACCAAACGAAGCAGTGGAGCAAATCCTGCACGTATCTTGTCAAAGACAGATTCTGGGAGAAACGAATGGAGGACCTATCCAAACTCAAAACTCCTGAACACGTACAAGAATTTGATTGCTCCGGAGTGGCAAGAGATGGTAAGGTTACTTGGAGAGTGCCAGAATGTCTCACCTGAGAAAGTGCCTACCCATCAGGAATATACAAGAGACTACCTTCTAACCCTGTTGTGTATTATGAAAGTTCGATTAATTTATGTAATTTCTCCTAAAATATCCATGCCAATGAACCATCGACACGATAATGATCCCCTTTGTGCAGGTTTCCTCGTGAATTACTAATGAGTTTGAAATTTGACATAAATTGTTTTGATTGGTTTATTTGACGCAAGTACTTGCCGCAAGTAAAAAACAGTTCAAAATTTTCAACTATCTGCCAGCACTGAAAATTGTTTCTAAAAAACCCCGTCTAAGTCGAGAAAATCAAAGCTAAAGTTCATGTAAATCAAGAGGAATCTATATCACATATAGACCCTCATTAAACATGGATTTTCTTTGTGTTTTCCTCATGAATTATTAATTTTAGAAATATATATACGTAAGCCAAAGCATGGGTAATCTCCCAGTTAAATAGAATGCTTGATACAAAGATGTAGAGCTTGATGTACAATTTATTTGATACTATCTAATAATATATGAAACGTGTATACAAATTGTAAACACAAATTATATATATATATATATATATATATATATATATATATATATATATTATATATATATATATATATATATATATATATATAGTACTGTACCTTTCGCTTATATGCAGAAGGCTTCCTTTGCTGGGATAACTCCCAATAATAACTTTGCCTTTGCACGGTTGATTGTGAACACTCCATGCTCTCCAATTTGGAAAGAACCATAAAATTTAGTTAAAATTTGGGTCTCTAAAATGGCATTTCCCGCTATCTGACAGCACATTTAAGCAACCCTTTGTGTACCAATCTAAATTTGCAAAATTCAAAAAACATCAACTGACGTGTTAATAAATGCATTGTATTAGTATATGTAATCAGTATACCCCTGCAAATTATATATCATTGGAAAGTAAATTAGATACGCTATCTCATGAATATGTTACAACTTAAAGTCGTGGTTGAATGTCAAACTTTGATTTATTTATTTCTTGGTTTTCACATTCAACTGTAGAAAAATTATAAAAAAATAATTTTGAACTTCATTTTTGCATGACAACATGATAGATAATTTTATTAGGAACAAAATGATACTAAATAAGCTATATATTTTCGACAATATAATAAAAATATATCAATCAATAAAAAATTAGAATTTGCCTGCGAACACGATTATTTACATGCATTGTAATACCCAGTAAAAATGAAATTAAGTAGCTGTAGCATGCAAAAATTTCATTGTTGCTGCTAAAGCAAAAATATCTTAAATTATACTCGAGTATAATGTATACATTCATCTTTTATATACAAACCGAGTATGATACTCTTCAAAGCACTTTTTACCAATGTGCTTCTTACACTTCACACAATACGTGCAAGTTTTTGTGTTCTTATAGTTGTTGTTGGCTGTCTTTTGGTAACCACTAGTGAAGCCGGGTCTGGCTTGTTGTCAAGCAGTTTTTGCGCCAGTTGCATCGCTAGAATTTCCCTGTAGACTTTATGGGCCATGCGTCTCTTTGCAAAGATGGGATTTTTTGCTTTGTACAAAATCATTGAGTTGATGACAAAAGTTCCAGAAATCTAAAAAATAATTTCTTCCACCCTTTCTTTGTTTTGCTGGATAAGGAATAGTAATTCAGCAACTGATCACATCAGTAATATCACTTGGTAGATTTATTCTGTTCGGTATGAGTCCCACAAGCCAGTGTGTTTTGTTCCAGAAGATCATTTATAAGGTTGATTGAAGAAAAAATAAATTAAAATACAGCATGTTCAGAGATGTTTTTGACAAATAATTTGATCATTAGTTTGCAATGCACAGTAAAATTAAAATGTTAGATGAATGCAGGTTTTATAATTGTAGATATCATGGTACTAGGCATGTAAATGTTATTTAAGTTTCTTGACAAATTCCTCTCTCTGAAAGCAGATTTTTAAGGTAACCCCCTTACGAAAAAAGTCTATAGGTTGGCCTATAGAGTATTCTATAGGCGCCCAATAGGGAATCCAAAACGTTTCTATAGGATCCCTATAGGATTGTATAGAATTTCTATTGGTTTCCTATAGGTTTCTAATCTTTCTATAGTATTTCTATAGGTTTCTATATAATTTCTATAGGATTCCTATAGGTTTATAGAATTTCTATAGGTTTCTATAGAATTTTACAAAAATTGTATGAAATTCCTATAGATCGTTTTCATCTGACGTCACGGCGGCCATATTCGTGTACCAAAACAATGAAATGGCGGCAATATTGGTGTACCATCTTTATTCTATGGGAATTTAGCTCTATTCTTATTCAAATATTTCGTATTGTTTCACCACCCCAATGGAGCCACCGATCACGTGAGTGAAAACGATCTGTAGGTTTTATAGAATTCCTATAGGTTTCTATGGGATTCTTATAGAATTTTTATTAGATTCCTATAAGATTCCTATAGATTCATAGATTACTTAAACTGTCTACCAAAACAATCCTGTAACAGATAAGATGCTTTATAAGAATTCCCATAGGACTTCCTATTGAATCCTATAAAATCCAGGAGTGAGTTTCTATGAATCTTATAGGAATTCCTATGTACCCGTACTACAATTAGTAGGAATTCCTATGTACTTGTACTACAACGAAACTTCGTTGGACGAATCTATACTTGTTCGAGACGTTAGAGAAGGATCAAAAAGTTCGTTGAGAGCATTAGAAGAGACATGAATACTCGACGATCCAGAAAACGTACATGTGAAGCCTGGGGGAAATCAAGCACATGTGGACGGAAAGATGGACGTGGGTCGGAAAGATGGAGGACGAGTATTTCATCGCTCCAGACAAATAGTAATATTTTTACAAATAGTACTGCGTACTATTTTTACAAATATTACTGCTTTTTGATAAATTTTGTTTGTATTTTTGTGTTATGTGTTGTTTGTGTGATCTATAATGACTAAATACGAAACAGCAGAGCAATTGAAGCTAATATTAAATGAAGCATTGGACCAGAAACTAATACCATTAAACTTGAAAGTCTCTGAGCTAAATACTAAACTTGAAGAAGCAATGCGTTTTATAGACATGGCAAATGAAAAGTATGAAGAAGTGATTATGAAGCTTAATTCTCATGAAATGGAGAGAATTGAGATCCAGGCTGAAAATAAAATCTTAAAGTCTGCCCTCCATCAAACAGAGTCAGCTTCTTCAACTAAAAGCTTCTTATAATGATCTTGAGCAATATTCGCGAAGGGATTGTGTAGAAATCCAAGGTATACCAGTTGTGGAAAATTCATTCATGAAATCTACCAACGATATTGTAGTGAAAATTGCCGAACTTGTGGATGTTGAAATCGTCGAGGAAGATATATCCGTGGGTCACCGCTTGCCTGTTAACGAACGATATAAAGGGAAGCGCCTAAAACCAGCAATCATTGTCAAGTTTGTCCGTCGCGACAATAAAGAAGATTTCTATCTAGCCAGAAACAGGTTAAGGTACAAAAAAACGAAAGATCTTGGATACAATATCTCTAATAGGATCTATATCAATGAAAGCCTTACTAAGAAGAATAAAGATTTATTCAAGTGCTGTCTAAAATCCAAGAAAGTTCTTAATTATAAGTTCATTTGGACATCCAATGGCAGAATTTATTTAAGGAAGAATGAGGTGAGTCAAGTTATCTATATCAAGAATAAAGATGAACTCACTAAGCTATCGGAATTTGTGGTATTCTAATCTATTCCGGGGGGAAACTTCTTTCATTCTCGGTATATTAAGATATATTAATAATAATGCACCAGGATTTTTCACGTCTTTCAAGAAATACCCATAGATAAGGTACAAACGTCTCTGTTATCGCTCTTTAGGACTTACGAGCTTTAAGCGACATAAATATTTGTCGTATATGAAAGACTGATACTAGTGTTTCACATTTTCATTGGTTTTAGCCTTTCAACTATGACAAGTATGTATGTCGTTAAACCTGGTAAGTTTACCCCCCGGAAAGTTTACACTATGCCTCCATCGATTGTGTGAATTTTTTCCCACTCATCACAATACTGCAAAGTTTCTGTGAAACTTTGCACTAAAAAGGTCCTCAAACTAGTCTTTGCAATTATCGTCCAATTTCCCTCCTTATTACCTTCCTAAAGCAAGAACTAACTATGGCCTATTTAGCATAAAATTTCAAGCATCAAAATTATGGAATTCTATAGATGATAACATGAAATTGTTTTCCCTTTCAAAATTTAAAAAAAAGATAAATGATTTATTAGAAGAATATTAAAAATGTATAATGACGTTATTTTCCTTCTTGCTTTAAAAGTTAATGAGGCTGTTCTGATCCTTTTTCATCCTTTCTCTTTTTAAGTATGCAGTGTTAATTTGCATTTTTATAATGTTTGATTAACATTGCATACCATTCTACTGAAAAATATTCTGAACTGATAATAGTGTAGATCTGTCTGTGTAAGTTTGTTTTCTGTGTTATGTGTGCAGCAACGTGTTTGTATTGTAAATATTCCGACCATGTAATTTAATTTCAACTTTATGAACTGGCTTCCTGGCATTTTTAGCCCATTAAGGTTATTTCTGGAAGTCAGTACCCTAACTTATCAAAATAATTTATGTAATTCTATTCATAATATTTTTCAAAGGGTACAATAAATTGTTATTGTTGTTGTTGTACATGTGGATGAAGTGTCTGTTGCTGAATACCAAAAGTTGTTTCCACTGATTGAAACTTTATACACTAACGCCATCGCCACAGAGATCAAGAAATTATGCGAAGAAAACTGTTGTGGTTGTAAGATTGATCACCCATTCAGCGCCATGCAGCATGATTGCCTCATGATGACCGTGGAAGAAAGATAGGAAATTGTACTGCAACCACGCCATTGCGTTTGTAAACGATAAACGATTGATTTGGGACAAGTTTACTGAAGCGACAAGAGTGCTAAAGATCAGGTGTCAAAGACACTCTTGCACGTGTACGACAATTAGAAAACACGTCAGAGTCCATGTTGTATGCACTGTGGCCATTGTATAGTAATGCGGAGAATCCAGAAATGAAATGTATTGTAGGATATCTTTCTTACTGGAAAGAAAATAATAAATTATTTATCTGTTTTCTTGTATAAATGTTGTGTTTTATCTTATATAAAGCTAATAATTGTAGATTTCGGTAGAGTCGCTCGGACAAAGTAAATACATTAAGGTTTAAAATAAAAATTATTTCAATTAAATTTCAGCATTAATAAAGGGACATGCACTATTTCCTAGATACCTTACATTATAATAAGTTTTAATCTAGGCCTTAGATCTAGATCTTCAGGGGTTAACCTTTCCACATCTTCTGATGTCATAGGTATGTACGTGGGCGTTTCTTTTAACAGAGAGAGTTCATACTCTTCTCATTGGTCAGGGGTCATCCTTGCCAGATCGCCCTTTTTCCAATCTGCAGAATCCACCCAGTTATGAAAGGGGATTAGCTTAAGCATTGGTCGTTCAACCGTTGGAGGTGGTGTTAAAAAATAGGGCTTATGCGTAGTAGGATCTGCCAGATAATCTTGTTCAAGCGCCTTTGGAATTTCAGACAGATTTTGTATAGTCTTCTGGAGCTGCGTTTGAAGATTGTTCTGAACTTGAAGCTGACTCTGCAGCTGATTTTGGAATGTTAGGAAACGCTGTAGCTTATTCGAATAAAGTGTGCTGTTTTCATCAGGAGTTAACTGCGGCGCTTGAGCAATACGTTCCATTTTTTGATCGGAGTTATACATAGCGTTCAAGACAGGCGACTGTTAATAAGATTGTTTTGTACAATATGACGTCAAAATATCGTTTTCTCCAGCCAAGACGTTAGTCTTGAGACGCGGCTTGTTGCTTTCTCGTATGCTTTTATAAACTCTTGAACATGACTGGGTTAACTTGCCATGCCAAAATAGAAACTTGTTGCTTGTCCTGGGGAGATTTGAAGGGCACTATATAATGAGTATTGAGACTGAAGTCTCTGGTTTCTTTGCCTTGATCGAATATATTTTGAACAATATAGATTACAGAAAAATTTCGGTGATGGCTCTCCCTTGTAAACAAATTGGCGATACGTTTATCTCCCCCTGACTGTACCATGAGATCATCGAGAACGATCAGGTTACGTTGAGAGACATCAAGAAAATTATCAGAGTCAATTTCGGGGGTAATGCCTTCGTAGAATTCGATACCAGGTATAATTTTAATCATTTCTAAATGCATCGGCTGCCATTGTCCATAACACCAGATGATACGTTCGGGAGGTGGGTTAATGGTTGTTTTCGCGTTCTCCAGAAGAGCTTTTACCCACACAGTCTTAAAACCTTGGGTACACCCTGCTCCGATGCATGTAAACGGGTGCTGCATGACTGTAGATCCATTGACGAGAGGAATTTGTTGTTAGGCATGACTTTCTTCGTGCATCTTTTTCATATGATGCGGTAGATTAAATGGTTTCGAGAAATCCTTTCTGCAAATATTACAAGTATTTGACATATTGACTCATTGTCGAGTAGAAGCAAAATGATTATTCTAACTAGATGTTATGGTATTTATTTAAATTCTTCTCCAAATTCTTGGGGTCCGAGTAAGCTGTCCTGATCAGTCTCGACTCTGAGCTCTTCGCGCAGTCCTGGCCCCTTAGCTCCGAGCTCCTAGGTCATAGCTCTTCGCTTCTGGCTCTGAACCCTAGCTCTTGGCTCCTGACTCCGAGCTCTTGGCTTTGAGCTTCTAGCTCTTGGCTCCGATCCCCTAGTTCCTAGCTCAGAGCCCTTGGCCCCTAGCCCCTTCTTAGCTCCTTGCTCCGAGCCCCTAACTCCTGGCCCCCAGCTCCGAGTTCCTGGATCCTGGCTATGACCTCCTAGCTCTTGGCTCCTTGCTCCGAGCTCTTAGCTCCAGGCTACGAACCCCTAGTTCCTTGCTCTTGGCCGCAAGCACCTGTCCCTTACCCGTAGCTCTGGGCTCCGAGCTTCTGGCTCCTGTCTTGGACCTCCTAGCCCTTGGCTCTGAGCTCTTGGCTCCTTGGCTCCAAGCTCCTATACTTAGTTCTGCGCTCTTGGTTCCTACCTTCTGGCTATGAGCTTCTAGCTCTTGGCTCCAATCTCCAAGCCCCTAGTTCCTAGCTCTGAACTCTTGGCTCCTAGCTCCAGCTCTTAGCTCTGAGTATGATATATTATAAGTAATTGTTTTTAGCTAGAAACATTATTTGTGGCGTGTACACCGTAGAGTAAAGATGGCTCGAGAACTTATATGTAACGAAACGTTTCTACAGTTCCTGGCTAAAGCACCATTGCCTCAAAAACGACCGTTGTTCAGAACAATCACAGAAGATCAACTTTTAAATATCAGACTGTGTTGTTTGTACGTCATCTTTTTTATCGCTCCCTAACTTTAGAGCAAGAGGAAATTATTATGCGTTATAGAAAGACCACGGACCGCTTAATCTATAAAGACGAATCAATGATACCATGAAGATAATTCTTTGGTACTGTAACTTAACCAAGTTGGTAAGTTAACCAACATAACTGTACAGTTAACGCTACGGATAGGCAAGCGCCAAAGAGCCTTGCCAGTCATCACAAAGGTTGCTTCTCGGCGTTCTCGCTAGGATGTCCTTGCACAACAATTCTGCTTTCTCCTGAACATTCGGTTCCGTCTCCGCAAGTCTGTATAAGAGGTTTGGATGTTGGTCTACCATTTCCTTTACGAAATAAACGGCGTAAGGAGGTCTAAGCGGTAAAAATCCGAAGAACAAAATAAATATCAATTGTAATTGGATATTTAAAAGATAACATAATTGCAACCAAATGTTTAGCAAATGTTTATCCCCTAATCTGACATTTCTTGTTTTGCTACGCTATGGACTTTCCGTTTGGTGTTTGTGAATCAATGGCCATTCGTGGCTCTTGTGCCGTAGATAAACTTCTTACCTTTCTTACCTTTCTTACCCACTTGTTGTTGTGCAGAAACTGATAAGGAATCGCCGCAGGAAGCCTCGCTGACTGCAAGCACTGAACCCGCTTTCGACTCAACGCACCAAGTCACAGAATCTGACACTGAAACTGCGACGCACGGCGAGGAATCCTCAGAGAGCTTGCCACGCGTCGACACCTGTAGTTGTGCGTGCTGTTCTAATTTTGATGCTGCACATCATCCGACGGACTTAGAGTTATCCAAAAAACTATATGGGCAGCAAAATTAGAGAAGGTCCATTCAGGCTAGCTGGTACAAGAAACATCCGTGGATTGGTGTATGCACATCGTCGCACAAAGTGTTTTGTCATGTATGCTGCAGTGCAAGGAGCCAAGATTTGATAACCTTCTCCAAGTGTTACAAATTGGCTTTTGTAGAAGGGGGGTTCTCCAAATGGAAAAAAGCACTACAGTGATTCAGAGAGCATGAAAAAAGTGAAATGCACCGGGAAGCGATGACAAAGGTCGCTGCCAAGTCCAATGCAGTCGATGTTGGAGCGCAGCTCAGCATACAACATAGTGTAGACATGAGAAACCACCATTCCTTGTTTTTCAAAAACAAGTCGGAGTGCGTTCGGTATTTGGCAAGACAGGGCCTAGCATTTCGTGGCAATTACGAAGACTGTTTCACTTTTGAGGGAAACCTGCACCACCTGATTCTCAAAGATTGTGCACCATTTGGCCCGTGGCTGCAAAAGCGAAAGTACATTTCTCCTGAGATCGTCAACGAGATAATTACGATATGTGGCAAGACAATCTTACGACAGCTGCTCCAAGACATCTACGCCGCAGGCAACTTCGCGCTGATTGCTGATGAAGCTACTGACTATTATATCTTCACTCAAGAATCGTACTATAAATCACAATAACCTCTTTATCTAAACAAGACTCCTTTTACATGTGTCCTCGATCTGAGTTCTCTTTCGACCCCCTGTGTCCTATGTGCGCATGCGTTAACAATTAACAATAACAACAATAATATATAACAATACCCCTTTTTTAAAAGAAGATAAACGGATAAAGCATGTTCGTAATATGTCTAGATAATCGTGTTCTGAATATGTATCAGCTGGTAAATTCAGCTGTTGTGATTTAGTTTTCCTCGATTTGTTCTCAACGGATAACGTCTCTCCGGAGGTGGTGACTCATTTGAAGGATTCAGGATCTGTTGGTTGCTTTCTGAAGTCGGAAGAGATGGCAGAGTATCGTGATCATGATCAGTAGGAGAGTTACCAACTGTCAGGATGATTATCAAATAACTCCACGAATCCATTTCTCCACCGAGCAATAGTTACGTACCATGACTTCTCCACCCACTGCAAAGGAGCGCACTGGTCGATTGGCAGTATGATCAACTGTAGAGTACTGTTGTTTTTCTACGTGTCTGTGAACAGATGGAACAATTAAATCAAGACGGGTGCACAGACGCCTTCCCATGAGCAACATTGATGGTGGTTTCCCTGTTGTTGAATGTGGTGTGTTACGGGTGTGTTACGGTATACTAGTAAGTTTTTGGCAATAACCGCATTTTCATCTATTTTGGTGATTTGCGCTTGTTTGATTGCTGATTTCAGAATCTCGACAACTCTTTCGGCTTGACCGTTGGTTGATGGCTTGTATGCTGCAGAGGTACGATGCGTAATTTCATTGTTACGGCAGAACTGTTGAAATTCACTGGCCACAAACTGAGGTCCGTTATCTAAAACAATAATTTCGGGTAGACCATGGCGGCTGAAAATATCACGGAAGGTGGTGATGGTAGATGTAGCCGTCGTACTTGACATTCTGACGACTTCTGGAGCTTGCTATAGGCATCAATGACAACCATGTAGGTATGACCAGAAATTGGTCCTGCAAAATTCACATGAAGACGAGACCATGGTCGTGATGGGAACGTCAAAGGGTGAGTCGGAGCTGGTGGTGGCGCTGATCGCATGGATTGATAGACGTTGCATGTGAAAACAGTACTTTCAATATCGTAATCAATTTTTGGTCACCATACGTAGGATGTTGCCAATCCCCTCATTCTAGTGATCCCCGGGTGAGTTTCATGTAGTTCCTTTAGCACAGTTTTCTGCAGTGAAGGCACAATAGCACGGGTTCCCCATAGAATACACCCTTGGTGGAATGTAAGTTCATTACGTCTATTCTTAAAAGGTATTAGGTTTACATCGACCATGTGTGACCAGCCACTGACCACATATCTGTATACTGTTGATAAAACAGGATCCACTTGTGTCTTTGTCTTGATCATCTGTGCTGTAACATTAGTAATCATATCTGTTTCGAAGAAGTAGCACTCGACATTCTCGCTCTTCGGTGACTGTCACCATCTGCATGTGCAACAGTACTGCGATACTTTATGGCGTAGTTGTACGATGCAAGGTTTAACGACCATCTTTGAAGTCGAGCTGCTGCATGGGCTGGTGCTGGATGATGAGGTCCCAACAGCGTCAGGAGTGGGCGATGGTCTGTTACAGTGGTGAAACGGCAGCCATAAAGATATTGGTGAAACCGTTTTAATCCAAATATTATACTGAAGGCTTTTTTCTCTAGCTGTGAATGCTTTCTTTGTGTTTCAGTCAAGGTGCAGGATGCAAAAGCAACTGTTGATGTTGTCCCTTAACCACATGAGACAGAACAGCTCCAGCACCATAAGAGGAAGCATCACAGGAGATAATCAGTGGCAATGAACCATTGTAATGTACCAGTGTTTTAGAACTGAGTAGAGATTCTTGGCTGCAGTGAAAGCATCATCTTCAATTTGGGTCCATTTCCATGTTGAATTATTTTTCAAAAGATTGTTAAGAGGTGCCAAGGCTGTTGAGTGATGTGGCATAAAACGAGAGTAGAACATTATTAGCCCAAGAAAATACTTCAAAGCAGTGATATCTCTAGAGCGTGGTGCATCACGGATTGCTGCAAGCTTATTTTCAGTAGGATGTAAACCTTCACTATCAATTTGGTGCCCAAGGTAAACCACGGATGACTGAAGAAATTTGCATTTGGCTTTGTTTAGCCTGAAACCAGCTTTCAAGAGTTTCTCGAACACTTGTGGGAGGATATGCATGTGATCTTTGTGATCAGTTCCAGCAATCTGGATGACAACCCAGTCGACTTACAGCCTTAGGGATGTCGGCCAGTAAGCTATCCATGATTCTCTGGAAAATAGCTGGACCAGAATGAACTCCATTAGGCAACCTTTTAAATTCAAAAAGGCCCATATGGGTGTTGACTGTAAGAAACTTCTGTGATTCCTTGGATATGGGAATCTGATGATAAGCTTGCTTCAAATCTAACACACTGAATACAGTACATCCTCTCAAGGCAGAATGCATATCTTCAATCTTTAGGCATCGGCTAAGTTTCAACATTGGCACATGCATTATATGTAACACTGAAATCTCCACAAACACGTACCTTATCACCGTCCTTTTTGCCTACGGTTACAGTAGGTGCAGCACTAACAGCACAAGAAACTCTTTCTATCACTCCATCTTCCTCCATTTCCAGTAAGGCACTTTAAACTTTTTTCTTTTTTCTGGAATATGGGAACAAAACTGTTCGTAAAAAGATTTTGGAGCCAAAGAAAGGGTACATCCTGTGTCTAGCTGCAAATGGCAATCTTTGTTCTCAATTTTCAAGGGAACAGAAATTTCTGATTTGGATAGGGAGTTGCCATCAAAAACAGTATACAAATCTTCTTCAACATTCATCTCTTCATCTAAATTCAGTTGTTGGTCTAAATTCAGTCGATGGAATTGGTCTGACCATTCCTTGTTTTCCAAACATGAGCAAAATACCCACTTCTTTTACATCTATGGCATACTGTATTTCTAAATTTGCACTGTGCTCTAGCATGATCAGAACCTCCACATGAAAAACAAGCATATGACCCTTTTCGTGATGTTGGAGATGATGTTTGGAACGTACTTGAATTTGTTGAGCCTCGGCTTTGGAAATTTCCACGGGAAGAAGAGGTGTCATTTGTTTTACTCTCGCCAACAGCATTCACCGATTCATTCTATGACGAGGTTCCTGGTGAAATTGTAAAGTCTTCTTCCTAGCGACTTCGTCTGCAACGGCCACTTTTAAAGCATCTTGAACGGTACGATCTTTATTTAGAAGCTTTTTACGAGTCGCACGATTACGAATCACTAACAAACTGGTCACGAAGAGAGCGGTTTAAAAACTCACCAAAATTGCAAGTCGAAGCATGATGTCGTAAACGTGCATAATAGGAAGAAACTCTTTCATTTTCTTCTTGGATACATCATGAAACCTATAAGTTTCAGCTACTTCTGATCTCTTAGGCTTGTAGTGGTCTTGTAGTAACTGACAAAGTTTGGAGAAACTTTTCTCTTTAGGACTGGTAGGACTGCACATATCACGAAGAGTTCCATAGGCCTTCATTCCAATAACAGAAATCATGACAGCCACTTTCTTCTTGTCAGCCAACGCTATCGCATCTGGTTCAGCATTGGAACGGCATTGTCCGATAGAGTTAGTAATGAAATACTGCTCCAATCTTTCAAGGTACGCTGTAAATAATTCAGTAGAAGGATCAAACTCACCCAGAGAGACCACCAACGAAGCCATGTTGTGGTGTATAATCGTTCAGTCGCTCCACACTCGCAGTACTGAAGTCTGTGCTTACAAATGAACGATGTATACCATCCTCGTCACCAATTGTTATATCTTCCCTCAATAATCGTATATAAATCACAATAACCTCTTTTGTCTAAACAAGACTCCTTTTACATGTGTCCTCAACCTAAGTTCTCTTTCGACCCCCTGCGTCCTTCTATTTGCGCATGCGTTAACAATTAACAATAACAATAACAACAATAATATATTATGGGTTCATGTAATATATTATTCAATAATATATTATTGGTACATGTCATTCCCATGGACTCCACTAGTTGCACCAAGCAACACTCGCAGCATGGTCCTCTTTGCAAATCATTTGGGTATCCCTGCCATAGAGTTAAGAAAGTTAGAAATAACACTTAGTTAAATAGATGAACACAACCCGATTTTAGTATATCACCTTGTCTTATTGCTGAAGAATGAGGTCTACCTGTAATATTTAAAGATACAATTTAGGTTAATGCAAATGTCTAATACAAATGCTGCAATCTGATTGGCTATAATACTATTAGCCTAATGCAAATGCTGAAGTTACCGCTAAATTAACAAGATTGTTCATAGAGGATACTACTGTCAGCATGTTTTCAGAGAATAAAATAACAAAACATCAAATTTACACACATTCAATATCACCACGTCTCACTGGTGTTGTAGAAAACAAATTCCTTTGTCTATCTGTAAAGATAGAATCGGTGATGTAAATTTAATCATGACTATGATAAATTACAGTAATGAAATGGAAGTCACTGCATATTTCCAACTACCAAACAACAAGGTTCAAATTAACAATGCACAGTGTGCATTTAGAACATTATTTTGGTCAAAATATAGAAAACTTCACATCACTTTTGTGATGAAAAACTGACAAACAGATAGATTACATACTACATTTTTCATTTTCAAAAACGTTGTGCACGCATGGTAATGCAGTCACGGTGGGCACAGCTACCCAGCAGTTGTAACACCCACCCGGTACTCATGAATTTTGTTGATACTACTGCCAACCACTAATTTTCCCAAAATAATCCCATTACTTCCATATTTTCAAGCAAGTTGTCAGAAGAAGAACGCCGAAAGTTTTACTTTCACTTGATGCGGATATTTCATTTTGATTGGCTAAGCTGCACCTCTGAGCCAATAAAAGGAAAAATCAAGCATGACAAGGGGTAGGCATAGCCAAAGGGAAGGCCGTGTGAACACCAGATGTCCGGGGCCCACCGGGCGCCGTGAAGCTTCACTACCAAGTGTGCCCACCACTAAAATCATGCTAGCTACCACCCTGGTTGCACATCGTTCTCATTCAACTAATTTCAACCCTTCAAACAACACCATAAATAAATATAGTATATAGAAATAAATTGTACTCACTTTCTTGTGTTATTGGTGTACTATTTATCACCGGAGTAGATGGTCTACCTATTAAAATATATGATTGCTGATTAAATACGTACTAAATTATTATATTATGTACTAAAATTACATTATATATGTATTCACTGGTATTTCAATCATAAGTTTTAGTGGTGAAAGTGTACTAGGGTACAGAGTGCATACACTTACTTCATATATTTCACTTCGTATTGAACCACAAGGAGTTACAGGCTGAGAAACTGGTACATGTCCTGATAATGGTGGTGCATTAGATTCAGTACAAGTAAACATTTCTGGAAGATCTGTGGAATTGGTGATACAGTAATCCTTTAATAACACCACTATGGGGGTACACTTAAGATTGGCAGATAAATGGCTACATAGTCAATCTCAATACGGTCTGGAAAGTCAGCTTAAGTCTTTGTTCTATCTTTTTGTTCACCTTTATGAAAATTGGTGCATGTTGTACGGTGACTGAACACACTGTTTTAGTATAATGAGGAAATTGTCCAATAGCGACAGTTTGACATCAACCGCAGCTCTTTTGTTAGGTGCTTTGAAGTTTGCCGAGTTTCCAAACCATAACTATATTGACTATGATGGCCACCTGTAGCTTTTCTTTCCACTTACCAAAGTTGTTGAAATCGGGCATAAAAACATCAGATATCCTATTCATTTACAGAGGTGGGGTACTACCAGGGAGTACATTTTCGTGTTTGTTCATTCTTCTGTTTCTGTACATGACATTTGGGTATGTGGTGGAAGGAGGTTGTGGAAGTAATGGAATAACTGGAGAGTATCTGGGGGCTTTCTGTTGCCTTCCTGTCCCCTCACATCCACTTTCTTCTGCTGGGGGAATAAAGGTACAGTTACAACCTCGTACCCTCCGCTACCCTCCCTCGCTACGAAAAGCGATGTATATGTTAAAAGAAGGGAAGCAGAGCAGGGTACCAAGGAAATGATGGTGGGATGATATCCAAAATGAAGTACATAACTTAGGAACCAACATTGCAATGGTGCGCAATACAGCTACATGTACATGTAAGTGGAAATCTAACATTTGAACGGCAGAACCCATTTGGGATGGCTGAAAGGAAGTACAAGATGGAATAAATATTGAACATGACAATAGCCTGTCACTACATCTATATGCAGCTACTGTAGTAAGACTGAGCAAAGTTGGTATCTTGTCTTTGTTTAACAAAGACTTGGCAGTATAAACAAGAAAATAACTTACTGTCACAGTCTGACAAATTATCATCAAATCTAGATGGTGCAGATCTCTTCCTCTTTGATGTTTCTTCCTCTGATTCCAAATTAGACGTGTCTTCTGCACGCTTCGCCACTTTTAATGCTACCTCATAAATATCTACAAAATAAAAAAACAATTTTCAAAACCTAAGGTTGCAGTAAGAGAATGATTGAATATGGTTAAAACGTTTGGGCAATATCTTAATGTTTCAGTGACATTAAGAAACAGCCAATTTATGTGCCATGCAGTTGCGTGTATTATTTAAACTAGAATGGATAAAGTATAATTTCTTATGATTACCTGAATATGTAAACACTCTAACAGCAAATTTACCCCATGTTTTTGGGTCAGGGATCTCGCACTTTCGGACCTTTACTGCTGCGTTCATCCCTGGCCAATAGCTAACGTTTCCTAACACAATTCGTAATTGAAAACAATACAGTACATTAAAAGACAACACCAACATATATTTGCAGTACTCCAAGATAACAACTATAACAAGTATACCAGAACAATTGTCTGCAGTGTGGATTATAACGATTTCGCTCTGGTAGGACAAATGTCCAACCCACTATAAAGTTGCTTGGACATTAGACGAGATTGGTCGGCCAATTTTCTGAGCAATGGTGTGACAGTATAATCAATCCAAGCCATGCAGCAGTGATTTAATCCCCGAGCCCGGGCGTAGGGCCCAAGGCCTGGAGCCCGGTGAGGGTGCTAATCTCGACACACGTGGAGTCATTTTACACGCGTGTAGAAAAAGAAAGGAGGGGATTTTGAGTGATTTGAATATTTATATATTTAGTCCTTGGTAGGGTGTCACGCGGTAAGAATTGTTGGATACTGGTGACTAGCGACGAAGAAAACTATAAAGTATAAACTCTCAAACAAATAGTATTTTGCTTTCGTTTATTTAAACGAAACGAAATGGAGCACGAAGAAAAGAAGGACGAAGAAAAGAAGGACACAAACAACGCATTTAATATATCTTGAAGAGAAAAATATATCAAGAAACATATATCAAGAAACCAAACGCCGTATCGTAAACCAAAACTCGATCTGAATTCCAGTGTTCAGTTGTAGTCACTCCGTGGCCAAATCATTTTAAAGTTAACGGTAGGATTCTTGTTGTTTTCAAGTTTTCGCTTAACCTAAACAATATACAGCTTCACGTTTTTGTGCTTTCCCTTTGCTCGTCCAAACCATAAATCAGCTTAACTAAAGCTAACTTAAAACACTACCTTTGTAAGCTTATGTACACGTGATGTTTTTCATTGGCATTGCATGCACTTTATATTATCATAAAATACTCATGGGCTTTGGCGATTTTTTTGGTTGTATTTCCAAATTTTCGACTGAAACGTTGTCTGTTTAACACTTCTTTATTATAAACTCTATTATAAATGTAATTTTTGAGCTGTTGACTTTTATTAAAGCTGGCTAAGAGTAATCCCTTTTGAAACCTCCTAAAAACAATATAATTTTTACAATGATTTAAATCTATAATTATCCCAAGGATTTAATATCATTTGTTTTTATATCTGTTTGTTTTTATATTGGCTGTATATCAGGAGTGCTTAATTTAATGAGGGGATGGGCGGGTGGGTGGGTGGGGGGGGGGGGGGTGTGTTTCAAAAAAGCATGCCAAGTGGGCGAGGGGTTGTTGCGTTCATGTATTTCTAGTTTATGCGTGCAACAACAGTGCAGGAGAATAACGCGTTGTCTTTTCCACACAAGCTTTTTGCTTTCAAAAATCGATTAACAAGTGGGTATATATTTTTAATAGTATTATCAGTAATACAAATATAGCATCACTATAGCTTATAGCTGTTAATACTAATGGTCGACCATTTCGTATTTTTGGTCGGCAAATAGCCGATTGCCGACCGTTATAATCCACACTGATTGTGTGATACATAAGGCTATAAGTCATACAATATCATATGCTGTTATGCAGTACACGCGTAAAAACGCACAGCCTGTATTCGCCTGTCAACAGGTAAAAACAGGCTTGTTGTCAACAGGCTAGAACATGGTTGAGCTGGCCAGCTTGAACATGGTTGTTGACAGGCTAAAACATGCATGTTGAAACATGCTGTTCATGGCTTGATAAACGAACAGACTTCAACAAGGTTGTTGGAATGGTATGTTTCATGCATGATAACAGGGTTGTTTTAGCGTGATAAAGGAACATCCAAGAACATGGTTGTTCCAACAGCACGTTTTCGGGCATGATATCAATACTGTTTTTGACGGTTGAATCGATAATTTTTCGTGTTTTCTACGACGTTTTTATCGTTGGTCTCTCGTGTATCGTGTATATTGGTCATGCGCAAAATATTCAAGAAGCTAATCACATGGCCATGGAGAAACGTGACAATTCCAATTGACAGTTGATCATAAAATATACAAGATTTGGACAGTTTACAAGTAATAAACGACAAAACAATAGGTATGTATTTAAGTAACATGTTGAAGAACAAAATATCTAAAGTAGGAACATTTTTAGTAAGTAAGATTAGTAAATAAAAGACTAAATATATACCATTTTCATTACAATATAAACTAATAAGCTTAAGCTTAAATATATTTTTAAAAATGTTTATAAAATAACCATCCACTAATTTTTTATCAATATCCTCGCCATAAATATCGCATCACCTTTAGCTTATAGTTTGGAAATTTGATCTCACATTCTCACGCCCGATCGATTGATATTTGCTTGTTTGTATGTTTGTATATACATGCATACAAAGACACGGTATATAATATGGTAAGCTTATACTGGAACAACTATATAAAGGGGCGCCAGTTGAATTGTGGATAGATATTTTATAACATAATTTTTTAAACATTGGTTAGATAAAATCTATTTAGCAAATAGTACTTATAGTTACTGTGAACAAATGAAAATTCACGTCGGGTAACGACTTCTCGTTCAACTGTAGATTGTCTCCCCTGTGTGGCAAAGGAGCATTGGCCATTTTTACAGTTGTGCACCAACGACACTTTTCTGATAATGTTTGTTGAAGGTCCCATTCTGTGTCATTCAGCTTTATGGCATTTCTTACGATTCCATATTCTTGCTAAAAGGCAAGTTATAGTAATTTTATTTAATCTATTTTTTCAAGGAATAAATGTGTGTGTGCAGTAAAGAATAAATATTGACAATAGACTGTATGTATTCTACAAGTTTTTCAGTAATTTACATGCTGTTAAATCAATATTGACAACATTTTAGGATATATGTGTGAAGCAAAAGTTTGCAATTTTGACACTTTCATGACATCCATTGTAATTAAGTATTAAATGACGGAATTTATTATTTTATGCCAGACCTTGGTAATAAAACTAATTAGATCAACATTTGATATCTTTAATTATTACAGTTGGTTCTGACGTTACTTTTGGTGGAAATGTTCAGAAGTTTGTTTGGAAGTTCACAAGTTCGTATTGAACCAAGGGAGCATGTTAGAATGTGACACGTCTTGTAAATAAACTAAACTTTACTTACCAAAGTTGTTGATGTTTTGTGCGATAACACCGAGAGTATTCGGCTCGCTCGTTGGGGGCTCATAGTCATTAATCAGCAGTTTTATCGAACTGGGCAACTTGCACAAAACGTCAACAACTTTGGTAAGTGAAGTTTAGTTTATTTACAAGATGTCTCACCTTCTAACATGCTCCCTTGATTGAACTAGGTATTTGATTGGCTACTAGCAATTCAGTAGCCAATCAATTGCCTAGTTCATTATGACTAGTTGTGAACCTCCAAATGAACTTCTGATCATTTTCATCAAAAGTAACCTCAGAACCGACTGTAACACACGTGTACTGTACATGATGTGCAGGAAATGTTTGACATTACCTTTTGTTGATTGTTTGTATATATCACTGTGACATCTTTATTAATTAATTCTTGGTCTTTACCAGTTACAGCATTGAAAGGGAAGCAGTGGTCACTGGGGCTGGCACCAAGTCCTGAACTGTTGATTATTTCTGCTGTGAAAATTTCATTTAATGGACAGCTTTCAAGACGACCATTCTTGTATCTTCCCGAAAAATGTATAAAATTACAATATTTAAATGTGTGCACAGGTAATCTGTTTTACAGTGGTTCTAAAATTAGTTGAATATTTTTATAAAAGTAATTAACGTGTTGGTAAGGCCTTTGATTTTATTCAACAAAGTTTAAAGATGAAAGGGTAAGAAATGGAAGGGTTAGACACAATGTGAAAGATTGTTGCTCAGATACCTTTCTCAATCTACCATGTTGACAAATTTCTTTTCTGGTACTTTCTTTAGCTGGTATATTATTGATAAAACGTTGTATCTTGGGGTCATTGCTTAAGTCGGTCAGTTTACAAAATGCATTGTGCCTGTTGGGAAATAAAGATGTAATTAGAAATATGAGGTATGATAATATTAACTTGACCAGAGTTGTCTATTTTCTCTTGACAAGAACAAAATAGAATACATTGTACGTCTACTGCTTCACAACTGAATGCAAATGGTAGTAATTATTATTGTCACATGTGCATTACTTGTTCTCATTTGAGTACCAGACTCCTCCTTTCAGCATAAAACGGAGTTTCTCCATTATACAGCTAGCTTTTGTTATATCAAGGCTAGCTGCATGTCGATTGCTGTTGACATTCAGACTTCTCACAATTGAATTGAATGCCTCAAATCTATATAAAGACAACAGGTTATTTTGTATATAATTTTATTATCATAGACCTTATTAAAAAATGGCCGCCAAATTATAATTATTTTATATGCATATAAATTAGCCCTGGCTTATGACTTCGTTTTAAAGTAAAAATTCTTTTGAATTTCACACATGAAAACGAGTTCATAAGGGCTAATTTATATGTATGTAAAATAATTTTAATTCGGTGGCCATTTTTGAATAAGGTCTATGATGTGCACTCATTGTACAGTGTATGTTACAATTGAATAAATTTTAGTTATTAACCTTTCTGTACTGAAACCTGTTGCTGCACCTAAGTCAATCATGTCCTGGGGGAGATGATGTAACGAATGTATCTTAGGTTTCTTGACCAGTTCTGGATATGTTGCTTGTAATGCTGTAGTAAACTTTTCCAGCAGTTCTTCCAATTGTGGCATATTCTCTGGTACAAAGGCTGATGTATAAGCTATAGTAAATATCTGCAAGCAATAAAAATTCAACAGAACAGTTTAATAGTAAGGTTATCGTTACATGTATCATTTGTACTGTATACACTGTAGTTCTTTTTCAGACTTGAAAAAAGTTGATGTTGGTTTGACGTTGTACAATTTTCTGGGTTTTCAGCTACAGTATGATGTGGTAAAACTGTCAAAATGACACATACAATACCTCTCCAAGCAAAGACCACACTATGATTTTCAGCTGGGATAAGTCCTTCCAAAATGAAGACTGCCACTTGCATGCAAACTTTATAGTCTCTGCCCACATAAGATCTATAATTTTTGGTTATGTTCCCTTTGATGCGTCGACTGAATGCACTCGTATTCAATGCAACAACTTTGGCATGCATTTTTTTTCCAGCTGTCATTGATTTGATCGTTGCCCGAAGCAAGTACTTCACTGGACCCAACAGGTTTGTGTGTAGTATTTCAACTGGTGTCTTCCTGCAAAAAATAAGGCATACATTACTAAGACACATAAAAGGTACATTTCATTTTATTATACTACAGTATATAGAAATTAATTCTTACATGCATCTTGATCAGGAACGTTTTGATGAGTACGGTACCATACTAATATACTACATCTAAAAATTATACCATCACAAAACTGAATAACTAAACAATTGTGAAAAGTATATAAGTATTCTTACGTTTGACCACAAAAAGTTGACAAACAATAAAATGCACCACCCTTTTCTGTTACACCAGTGTTTTTTCGCACTTTTTTTCGCTGACTTTCATTTCTTTAGAAATGTAAAAAATAATAAAATAATAAACATTCATTCAGTTAAATTAAATAAAACAGTGCAATTTACACATTGACTGTCACAATTACAGTATTTAACTTGAGCCAAAGTCTATTGCCTTATAATCAATAATATACAATTATTTGTCATACTGGCATTGTTCTATTTTTCGTAAACTTTCTTTGACGAATGCATCGGTTCTTACGGTCTGCAACTGTGTTCCATGTAGGTAGGTAGGTACATTACATGTAGGGTAATTCCATGCTAATGAAGACATTTATAAAAAATAAAAATTTTCAGAACCTTTAAAACAACAAGTTATTTTGATAGCTTACATATTCAGGGATGACTAAAAAGTTAATTTGGGATAAATACTACTGTTGGAATGCCTCGGTGCTCTGTTCAATAATGTGTTACCCTAGTTGTCAATATTTTAACGCCAACAGAGAAAAAACAATCTACTCATTTTTCCTAGATGCTTATTCAATTATATTTACACAATGTTGTGAAAATCTGCCTAAACCATATACACTTTACTAAAAAAAATTGCAATCTTCGATCTTTCAATGTATTGCCAGGAACCGCTGTTTAAGTTTGAGGTCATGTAACATGAGTCACAAAAACATAAAGTTTGTAATTGTGCAAATGACCAACAATGAGCTGAAGGCTGTTGTTTAATATTTTCTTCTTACTTATAATACTTTAACTATAAATACCAATCCCATCCATTTCAGCTTTATCTGTACAGTCTGAGAGGACACTGAATGTTGGTAACATGAGTCACTTGTAACATGAGTCACGTGTAACAGGAGTCACGTGTAACATGAGTCACATCAGACACCCTGACTCATTCGAAAGACACGATAGAGGCCTACATTGACCATCTGCTGGATAACATTCCATCTACCATCAAGGCAGTGTCTATTTGGTCTGATGGCCCGGCCTCCCAGTTTAAAAACCGATTTCTTGTGGCTTCTCTCAAGCCCCTCCGAAAGAAACACAGCATTGAGATTACTTGGAATTTCTTTGCAACATCACATGGGAAGGGACCAGTGGATGGCATAGGTGGTGCAGTCAAGCGTCAAGTGTGGAATGCCGTAAAGACCAGAAAGCATATGGTCACTGATGCAACAAGTTTTGTTGCTGCAGCCATCAATTCTACAAATGTTAAAGTTGTAGAAATGACTGCATTAGATATTGATGAAAGAAACAAGTCCCTCAATGTAGGGCAAGTCGTCAATGATGCAGATCTAATCCATGGCATTGCAGGAAAGCACTGTGTCAAGATAGTTAAGGACAAAGCCTTGACTGGTGATGCTGCCGATGAAGCTGATGAAATGTCAGATAGTGACACTGAATCCAATGATGCCAGTATTCCAACAGATCTGGAACCCTGTATAATTGCTGTTGGAGATTGGTTTGCTGTGGAGTATGAGGGCATATTGTACCCTGGTGAAATTAAGTCTGTTGAGGCTAAAGATTTTCAAGTGTCGGTGATGGTACAAGCTGGTAAATACTGGAAATGGCCTGCCTCTCCTGATGAGATCTTCTATCCTCACGAAAAGCTTATCAAAAAGTTGAATACACCCAGTGTAGTTAATTCTCGGGGTCACTTTCATTTTTCAAACTTTTAGTTATTTCTGGAATTTGGTACTTTGATACAATAATTATATAACTGTTAACATTATATGACATTATATATTCATGAGGCATCAATCAACATTTCTGAGGTATATAGGTATTAGTTTTTGTGTTTCAGAGGCAATTGGACATGTTTGTGGACTGGTTAAAAAATAACACTTTATGTGTAACATGAGTCACGTAACATGAGTCACAGATGTTATGTAACTGTTCCGCCTGTTGTTATGTAAAATTCAATTTATTTTTATACATATAGTTTGTATATCATATTAGTGTGTATATTCAAGAAAAATACATTTTATACTATTTATAATTTCCGAAGAAAGCTCAGAAGAAGTTAAGTTAATTTTGGTGATGTCACCTTGGCGTAACATGAGTCACGTATAATTGTATTGCCCTAATTAACGGCAATGTGCATCAAATTTTTCATTCTCATCATAATACAATAATTTAGTACCTTAGGTATCTACAGACAATAGTTGAAGTGTTAAAATAAATACATTGTTAAACTAGAACAGAATTAGTATGTGGATTTTCTTCAAAATGTAACATGAGTCACCATGGAATTACCCTGTACATGTATCAGTATGCATACATGTACATGTACTGTAATATGTTATAACTTTATATTAACTTTGTTTTGTTAATTCATACCTTTCAGGTGTTTTGCAAGGGATTGTCCTAAATTACATGAATTGACAATGTTTGAAGCTGTAAGAAGATGGACGTTCTCAAATTTTCTTGCTTCTCTTTGAGGTAGTCCAGCCATGACCATGGAGTACGTCTCTAGTCTGTTCCATTTTTTTGTAGTGTTACCACTTGTTTCATCACTGAAAATAACAAGTGGTAACACTACAACTTGTTTTCCCTCTGCTTTTCCTTTGCTTTCATGAACTTTCAGAAACTCTACTTTTTCCTAAGGAATAGATAATATATATAATATATATATATATATATATATATATGCATATATTATTAGATGTTTTGGTGTGTAGTATCGCTGTATATTTTTTACGAGTTGTGCCGTATTTTGACGAGCCCGCAGGGTGAGTCAAAATACAAACAACAAATTTTTATGGAAAAAGAAAACTTTAAAAAGGCCAGAGAAGTAGCGTGACTTGCACCAGGACAAAATAATAAGCATACATGAAGTAGTCTCCTGTGTGATAAATTTGATTGGCTAACAATCCAAATAACCAGTGCAAATAAATAACTATCCAAATATCGCTGTTTATTATATAGCATGCTATCGGATATGAGCTTTTGCGTAATCTGATTGGTTCCCTACTACCAGGCTATCAGCTCATATCCTACTAGTAGAGGGAAAACAAGATGGCGGCATGTTTTTTTAAACTGCAGAAAAGAGTTGAAATTGACGGATTTTTATGCAAAAAAAACATCAACACCCTCAAACCAATGTATAAAAAAACAACATTGTGTAAAAATACATTAACAAATACACAATTTAGCATGTTAAATGGTAAAATTCACCTAAAAATTACGTCTTTTTACTTCAAAAACCCGACTAAATTAACAGGTTGATATTAATTTGTTGCCAAACAAAGAAACTCGCAGTTAAAATCAAGCTTACAACACACATTTCGTAGGAGATTACCAGTAAAGAGACTTTTTTTATTTCGATAATTATTTGGAGTATTAAAAAGCATGTTCTTTTTAAAAAACAACCAAATACGTAATTTAGTTTCACTGCCGAAGGTGTTTCAGTTCCATTTTTGCATGAAATCAAAACCTTTTTCACGACAGCAACGCTAATATAAACAAATGACCCACCTTTTGACTTCATAAAGTTACCTTTTAATCTTTTTTGTTGATCTGCTTAACACATTTTTTGCCTCTCGAGCAACATTTATAGAATATCTCGAAGCTGTTTACCGAACAGCTCAGCGAGAAACTCTATGTGAATGCATCATTAGGCATGGCGGAAGTATTAGTTGCCTATGCCGGAAGTTTGTTGTTTCAAACATTTCGCTGTAATTTTGTCTCTTGTACAGTGCTTGGCTATATAATAAAACAGTTATACCATTCGCTCTCGTTGTATACGAACTAATAGCCAACTCGGCGAAGCGCCTCGGCTATGAGCTCATATACAACTCGAGCTCATGGTATAACTGTTAAATATTTGCACTCATTTTTAGCGTTATTTGGATAGTTTTTAATGCAGTTGTATAATAAATATATATATGTACATGTTATAGGGCTGTTCCAAAAATATGTGACAGCATTTTTACTATGAAGAATATAATTATTAGTAAAACATTTTTGTGCTAAACCCCACAAATAGTGACTTTGGGCTAACCCCCCCCCCCCCCACCCCCCCCCAATCCAATACCAATGTATATTGATGTTATGTGACTGACAAACACCCCTCACCCCCAAATTAGCACATATTTTGTGCTAGCCTCATACTGTACACATGCTGTTTATAAATATTAAATTTGTTAAATGTGATGCATGTTTGCACATTCCAAAATCTACAATATATTGCTTTCACCTGTGGCAAAGTATCTCTGACAGTTCCACTGATATTAATGTGAATAATTTGTTCTGGTGAAATGCTTTGACTGACACATTTGCTAAAATACAGTAACGACCAGGGCCTTCACTATTCATCATCCCAATTTCAGCCCAAACATTGTGGTTGTTATCATTTTCCTATAAGTAATTTGGGAAATTACTTATTACCCAGGCGATGAATATTCATCAAAAGTGCATGAACAGTTCATGAATATGCATGAACGTTAAATAGCCGCATTCATTATAAACTTCATGAACATTTGTGTTCATGAACTGTTCATGAACTTTGATAGTTGAAACGTTCATGAATTGTTCATGAACGATTCATGAACAATGTTCATGAAAGTTCATGAAAAGATTCATGAACATTAAATGGCCGGTTCATGAAAGTGACGGTTCATGAACAGTTCATGAACTTGCTGGTGTGAAATGTTCACGAATAATTCATGATAATTAATCTTCATGAAAGTGACAGTTCATGAACAGTTCATGAACTTGCTGATGTGAAATGTTCACGAATAATTCATAAATAATATTCATGAAAGTTTAGTGTGAACTTGTGAGCTATATTGTCGGCTCGTGAAAAGCTAAATTTTATTCGGATCGTTGATCTAATACAACGTAAAATGTAGACGTAAATATTAAATTGATGAACATCAAAACTAGCACAGTGAGATTCGTGCAGTTCTTAGTGAATCTGATCATCAATTATTGGTGATAAATTCAACGGAATATCCATGATTACGTTCAGTGTCAGACATGCACTTAATATTTGAACTTTGTCAAAATGCTTACTAGTGATTTTCGTAAAGATTTATTTGTTAAATGACTCCTAGATGTACATCTATATGACTACAGTATGATAATTTTTTAATCTAATCGGCACAGTTAATTTGGTGACAAATTAAATTTTGATCAATATTAAAACACAAGCAAAAACCGATAAAAAGTTAGTATAACCCAAGAGTTTCAGTCAGTTTTAGAGATCTCTTCTTTTCTCCGTGTGACTTTCATGATGTTCTGCATTTTCTCTATAATTTCCTTTCTCGTTGCCTCGGGACGCTGTGATTTAACGATGTCAAGCAGAACACCAAACCGTTTCTGGGCCAAAGCTGGCCTAGGATTTCCGACACTTCTACTGCTATTTTTACCTGTGATTGAACAGTTGCGGATCTCTTCAATGGTAAATAAAGCTCTAAATACCGTTTCTGTAATTTTTGGAATGGGATCGGTTTGTTGTATTAGCGAATTTATTTCTTTTAAGATATGTGTATTAAATTTTTCTTCTACCAACTCATCTTTCTCAGGCATTGTTGGACTTTGCAGGCCCACACTGCAGGATTCTGCTTTCGTTGCCTGTATTGCCTTTATTTTCTTCTTCAGTTTGGTGACTTCAGACTTCAGCATTTCAACATCTTTTTGAAGTTTGGAAATGGCGCTGTAATGTTTGAAATTAGAACTTTTCTTATCAATTAGTGGTTGATACCTTTTTTAGTATACTATCACTAATGGTATTAATATTATGTCCCGCACTTTCCAAAATCATTATAACAACTTAATGTGATGTACAGTACATGTTTGCGGCCATAAAAAAGTACGCATCAAGGATTGCCCGCACTCCTAATTAGCCAAACACAACATCAGGCCATAAATAATGTTAAAAGGAATGCAACGTTTAGCCCGACATTCAACCATGCAGAAAATATATCTGACATGTCTTCTTATTGGTTTGAGATTGCGTAGAATTTGCATTCGGTTTAATTAAGATTGTTTTTGGCCTGATGTGTTGGAACGACTCGAATTAACTGTGGTAAAATCTTAAAGTTTAAATTTTGATCCTATTATACGAGTTAATAGTTTGAAATCGAATCGAAGAAGAATAAATGGTATCTGAGTTTAAATACCTATTGCTTGACATTGGAGGACGAGTTTTCATTAAAGGGGAGCATATCTCGAAGTCTGCAGCATGTCCAATATCTTTAAAACATAAGAGTTGCAGTATATAAATTATAATGTATGATATCATCAAAAACATGCACAAGTAATAAATTAGTCGGGGGTTTTCATTTTCCACTCTGTTTACTACATATTTCTCTTATTGACCTCATCGTTTGAACTTTTCCCACAATCAATACGCTTTTTTTCTTGCCGTTTTTACTACCGTGGTGGGTCGGGTATATGATATAAATTTACAATTGGAACGGTGTCAAATTTTTCCGGTCTGATCCTAACGATCAGAATTGACCCAGTATGTAAAAAGTGTGTACTCGCGTAATCACGTAACATTGCAAACCCATTTTCCATTTGTCTTATCTGTCACGAATGCTTGCCTCCGCTTGCCGTTCTTCGTCACAGATCACAATATTGTTTGTTCAGCCTTCATCTTATCTCTCGCTTCTCACTTATCTCTCGGTCTTGTTACCTATGTGCGTCACAGTACAATTAACGTGTCCGGTTAATGTTCTTATCTTGACAAGTACATTACATGCATGTTCACGTTGCACAGTCGTTTCGTTTACTGTATCACACAACTTGTATCAAAGTATATAGTCTATATAATTATGTATATCAGAGTTTAGAACAAGACAGAATTAACGCTTCGGCTTTAGACACGCGCGCTTGTATGTATGTATGTATATATATATATATATATATATATATATACTGGCTTGCAGATAAACCAAGTCTTGCAGTGCAGTGTGAATGCACATATTTATATTTCAAAAATACTCGATAAACATGCAATTAAGCAAACACGGATTTTAACGTTACTAATGAGACACTTACCAGAAATAAGATCCGATGCCGGGCTTGGTTGAGCTACCATTTCTTCCTTTTCTTCGGCAATAACTATAAAAGGCAAGAATGAAAACTGTCATGCATGCCCGATCGCCACGTTTTCATTATTAACTAACTAGATATTTCGATTAATTCGTGCGTTCATATATTTACCAATTAACTCTTTATGTAATGCGTTGACCTTTATATTGGAAGTGGTGCTGTTTTCCCTTTCTGGGGATTGCAGTGGCAGTGGTGTAGTTTTGGCGTGTTTTTTAACTTTTTTCCCTTTCCCGTGAGGTAACGCAGAATCTTTTTCTTCCCGCAAATGTCGCTTGTTTGTAGATGTAGACTCGTTATCTGTGTCGTTTTCCAGAGGAGCACCTAAGCGTGACACGTATAAGATATACTTAGTTGCATATATGAAGAAGCGGCATATAGCGGCGAAACATATATATATATATATATATATATATATATATATATATATATATATATATATATATATATTAAAGAAGTAAGGGTTATTGAATCGAGGTCAATTAGTTGTTTTATAAAGGTCGGTCCAACAAAGGAGGTTTTCTTTTGGGATATTAATTTGACGCAAGTAATTGGCAAGTGCTTGGCAACAGTGCTGTATATAGGTTATAGCACCGATTATTGGGATATTCGTGATATATATCCCGCGACAGACCAAAGAAAACCGATTTTGTCGGCTAATATATATATATATATAAATAACAATCGAAATATAGTAAGGTTAGATATACTGCCGAAACAGACTCTTCAGGCTCTTCAGAGTCTTCAGACTCCTACGTTCTCTATTTCGGCAGTATATCTAACCTTACTATATTTCGATTGTTGTTTCTACACTGCCTACGCAGCACGCTACTTTTATTTCACTATATCCTTAGGTTTATTACCTGAAGATCGGTCATGTGCAGTTTGGTCATGTGACTGTGCAGTTTGAGCAAAAAATTCCTCCAATTCCTTTTTCTGCTCTAATTGAAGAAACGAATATAAAGTAATTAATAATTCCAAATGAGTATGAAGTTTATTTTATATGGTCGAAGGTATATACACAACAACCAACAGTGCACCGTCTTTTTATTCAGAGCGCTCTAAAACACATGAATACCACCCTTATTCGATCATTTAGCCAGTGATCACACGTAAATTATTAGTCTCAGGTAAACAAAATTATCTAATACAATAGTTTAACGTTGGCTGCAAAATATTAATATTGTACATTTAAACATTTGAAATTACACGATGAGTGCATATAAGGACCGCTGTAATGTGGTATTTTTATTTACTTTGTCGGAGTTCTATCCTGTATGGTTTTGTACAGCAAGAATATACCACGTCCTCCACAGGTATTCAGATTTTGAAACAGGCTTTCGCTTTTCTTGATTACAATTAGAGTTTGTAGATTATCACAGTATACAAAATCACATTATGTAATATTTTCCTTACCCGATGTTTTGATGATTTTTGCGGGGTATGTCTTCCCTTGGTATTTGGCTTCGACATGGTCGCCTTCATGGTAGTCTCCGAATTCTTTTCGTGGTGATATTATCGAATTGAATTTAATGATGCTGAACAGCCCTTCAAGTATCCATTCGACGATTACAAACATTTTTAACAACTGAAAATTTCCTTCTGTCTTTGAACGAACGTACTGTTTAAGAGCTGAGAATTGACTAGATGGTAAGGCGTTGCCTGATCGTTATGAGATATCAAGGCCGGTCCCACATTCCTCAGTCGACAGGTGAAACCCTTAGGCCCAATAACTCTTGCTGTTTTAAATGTTCAAGATCATTTTTAAGCACCGCGCAATTTCCGCTGCAATCATAAAGAAACCCGCAGTACAACACTATACCTTTCAAAAGCATAACTTGCATGATGACTACCCGAAAAGATAAGTTCTTTCTAGAAAGTGTAGATGAGCGAGGCAAGAAGAGTTTTGAATGCAAAATTTGCCGAAGAAAAATTGCTTCCAAACAAAACATCAGACACCATTTGTTTTCTGCTCATGATTTTAGTAAGTATATATTTAATTTTAAGTCTCTATTTAATTTATACATCTTGATCAATATATTTGAGCTACAGTTCATACCAAAACTATACTCACGCAAAATTATAGTATTTTTGACAATTTTACCAGTATTTTATGTAGCCGATTCATACAAGCTGCCCAGTGCCCACGATCGGAACATTTATATACTGGTATATCTGCGTCGTATTATATCGGTACGTCGAAGATTTTCTGATTTCTGATTATTCTATAGCATACAAAAGGCATGGTTAAATGGTTTGATGGTAAATATTGAATGTTCATGTGAATCAAAGTCAAACGCGATTAAACTATTATTACATTTGCAATCAGGATTTAATCGGGCGCCATTATGTCGCCTATATAGGTTGACTGATTTTTTATAGGAAGTGCCATACGCTACACAAAACAGACGTTTCGTGCAAGGTGTAATCACTACATTATTAATATACCGTAAAACCTCGAAAAAAAAGCCCAGTGGGCTTAATCTCGAGAAGAAGCCCATCTCGGCGAAAAGAAGCCCCCCTCTTGAGTTTGCAAAAATAATCTCGAAAAGAAGCCCCTGCGCTTCTTTTCAATATAGTACTTTACAGTGTAAAGGAATGTCAAAGAAACAGAAATAAACTCTGAAAAGACATTTGGTTTATGGTGATTTAATGTAAGTTAATCATACGTCATGATATAGACTCGCTTCTCTCTGATGATTATGATAGCTTCACTACTTATCATGTCGGTATCAATGTTATTTTACTGTCTTCAGAATTGGTGCCTTGATCGCATACGCCTTCAGTAGTCCTATTGTTTTATAGTTGTAATATTTTCAGCCGAAGCCAATCTCAATATTTGCAGCTTTCACCTCGAAAAGAAGCCCATCTCGATGGCAAAATGAAGCCCGCCCAAGGATCCTAAAAAGAAAAGAAACCCATATCTCCGCGAGATATATCGGAGATGCAAAACAAGTGTTTTACATTTTTACACGAGAAAACGCAAGATTTGCGCAAACCCGTAGTGGGCGTAGACATAAAACCCCCACCCATGCAGTGTTATCTCAGTGTATTATATACGTTAAATGCACGAAATCAGTGAGCTGCGATTCATGTTTGTAGGCATCCAAGAGTATCTCCAAAGGAGTAGTATATTCTAGTATACTACAACGTTGTATAATTGAATTTTAGGTCCAGTGAAGCGATTAAAAAAACTTTATGTCCACCAACCCTGTGGTATCCCAGAACGTACTGCTCGACGAAAAAAACAACTCGTGATGACTAAGGAAAGAACTGCTACTTTGACTTTGCAATCAGAAAACATCGCAGAAAACAATGATTCCGGAATTAAGGATTTGTTGGAAACAGAATTAAGTGGTAAGCTAAAGCTATAGCAAAACATTACAGGCGAGACTAATTTTCGAAACATTTTTCATTTTTTATAAGAAATACTAAATCAAAGACTTATTTCCACTTTCTTAAAGATGATGTTACCTTCAATTGTGATAACGATCTACAAGATGAAATTTGTTGTACTGAATTGGCCTTGAGTACGAATGAATCTCTGTCGTCAGGCAGTGACTGTAGTTTTGTGGAAAGTAGTAGCAATGAATCGATTATATCTAGCAGCGACGAAGATGACGACGACGATGATAACGATGGTGAGAATAGCGACTCGGAAATTTCAAACAATGCTTTGGATGGACCTTACGTATCTCAGAAAGATTTCCAAGTTCAGTCTCTATTATCATGTTTCATGAGAAACAACCTGTCTTCCAGTGCGAGCAGAGATATATTGCAAACCTTCAAGACTCTTTTTCCCGACACATCTATTCAGAATATCAACTATGAAGACATTCGTTCTTCTATCAATTGTTCTGGTGTAAAAGAATACCATTATTGTATTAGCTGTAATTGCCTGTTTCCTTTTGCGAACGAAAATACTTTTACATGCAAAAATAATTGTTCAAGTCTGCGCTACAAAGGATCCGCAGAAGATCAGTTTAAAGAAAACAAGGCAACCACAAGGGAGTTTTCTGGTGTCCGACATCCCAAAACAGCTGAAATATTTATTGGAGATGCCAGGTTTGTATTGCTTGCTGCAATATCCTACTCAGTGTGTTAAGTTTGATAGGTTTTCGTGCACGGTCACGTTGTGGTTCGTTAGGTTATAGCTGCATGGTACAATTATTACGATACCGCGCGGTCAATGTTCGTTACTGCACTCAAGTGTAGAGAATAACCAATATGTTTTACAGGGGTAATCCAGTCAATCTTTCAGATGGAAGTCATTTTAGTATAATATTTAGAAATATTAATAGTACACACGATCAGCTTTTGTTCTCGAGAATTATTTTCTTTATCATACTTTTTGCTTCTTGATGCCGCTATTTTTAGAGTTTCCTTGGCGGCTCAAACGCTTAGTAGAGCGGGAGTTTCTTTTTGATTTTGACATCATTGAGTGCAATTGCTAGGGGGAAAAAGACAAACACTCCATGACGCCGAAGTTGAAAGGTTATGAATACTTAGTTATATGTGTACAACGTATCTGTTGCATGTACAATGTTATCAATTATTGCATGCGAACATTACAACCAATTTGATATCAAGTTTTGTATATTTCCTATACTAGGTGTTGTAGAAGATATTCGAAGGTCAAAAGCCCAGTTAAGAGAACCAACAGACCTCATCTCTGACTTTACCAATGGAGCAGCCTACCAAAAGCTACAAGGAGAAGGCTGTTTTCTCGCCGAAAGTTCAAACGACTCAAGCGTAAACCTCACTGCTCTCTTTAACACAGATGGCATTAACCTTTACTCTTCGTCAAAAATTGAACTGTGGCCAATCTTCTTAGTAATTAATGAGTTATCCCCGAGTTTACGTTTTTCAAGAGAGAATGTAATTTTAGCTGGAATATGGCAGGGAAAAGGCAAACCTCCTTTCGAGCAGTACATAGCGGCTTTTGGCGAAGTAATGAACAAGCTGTACAACGATGGTACCCAAGTAGTCATTGACTGTAAAAGCACCATTGTTAAGCTCGCTGTTGTTTGTGCAACCGTTGATTTGCCAGCAAGAGCTGCTCTGCTAAATATGACTTACTACAACGGGAAATTCGCATGCATAACTTGCGAGGATGAGGGAAAGGTTGTTGCACAAGGTAGAGGGCATGCAAGGACATTCCCCTTTAATGAAAACTGTCGTTTGAGGTCAAGTACCAGCATCGTCTCCGCAATGCAAAAAGGAAAGAAATCAGAGCCAGTAAAAGGTTTTAAAGGTCCAAGCAGTGTATGTCAATTAGAATCATTCAGCATTACATCGGGCATAGTTCCTGATTATATGCATTGTATTCTTTTAGGCATTACTAAAAGTCTTATGTACAAATGGTTTTCATCGACCCAGAGTAAGCACGAGTACTTCATAGGTCGTAGTTTGAAGAACATTTCCCAAAAACTTCAAAGTATCAAGCCACCTGATTTCATAGAGAGATTACCGCGAGACATAGAGAAGCACTACACCAATATGAAGGCTACCGAATTACAAGCATGGTTGTTGTATTATGCTCTGCCGTGTTTAAATGGTATCTTACCATTAAAATACTTGCAACATTTTTCGTTGCTTTCAGAAGGTATATACTTGCTTCTAGGTGACTGTATAACCGAACAAGAACTATGCAGAGCAGAAAAACCTTCTAAAAATTTTTTATAAAGATTTCCCTAAACTGTATCCTGGTGGATCATGGGGTCTGAATGTACACAATGCGGGAATTCATTTGGTGCATTATGTTCGATTATGGGGTCCTTTGTGGGCCTGGAGTTGTTTTGCCTTCGAGGATTCAAACGCAATGATATTGCAAACTGTCCATGGTACTGGAAACGTAACACATCAAATCGCACGATTTAAAGAAGCTATGGCAATGCTGCGTCAATCAGGAAAAACCAAGAAGGTGAACAAACTTTGGGCAAAATCAACCAAAGTTTTAAACTGTGATATTGTTGGTAGAACATCTCCATTACCGGCCGATCACACCGATGCAGCTGATCTGAAGAAGAATCTTGGTTTGACCAACTTAGATTCACTCTGTCAAGTAGCCAGAATTGTGAAAGGTGGACAGAGATTTTGTTCCTCGATTTATACAAGAATGAAAAGAAGAATGTGCCATGCGGTATTACTTAAAGCTGGATCAGTGGGATCAGTTGAATATTTTCTTTTAGATCAGTCAACAAATCGTGTTTATGCTTTCGTGTCACTGTTCCAGATTGGGGTTCCTTCGTTTATTGATAACATTGGTGGAGGATCCCACCTCAGTGCTGTGAGTGTTGAAGACGCCCCTTCAAAAACAGTTGTACTGGTTGACGAGGTCCAAGAGACGTTACTTTTTATTGATCCTGCTCCCCGTAACTCTAGTTCATGCATTTCAAGGGTACCACATTCTCATGGACATTCAGTTTTTAAGTAAGACGCGTGAGAGAATTTTCATGTCAGATGCAAGACTTCGCGTTAACTTGTGGAACAGTGAAAATGTTAATAACGATACTCAACAGACAAAAAGTTATAGCCGAGAAATAGCCGAGAACAAGTTATCAATAAACTGAAAAGTTGCCCATGCATATTTATATGAAGGTAATTAAGCGTTAAGAGAGGTATTTTTTAAAAATAAAAGTCAAGAAGTATCCATTTAAATCGGAGTTTTAATTTATAGAGTTAAGGTCTATTCACACGATCCGATTATATGTTATACGTTCGGAGACAATGTCATGATGACTGCTTCAGGAGAATTGGATACGTCAACTCCAGTCTCGGATCGTGTGCCGAATGGGCCTTTAGACGGTCAATTCTGTCACACGTTATTAACAAATAATAACGAAATATTCATGATTTTCATGAATAAAATAATTTCCGTGATTACCCGAATAACATGCCATTTCATGAAAGTTCGTCAATCTGAGTGAGTGCACTCAATAATTGTTTGTTGAACATTCATGAACTTTCATGAACTACTTTTTGATTCATGAAAAGTTCATGAACTGGTTTCTGGTTCATCAAAATTCATGAAATGTTCATGAATATTCTTAATGAACTTTTCATGAACAATAGTTCATGAACCCATTTGGAGGAATTTCATGAACTGGACATGAACTGTTCATGAATATCCATGAACTTTCATGAACAGTTCATCAAAGTTCATGAAGTCATGAATTTATTTTCGCCGGGGTATAATAAGAAATTATTTATAATGTTAATAAACTTTTCTACAAATCATATTATTTAGATTTTTTTAATACCCTTGTAAAAAACCGCATGAGTTTCCCTGTATTTGTACTACCATTTGCCCTGAAGTTAACTATTTCCCCCAAGAAGTATCTTGATCCATTGACGTCATGTGTTGGGCTTTAAAATGTTGGTCCTTTATCCATTTTTGTCCCTTTTAACATAAGAAGCGCACAACACCGTATGTTAAAAATGTACACTTAGTTTTGTAGAATGAAAACCCCACTAGGGTTCCATTTTTACATGTGATATTTGAATGTACCTGAAACATTTCTTTTACTTTTTCCTCTGCATATCTCCTTAGTAATCTTGCTGTGCTTGGTATAGCAAGCTGCAGTTTGACTATATTTGAAGGTGACAACGTGTAAAATGGATAACCATCAGCATAATCCTGGAATGTCGATAAAAAATATTTAAATTAATAGGTTTATATTCTGACTTGGAAGGAATTAATTATAATTCCTTCCTTTCATAAAACCTTTACCCAAAGATGGTTTTAACTTTCTTGTTAAAGTACAATGGCGTCAATTGATGTCACCGTTTATTGTTAGATGTGGTCTGATCATGGTCTGCAAAAGGAAATAGCTTAATTAGCTTATGCCTATATCATGTCGTATTTACCTTTTTAGGGTTTAGTAAATTTGCGACTCCCTCCACTTTAAAATTTAGTATGGAATTTAAAGTGGGTACCGGAATACGCAGTTCTTTGAAAATTAACCAGAGAAAATCCAAGTCTGACCGTGACTATATAACAACAAATTAAAGCCACGGTGTTTAGTAGAAATATAGATAATTTATAACCAGTCTACTGTCTAAAAACAATACAATATTCATACCTGGGGTCGACAAATGTTATGTACATAACAGTAGAGGAGAAAAAAAAATCGGAGGCGCTATTGTCGTCGTCACTATCGTTTCCTTCTTCCCCAAATTCACTACCGTTATCCGACTCAAACTCTTCTGAGAAATTTTCCTGGCGTTCATTTTTGGGGAAAAATTCATCTTCATCCTCACGCTGGTTTATTTCTCTTGGGTTATCTCCACTTTCGCTTTCATTGCGTGCAAAATATGCATTCTCAAAATCATCACCTTCGTCGTCTGTGTACAAAATAGTTTCTTCGTCTAAGTTTTCATCCTGAACAAGCAACTTTTCCCTGGAATTGTCTGCAGAAGAAATATCTTCAACAAAGTGTCATCTTGACGAAAGATGTATTCCGTATCTTTTTATGTCCTCGAAGCTTAGGCGATACGTTTTACAATGGTAATGGCACGCTCTCTTTTTAATTTTGCTCTTTACTAAAAATTTAAATCCCTCGCTGCAACTTTGAGGAAAGCCCCGCAATTAATTTTCTTGTTTTGAGGGAAATCATTAGACGACCACCTGCGTTCCTATTGGCTGCTAACTCATTAATACTTGGTTTTGATTGATTCTTTCGCCACAAAGAGTTTTGCAACTTCCGGAAATATACATTATCTTCGAGATTTTTGCCTTTTTATCCTTTTTACGTGTCTTTGAATTTTGGATACAATATATATAATTATAAAATATATATATATATATATTGTGTTAGAATTACAGCCTTCAAACGTGTAAGTATGGTTGCCGATAATTTGTATTTTTTCGGTTTTTGAGCTACGCGAAATTTTTATAGCAGTTTTCTTATTCCAAAAAATAAATAGCTCCGTCACTTCGGAGGACATTTTTCAACAGCCATTGAGCCAAAGAAGAAGAATGGAAGCACCTCCATGTACCAGTGAAGGTAAAGTGTTTTACAACTTAAAGTATTTTCTTTCGTCATGCATACCGACTTGCGTTTTTGTTATTATGTAAAACCATTTTGAGGCTAATTACAAATGTCATACATGTACTTACCATGTAGAAAAAGCATAATTTCTCCTCTATTTCTATGGTTTACTCATTGTCATTGAGAAGGGACAAGTGAAATATAATTTAATATATTTAAACTTTATTGTTGTTATATAAACCCTTTCACTCCCAGCGCTATCCTTTTGATGAGTAAATCGTCCGCCATTTACGCCAGAGTGAAATACGAAAGTAAGAGTCAAAGAATTAATCCGCTAATAAATAGTCTAAATTATCACTTATGAAAGAAAACAGACCCAATTATAATTTTCGCAACAATAAATTGTATATACAGTATATTATATTGCTATTTAGATATTGACGTTAGAGCAGAATTGCGGAAAATCAAAGAAATTTTAAAAGGGATGGCCAACAAACAAAAGGAAATGGATGCAACTTTAGTGTTATTGAAGAAAGAAATACTATTTAAAAATTTTGACATGGCTAAATCGTCTCATGCGGTAACTTTCTATGATTTGTTATAAATATACAGTAAATAGATTTTAAATATATAAATAGGCTAAAGGCCATGTCACACAAGGCAATTTTCCTTGCAACTTGCACTGCAATTTTTGTCGAAAAACAGAAAAGCAGGTTGCAGTGGGGTTACAGTGTCACACCCTGCAACTTGTCTCGTAGTGTTGTGAAAAGTAGAAGCTGCTTCTACTTTCTCTGCAACTCGCAACACAATTTTCCATTGCGAGACTAGTTGCAAACATGCATGGGGTGTCACACAAGGAAATCTTTTTTGCAACTTGCAATACAACGCCATTGCGTTGCAAGGAAAATGTCCTCGTGTGACATGGGCTTATTACATTATTGTAGTTTGTATTTACTACAAATAGTGCTTACACTTTCTTACTCCTTTAGACAAATCTGACCAAAATATTTGCAAAAGCTTACATACAGCTTGGAAGGCATCCTGTTGAAAATACTAGTAAGACAGTAAGTATTTTAACAAATAGCAATGCCCACTGTTTTAGTTTCATATATGAATTTTTCTATCAGCATATATTTATTAACATTATATTTATGAGAAACTTAAACAAGAGTTCCGAAACACTCCCTATAGCCTCAGTGAACAGGATCTTCTTGGACATGCCAGGGCCTTTGAAAAAGCAAAATCCATGTACTGGCGTGCAGAAGAAAAACGGCGTGTAAGAGTCTTGTCCATTAATAATCATACAATGTAATTACTATACAATAACCAAAGATTAATAGCTTAAAAAGTTAAAATATCTCTCCTACAATGTCTCACAGATTTTGTAACCTCGTGTATTTTAAAGGTACTAGCCATAGGCTCCTGGTCCCAACTCAAAAATGCTACTACTAAGGTCTCTTCCAAAGTTGCATCCTTGCTTGGAGTAAAATACCACACTGTGTTGGAAGATGCAATATTCAAGGATCTTGTATTAGTGGTATGGGCATATTGATAATCCGTATAATACCAGTTATTTTAAAATTTGGTTAACCAATTTTATCCAATTTTTACAAAGTTGTGCTTAGCGCTCCTTTGTGGCCAGTGATGGACTAGAGCAATGTAGAAAGGATGAGCAACTTTGGGTTCACTTCAAGCAGTGGAAGGAAGCACATTATGGAGCGAGGGCCAAGAGTGGCGTGTGCTGTTAGCGCTCTGCCTCTCACCAAAAAGTTAAGCCCGGTTAAATGGGGTTAGAACTTGGATGGGTGACTGCTTGGGAATGACCTCGTTGTTGGGCTTGGATTCATATGAGTAGAGTTGTAGTTGAGGAATTAAAGCAGACTGATGCCATCACCTATTGAGGATCAGAAGAATAAATTAACATGTTGAAATTTATATGGGGGAAGTGTTTATCTGAAAGATAAGGGTCAGTCCCTCTCGTCTTGTAGTGACTAATCTTCACCTGCTGAATTCACAGGTTAATACTTCTGTACCCCACTATTTTTTAAAGCTAATAAATATTATAATATTTATAAACAGTCCACAAATAACAAAGAAAACAAAAATGATTGTGATGGAGTGATGATCTATAGCCTGTGTTATTCATTAAATAGAGATTAGTCCTCACAATGCCCTATTATTAAATTTAAAAGGACTATTCTGCACCTGACCTCTCTTTTTATATATTTTATTTTCCATTAATTTGAAGTTGCAGAACATTAAGATCTAATTAAATTGCTATCACTTGTTTTGTAAATATATTCTATCCCGCAGTTTAAAGTATTTTTCTATTTGAATAAGACCAGTTTAAAATTTAACAGTTTTAATACTTGAGTTTTTGTACAATGAACCACACATTTTATATTGTACTGTAAATTTTAATGTAAAGTCACAAGGTAAAGAATATCATAATATGATCTTTATTTTAATTCGATGGCCTTTCGTATTTTTAAATAGACACGTGTTAAGCAAAATGCTTTTTAAACCAAATATGTAACTCAAATTATTAATGATTTGGGACGCTTGAATATTTGACATTATCCAGAGGATTATTTATATATTTGACATTTTGACAATACTATAAATTTAACGTTTATATATTATTAAAGAATATATATGGTACTCTCGTAATTCTATTAAGAAATGTTTTCATTTACCTTGTTTATTTTAAATAGCTTAATTTTTTACTTTGTCCCCCAGTGAAGTACATCTTCATTGTTGTCGATTAGCCTCCAGACATATTCTTTCTGCTGATCCCTCAGTTGTTTTAAATCTTCGCTTTTCTATTAAATAGACATTTTTGAAATGTCAAGAAAGCGCGTGTTCAGTGTTGGTATAAATATACATATTATTTATTACTAGTAAGTTTATTAAAGCTTAAAAGCTAAATAGAAAAAGGAAAAAACCCAGCTTTATTACCGATCTCACATCTGCTTGTTTTAATATTGCACGATCATGAGTATCCCATAACCGAAAGCATTACTTACCGTATTTGTACATGTTTATATAATAGACAAGCAAGAATAAAAATAGGCTCGATTTCCAGCCTTATATCTCGACTTTAACGATCGCATGGCGCCGATGGCGGTTTGTTTCGTGGGCGGGGGCGGGGGATTTCTCGTGAAAGTGTCGAGAACCCTCGCGTGTTCCTCGCAACAGGCATGAACAATGTTGTCGAATGAACGTTGTTCATGCCTGTTTGAACAACATAAAACTATCATGTTAAATCAACAACGTTGTTCATGCATGATACAACATATTGTCCGGGCATGATGAAACAACAAGATTGAACAGCCATGTTACAACAACCATGAACTTGGTTGTTGTATCAAGCTGGGTTTTGCTTGTTGTGACATGCATCAACAAGCCTCGTCGATTCGCCAAGCTGTAACAACATGTTGAAACATGCTTGAACAATGCTGTTACTTCACCAATCCTGTTCTAGCATGTTAACAGTGCTGTTCATGGGTTGTTGAGCCAACAACCATGTTATAGCCTGCGAGATTTTTAGGTGTGTAAGACATAAGTATCACACAGTTCTAAGGCAATATGCTACAAGTTGCTAGCCTGACAAATACCTTCACCTTTTATAACCCAGGAGTTCCACACTGACGCGTAAAATCGTGTGGTGTTAGCGAGAGTAAAGTTAGCCGGAGTCAAATACTAAAGGCCTCTTGGGCATTAAAGGGTTAATACAGATAAAATAGCCAAAGTGGTGAACTGACCACAGTCTGAAAGGCTTTTGCTCGAAACGTCAGCATATTGCTAACAGAATTGGCACTTCAGACCTTTTCACTTCAGTATTTAATCTCGCATTTCACACTACTGTACCTAGACAACACTATATACAATGTTTTGACATACCCACAGAATTGGGAACATTATGCAATTTTAGTAGATGTTGTAAGTAAATTGTAAGATGTCTATGTTAAAGTTTGGAATGACGCATTGCAGAAATATATTTTTATGAATGAATATAATTCAGTTGCCCCATTACATGTTTCAATCCAGCTTTTAGCAACAACCTCCACTGGCCCCTCTCCAACAAATTCCACAATGGCAAAAGAGTACATCTAAAGAGGAAAATGAATAAGATATTAATCTAGCAGTATTTTATACTTACGGTATGGGAAATTGCAAATACAGGCTTTCACAAATCAATGAAGGTAGCAAAACGTAATCTTATTATAAATATAAGTGTCCAGCACAAAACACGAATAAAGCCATCAACACAAGGATATAAAAACATAATATTTAATCAAACGTTTCGTTGTTTATGCTACAACATCTTCAGAGATAATGATAGTTTGTAATCATTATCTCTGAAGATGTTGTAGCATAAACAACGAAATGTTAGATTAAATATTATGTTTTTATATCCTTCTGTTGATGGATTTTATTCGCGTTTTGTGCTGGGCACTTATATTTCACGGTTGGCAATTATCGCCCTAAAATGGGCCAACTTCCACTCTGGCCGCGAAGGTCCTGGTCACAAGCCAACTAAAATCAAAATGGCGGCTCGTTCTTCAGACCCAAGCGAGGACGAGGTAATCAACCGTATTAAACGAGTATTGGAGCGTGAAAAGTCAAAACTAATTGATCAAACCTCGAATACACATAGATTGCGAGATTTGTCAGCAACATTTAAAGAGCTGGATCGAGTTGTTGGAGATGTTGTTAAGGCTAAATACGGTAATCTTCAATATCGTCACGAAAATTGAGCTGGGTAAATTATATCCTATGTTGGAAAGAATTATGGGGCGGTCAAATCGTGCCATTCATAGGCGACTAAGTCCAAGAATGAGCAAGTTGCATCCTTGGTTGGTATGCTTTGATGTTGCCATGCCACAAGAAGTGTTCGATCTTCTACACAAAAACATCCTCGGCGAGTCTAACTATGGCCTTGAGGTGAAACGTCCACGCTCTGTGACAATATGGTTTGTGAAGCTTAGACGCCTTGTGGTTCTGTTCGATAAATTTGTGAACTGTGGAGGATTTGAAAAAGAGCTCAAAGGTGATGGGGGTCAGGTTAAAGTTATTGTTGATGCTGAGAAGAAAGGGAGTTTTGAATATGTGATAAGGGAGGAAATTTTGAAAGTAAAACTACATTATGGTTATTGGAATAAGTCAGCACTAAATTGGAAATATATTAAACAAGCAAAATCAGACATTGGTAAATGTTTATTGAAACAAACGAAATGTCAGAATTATCACAGAACATTATTTGCCTGATGTACTAGTCAGTTGAGGTCCTGGGCCACTATGCAGGGATTTAACATCATTTTACTAGGGAAAAGAATGCCAGAATTTAACACCCGAATAGCCAGAGTTGAATCATGTTTGACAGTCAGAGACAGATTCAAGGTTGGCCAAGACTTGGGGTTTCGATATAACTAAATTTATGAAGGAAACTTCTACCCACATGTACTTAAATGTTAGCTGTAATTTGTGCTACAGTACTTTTAGACATACACTTTAAGCATACTTTAGTTGGTTTTTGCTGAGTAACAGACCTCCTAATTTCAGTCATTAAATTATGCCCACAGTAAAAACACGCCTGCTTATCTCCATCCTTTGTGAAACCACAATAAGAGTAATGCTGAGGATCAAGGAGTACATGGGGAGGTATGAGGGTACCTTATGCTTGATGATACACCAACAGGGAAGGCTGGCGTAATGGTAACCATACTTTACTTATGTGATCGTATCTGAACACCTGATACCAACGCCGTTTAAAAAGACTGTTTTTGGCATAACTAGCAATTTGAACATGTTTAGCTTCTCGGCCTTACATAGTATTTATGCCCAAACCCGTGCCATATTTCTCAAATAACCACTTACTGTGAATAGGAACTAAACGACCAATACTCCACACAGTTGGCGTTACACTTGTATGGCCACTAAACATTACAATAGCAGTAAAGTAATCATTAGTTAGAGAAGGAAGTTTTAGAAGCTTTTCCTGAGTTAAATGATACATAGAGAAGTATGCAACACAGTCCCTAAGCTTAATTGCAGTAAAAGCTAGGAACATAAGTTTACACAGTAACCTTGGATCTTCTGAAGCACCCTTAATGGCATTCACCAAGAACATGAACCCGTGTAAAACAAATTTTGAATCTTTTCCTATTAAGTGGTAAGAAAAATCTTTGTATCTTGCCCGGTCCTCAAGTAGCCATTTTTGCAGCTGCTTATTCAGCCGCGTAGCTTTGACCTGACTTTCCATTACTTTCATATACCTTGAGATTGCACAATTTTCAGGTAATTCTGAAATATTATTAAGTTTGGCAGGTAGGTTACTGGTTGAAATAGCTAACTTTAAAAGCAAATCATGCAAATGCTTAACCGCATTGTTCTTTAAATGCAGAGGTTCAAGAACAGCTTTATCACACAGTTTTCCAATAATAGGCACAAATTCCTGCCTAGAATGTTTTGCTGCTATTGTGTGATTTTACTTCTCTGAGTTTGTTTTGTTACCTTATTAGACAACTTAGCCTTAAACTGAGCAACTTGCTGAGCAACTGCAACCGGGTGCTTATACATCCAAGGTCTCCATTTGCAGTCTGGAGATGTACCAAATTTCCCATCTAGATAGCACAGTGCAATCGGCATGACGTACATTAGCAAAACTTTAAAAATATGTGGCAGCATTATTGAGCTCCCCATTGAGGAAAGCTGTAAATTTCATATCTGAGGGAAGTAACTCAAAGGTAAAATTGACTTGCTTTTCAAGTACAGTGTAGCTCTTCAGTTCAATTCTTTCTATATCTTTCACCAGTTGCTTTGTAAACAACTCTACAACCTGGTGTTCCTCTTTACAATTAGCTCCGAACAACAGGAAATTGTCATTAGGGCTTGCCACCCTTGGACGAATATTAAGAAAGCTCACAAGCCATGACATGGATTCATCCCAATTCCCAAATGGTGCCCCATCACCACCAATAGCTACTTTGAATGACCCCTCATTCTCACCAAACCATACAAGTTTTTCACCTTCTTTTCGAAAAGAATCTGTTTTAAAATAGAAATGGCACAAAGAAAGAAGCACTTTCTCCAAATCTCAATAAACACCAGCAACATGCTGCTCAAAAGGTAAGTCAGTACAAAGAGTATCTAAGCTAATAATTTCTCCAATATCTAGCTTTTCAATATTTTGCATTAGTGCACCATAGGAAAACGGTTTGGGAATCGGTATCCCATAACCAATCTTTATTCGCTCTTTTGATAAGTAGCCTTTCGTGGTACGCTTGCCTGAATTTTTCATCACTAAAGCAGATCTAGCCTGTATGTCCTTAATCTTCCCAATGACCCCCCTGCATATAGTAAAGAAAGTGACCGAATAAAGTTTTCTTCACTTCTCTCATATTCACATATCTGTTTCTTAATATTATTCAGAAAACCTTTCTTCAACTTCCCTTGAGAACAATACTTAGCTATGTCATGTACATTAGCATATTTAAGAATAGTGCAGAACATTCCATCTAAAGCAGGCTCTCTATTCTCAATTGAGCCGCCATTAATTGCTGCCGAAGCAAGAAGAGTCTCTAATTGTCTCCTGTAGGCACTTCGTCTTGGTAAATTAACTTTACCTTGCTCGGTTATAGTTGTGGGGCTCTTCTTCCTCATCACCGTTGAGGTATTCAGTGGCACTTCAAACACAGTTGCTTTCTTTGGTAGTTTCTCTTCTTGACTGGCCACAGAGTCCTGAATATTTGAAATCCATTAAAGATATATAAGATAAATTATAAAACTGTCCTGGTTATTAATAAATAGTGCAATAAATGCACCCATAGTTGGGCACAAGATATCACATTATCACATGTTTTACAAACCAAAGTCAAGTAGAGTAAAATATATATATCATTAATACAAATTTTTAAATCATTAAGTTTATATGATTACAAGATGTACTGGTACATCTGATAAAAACCTGGCCTGCGTTTTTTGGACTGACACTGGGTATATAATGTAGATGAATAAAATTTGCAAAGAATGCGGCATATGGCCTTAGGCCAAAAAGTGCATCTTGCTGTATTTTTTGTTAACTTGCGAAGGCAACGACGGTTGAAGGCACAGTGTAAATATGATACGCGAGTAAGTTAAACAATTATAAGAAAGGATTAAAGATACGTAAGTAATATTCAGTATATATAGTACATGGGACATAACCCACGAGAATTGTTTCGACCTTCTAGTGGTCTCTTCAGGAGGGATTTGGGTTTGGTAGTCGACGTGATTATGTTGGAAAATAAACAATAAACAGCATAGAACGAGGCTAATAATTATAAATAAAAGTGTGTGCTTACCGAAGTTGTTGTTCTTGTTTCGAGACAAACCAATACGTTGTGCCTTCATTTTGCAAGCAGGAAAAAAATCTTGTTCACTGGTAAATAGTCGTTATCCAACCGCTCAGTCCAGATCGGTTAGTTGTAAATGGATAGTTATCCACTTAGTTTAATGTTCGTTGTTACGTCATCGGTAAAGTAGTGGGTGATAGGTGTCGTTGTATGTACTATATATACTGAATATTACTTACGTATCTTTAATCCTTTCTTATAATTGTTTAACTTACTCCCGTATCAATTTTACACTGCGCCTTCAACCGTCGTTGCCTTCGCAAGCTAACAAAAAATACAAGTAAAATCTACTCAATACCTTGTGAACACCAACAATTGATCATCGTTGTATAATTTACACACTTATGTAAATAATTAATCCTATTACCTTTACCATTTACATCGATGCCTTATACTTTTGTACATACTATATATATTAACTCTGTAAACCACCACGTAATTCTACGCGATTTGAATGCCTATCACCTTGTAAATATAATTTCACTTACTTGATAAACTAATCCCACCATTTGACACGACCCTCATCCTTTCTTTTACTATTAATTCTCATGAAATACCCATCCTTGCTTAATATTATTCCCCTATATTACACTCGGTTTCAGGCTCCCAACCCACGAAAAAAATATATATCCATAGGAACCCCGGGCAACCCCAACTTATCCCCAACGACACCTATCACCCACTACTTAATGATGATGTAACAACGAACATTAAACTAAGTGAATAACTATCCATTTACAACTAACCGATCTCATCACGTCTCTGACAACTGGACTGAGCGGTTGGATAACGACTATTTACCAGTGAACAAGACTTTTTTCCTGCTTGCAAAATGAAGGCACGACGTATTGGTTTGTCACGAAACAAGAACAACAACTTCGGTAAGCACACACTTTTATTTATAATTATTAACCTCGTTCTATGCTGTTAATTGTTTATTTTCCAACATAATCACGTCGACTACCAAACCCAAATCCCTCCTGAAGAGACCACGAGAAGGTCGAAACAATTCTCGTGGGTTATGTCCCATGTACTATATATACTGAATATTACTTACGTATCTTTAATCCTTTCTTATAATTGTTTAACTTACTCCCGTATCATATTTACACTGCGCCTTCAACCGCCATTGCCTTCGCAAGTTAACAAAAAATACAGCAAGATGTGCTTTTTGGCCTAAGGCCATATGCCGCATTCTTTGCAAATTTTATTCATCTACATTATATAACCCCAGTGTCAGTCCAATTACCTACATCTTATATATGCGAACACACTCGTATAGACCCGTATAAATGGTCAATTTGTTCGGGACCAAAGTAAGTCGCGTCTAAAATATAGAGGGTTGTAAACTAGTCCAAAATAAGCCGTGGCTTACTAGAAATTGACCGTTTATACGAGTGTGTTCGCGACTTAATAGGACGCGACTTATTTTCTCCGTTTAAATGACCCTCTGTCTTTATTCTAAACAAATAATGTCCTGGATTGAATTTCGATTACATTCACGCATTTAAAGGTAGTAATGGAGTAAAACTTCTCACAAAACTAGAATTTTATTTACAAAACTAAAAAAGAGCAAACTATAGAAGTTGAAGCCTTTAAAAGAAAACACAAATTGTTTTTAGTATAATTTCATAGTGGAAAAGAGGCTTTCCAGCTTTGTGATTGGTCCACTCAGCGGTGAATCTGAGGTGATAGTCACCGCCTAGCGCGGTGACTATTACATCACAAGAAATTGTTCTTCAAAAGTAGTTTTGGAAAAGAGACTGGTACTTATTCAACACTACACTGACTTTACTCGTTTCAGTCTCCCACTCGGAGTTGTCATTTTGAAGTATGCGATTTTAGAATTTGTTTGTCCATTGAACTGTTGATTATTTTTTTTCAAAATGGGGTCTGTAGTTTTTGAGATAAACAAAAGAGCATAATACTGAAAACATTTATCACTGAGATGTTGTACATATCAAATATCGTGAAAACAAAACTTTATAAAGGTAAGGAAGTATATTTTCTATAATTCTTCGTATTTTTTGTATGTTTTGGCTAGGTTTTGGTCGTAGCGATGTGGCGAAAACTTCGTCATGAGTGAAGAACATAAGATTGAACGTGAATTAAGTGCAAAAAAGCCATAACACAGGATCCAAAACACCAGAATAAAAATCTTTTTAGCATATATTTGAAAGTATGTACAAGTTCAATTCCAAAGTAGGATGTTGTTTACTCTTTTTTTGAAATATTTACTGACAAAAACTGTGGCTTGCTAACATCGTCTGAATAAACAGAATCACCACTGTTAAAATGAAAGCAGTTGTTTAAAAGTTTTTGTTTCAACGTGATTGGTTTTTTATCAACCTCTGAAATTATACTAAAACAATTAGTCACCTCAGTCTCGGTGACTATCGGTGTATTTACCGACAGTCACCTCGACTCCTGTGACTAATTGTTAAATATATATTTTCTATAATAGACAAAATTATTTCATTGAAATAACGTCAAAACTAAGTAAAAACTAAAGAGAACGCTAAAAATCATCGACATCCATATAAATATATATGTTCTGCGGTTGAATTTGTAAAAACAAAAGTATATCATCATAATTAAAACTTGATTTGACAACTAGAAAGAAAATTATCCAGGTATTCAGTTTCAGCATTCTCAGGCTTCTAAAAAAAATTTGAAAAAAAACAGTGACAAAAACTTCTTTGCAATACAGTATATATACATACACTACTGAAGTCAAGTGAAAAATTTGACTCAAGTCGGGTTTGAACTTGCACCTTTGAATACAGGTGCGCTGCTCTACCTTTGAAGCTATTGTGTTAACTGGATAAAGACTCGCCTCCTATGTTTATGACTGGATAACCCAACAAGTAGATAAGTAGATAGAGTGCGCACCGGTTTTTCAATAGGTGACAGCTCAAATCCTGCAACATCCCCTTCTCTAAACCCTGCTGCTACTGACCTTAAACATTTTAAGTAAGGTACTGCATGTGTTTGTCTTTTTGTTGTTCACACAGGCGATTTTTGCTATGATATTTCTCCTTCTGACTGATGGGATCGAATAGATTGACTTACGAATGCGTTGGACATTTGTGCAAAGCTATAGTGTTCAATACGTACATTCATGAGACATCCATTCAATCGCATGTGTTAGAATGGGAAAAATCGCATAAAAAATCACCTGTGTAAACGGGCCTTTATAAGGGTGTATTAAAATTGGAGCCTAGCTATGTTGTGCTGCACGGCATCTATACTCGTATTATTTAAAAAAATAAATAAACAAATAAATTAACCCTCCAGACAATCACCACAGATCTGAAAGAAACTAGAAATTTTATGAATATCTTTATATATGTACCTTGTATCTTGACCCTCCAGGCTTGTGTGGAGTATGTTTGAGATATTCAGCAACATGCTCCTCGATTTCCAGTTCATTCCTCTAGAAAAAAGTAACGTTTTATTAATGCAACAAATAGAAAAGGTGGTAAAATGCCGAGATTTTATATGATATACTGACGTTTCAAGCAGAGCCCTTCATCAGTTTACTCTGATGAAGGGCTCCGCTCGAAACGTCAGTTCATCGTTGATAAAATATCGGCAGTATGACACCTTTTTCAAAACTCTGCCTATACACAGCACTCTACATTTTTCTAACGTTTTATTAGTCAATCATTTAAACAACACAGTATATGCACATGCACATATACATATTACATACATATATATATACATATACATATACATATATATATACATATACATATACATATATACATATACATATATATATATAATATATATATATATATATATATATATATATATATATATATATATATATATATATATATATATATATATATATATATATATACGGCCTGGGATTTACACCCTTGCTTCATGGTAACCCTAATTAGCTACTATCCCAGTTACGTTGCTACACATGAACACGCATTATTCAAAGAATACACACATTTTGTATATTCACTTCGTTTTAATACAGATCATTACAAAACTTTTGCACATTCTACAAAAATTGCGTACGCTCTACAAAATCGTCATCTCTCCTTGGTACATAACCATCAATAGCCCATCAATAGGTCGCTAAACAATGCCCAACGTCTGACGTCTTCGCTACATGCCTACATAACAACAGTCGTTCTCATAATTTATTAAATATCATTTAATACGCTGGAAAACTGTTTTCCACATGCCCCTTTTCAATCAACTCACGTTTCATTCCATCCATAACACTAGAGTGAACTTGAATACCATAACGTTCGCGATATTCTTCCAAAGGAATCAGACTTCTCTCCGGAGGTAGTGCCTCGGATCAGACTTGATAAATATCGTACTCTCTTTAGCACTTCGCGGCGCACGTATTTTCGCCACACGCCCATAGCCCTGACTCCTCAATTCTTCAATCGCTTCGTCGAACTCACTCATCGTAGTTGTACGAACCTTGCGGGAAGACACCTGCTTGTAACCTCTTAGCGTGACGATTCGGCCAGGAAATCTAAGAATACACATCTTTCTTTCCATTGTTGATGGCGGCTTTTTCTCCGTTTCCACAAGATCACCAGAAAAGCTTGCAACACACTAAACGAAACACAAAACAGTCGTTATAGCAACGATCACAAAATACTAAAAATATTGTTTCAGAAATTACTTATATATCTACCATGCAAACTACGCTAACTTCCAATAACGTCCGCGATACTCTCATACGCGTGATGATAATATTATAATACTTACATTGTCTGACATTGTTTTCCATTATTTTGATGACCTCCTGTCGGTGGTGAACCACTGTAGTTCTACGCTCTTTGCAGATGATACTGAGGTCCATTCTTCGCATAAAGACACCAGTCAAGCTGCTCAATTTGTAAATGAAAGTCTTATGCATATTCATAAATGGCTGGAGGTTAACGAGATGGTTGCTCATCCAGGAAAATCGAAGGTGATGAAAGTTGGTTCGCGCCCTGCTGTAAACGCTGCAGAGGATATCGACATCTATTTAAACAACCAGAAGCTACAGGAGGTGGGCTCATACAAATATTTAGGAGTGCATGTAGACAGCGTTCTATCATGGAGTGACCATCAAGATAATTTATCCAAAAGAGTTTACCCTAAGCTTAGGCTGTTAAATAGGATCTCAAGTTTCTTGGCGAAAGACATTATTCTAATTTATAAACAAACTATTTTGCCAATAATGGACTATGGTTGCATGGTTTGGTAGATTGCCCAAAGAAAATGTCAAAGAAAATTGAGCATTTACAAAACCAGGCTATGCGTTCAATGCTTGGAGTAAACAAGAGATCCTGCACCCAAGTTATGCGTGCTAAACTAGGGCTTCTTACCTTGTATAATCGTAGACGCTTCCTTCGTTATATTTAGTTTATACCATTGTACACAATTTACAATGTCCAGAACAATTAATGGGCTATCTGAAACTCAGATCTGATATGCATAACAACAGTTTTCGCGATAATACCTTATTACATCTTTCAAAATGAAAACTAAAACACGCCAGTCCACATTTCAGTTTTCGGCGGCAGCGGACTGAAATAAATTGCCAAGATCCATTAGAGAAATAACAACTTTGTCAAGATTCAAGTCAGAATTGTATAGATATTTGCGCGATTTAGATGATATTACTCATTGCTGTTCATGTTCTTAATCAATTAATTATATTCTTGTATTAGTAACAATTTTTATCATAATCTTATATGTATGTATATATACAGATATATTTTATTCCTAGCTACACATGGGTTTATACCAGCCGTTACTTGTATCAGCTGATCCATTTTTGTAGGTAAATAAAGATTATTATTATCCTCATAATTTTTCAGTATTTTGTAAAGGACATCAAATAGTTCAGGTGAAAGAACAATAGCTTTTTTTTAACAAGGTTATAACAGGGTCTACTGCACAGTTCTTCTTCACTTGCGACTTCCCGGTTGTCGGAGGGCCGATGACCATCACATATAAGTTACACGGAAAACACCGGCCTTTGTTGGAAATTAAGGAGTTCAAGCCCATGACGAATGCCGTTGTACTCGACAAGCACGGCACCAAATATCCCACACACGAGCTCATAGAAACAGCACTCTGTTGAATAAATTCAAACACATTTTCATGGAATAATCAAACGGCATAGACTTCACCACGTAATCATCGAACACCATTTGTCTTTGCTAGGGTGTACAATAAAGCAATCCAATTTTTTTATGAGCAAACTTCACAATGACCTCCCTCAATTGTATTATCATCTCAACATTGTTGGCTCTCAGCCTGAAGAATGGGGAAAACGTCGAATTTTTCATTAGTCAACCTCAATGCAAATTAGGGTAGTATATTAATTGTTTAAGCTGATTTGCATTGAGTTCGACACATGAATAATTCGACGTTTGCCGCATGGCTATTACTCTGACAAAAATCTTGTTAACAGGCTTAAATATTATAAAAGTACTACATTTTCGACATACATGTAATCTCGTGGGAATTTCCTAACTACAACTCTCTATTCACACCACACCAAATCACTGCAGCGCTCTATTAAAATAACCTCGAGTTCAACTCTATTGACATCCTTCGTCGGTCATCACTCATAGCAATCTACTAGCAATTAAAAATGTACAAAGTGAAGATCACCCGAAACATAGCCATCTAAGTTGGTACGCCTTTCTCATGCCTGAAAGCACAACAGACTCAAGTCCCGGTCAGCCATTCAGCGAGCTACCACAGAGATTCGTTCTCCGCAAGTAAACAACTCACATACGATGAGCTTAATGAAAACTTCCTTGTAAACAAGGAAACTTTAATAGAGTGGTCAAAAGAATTTGGTCTTCTGCCAAAGCAAGTTTTTTTATCCCCATTGCAAAGAAATCATCATGTGCTGCGTGCAATGTCATGACAGATCCGATGGCTTTAAATACGAGTGTCGCGGCAAAACAGTTAAGCGACATAGGGTCGAAGTAAGTATTCGTTGCTAAGCGTTTTCTGTGTCAAAATATTCACAAACTTTTCAACGCTTGTATCGTACGTTTTTCTCATGATTCCCCACACTAATTCTACAAACTAGGCCTAAGTAAACGATAACTCTCCAAAATTGTGTGATCATTTAGGTTCTAACTAACAAGTATTCAAAGTCTCCATATTATTCAAATAATATTCGAGCTACGCCACAGTATTTATCTCAGCCGATTCAGTGAGAAGCCTGAATATTAATGAGTGCCGCCTAGCGCCGTGCATCACACCGTGCGTCACACGGATTATTAATGAGTCCTGAATATTTAATGAGTACGCCACCTTGCGGCACCGTTGCGGTACCCTCTGAATACTAATGAAACGCCGCCTGAATATTAATGAGAACAACGCTTGAATATTAATGATGCCGCCTTAAAAATACGGCTCGATCGCCCTCTATAATACTACTATTGAGAATTGCATTTGTTATTTATAAGTTAGTCATAGGTTGTTTACGTATAATTTGAATTTACATTTACATTTGCATTTAAGTTTTATACTTTAGGATTTTCCAAGTGAGTAGGAACTATTGAGGAATATTTAAATTATGTTTCCATACATATAAAAGACAGGTAGTCGCTAGTCGTGAGATAGATATTATTGTATAGTCGTCATCAAGCATAAAAAGTTATGTCGCTATGTTCGTCGCTTAGATTCCAAGCTTTCAGTTTCTCAATAGTTTCTCGATAAACTAGTATCACAACAAGTATCACAACAATGGTTCAATAGATAGAGAGCGTAACCTTGACGCTCAGTCAGACTTCTGGCTTGGGTCTGCGCAAACCTTCGTTTCTTTAACAAAATAAAACAAGATGTTGAAAAACACCTAAAAAAGCAAACAAAACACCTAGTCAAAACCGATGTCACAGGAGCGAAGTAGGTCAGTTGGAGTCTTGGAGATTTGTTTTAGATTCAGGTCGATTGAGATAGATTTATGCAAGATAGGAAACGTCAGAGCTTTGACACTACTTCTTACCTTGTAATTAATAGACAGAAACCTTTCCGAAAAGGAAAGGTTTAAAGGCAGCGTTGAGCACTAATAGCAGTGAGCAGTCGAGAAAACAATCCAAATTCCAAACACGAGGCTCAACCGGACCGAACCGGTTTCACTGCTGGCCACGAAGAACGCGATCACTTCTCGAATACCTAGCGATCTTGTCGACATCTGACGATAGCTGTCGACTATGACGTAAGTGAGGTCCAAGACAAGCACATAAGCAAGATCACGCCGACAGGTCAGCGGTAGTCACAAAAGCTGACACCCATCCCACGGACCTTCCAGTACGCATGACAAACAGTAGTGTCGAGGGATTTCTTGCTGCCTTGTTCGGGAGGTAAGCTCATCAATTATAACTTTATTTCTCAAACTCTAAATTGTTTTACGTGATATTTAACATGTTTCCACTTTGAACTTTCCTCACTACTCCCCAAATGCAGAGTATTTGCGGGTTGACGCGTGGAGACTTAGGGTTTTTGTTTGGTTTCGGGACTTGCCGGTTTCCCGAAACGCAGCAATGTAGCGAAACGAGCGAGTCATGTGTGGTGAAGGATGTAGCAAAACGACTTTATGTGTGTAGCGAAACGGCTTTATGTGTGTAGCGAAACAACTTTATGTGTGTAGCGAAACGACTTGTAGCGAAACGACCGGTAATCATATATTTGATACGCATTATATATATGTAAGCTCTAGTACCGTTGACGCATTAAAATGAATTGGAACGCTTTGGTACAAAGCTTACGTGTGAGTACAGTTGAGATGGAAAAACTCTCCAAACGCACGTAGTGAAAATATCCGAAACCACTCAAAAACAGGGTTTTCCAAATGTAATCGTAAATAACCAATTATTGTATAACTTTAACGTGTAACATGGTTCGAAGCTGTTTCCCCAGTAGCTCTTTACTTCTAGTTTTTCGACGCAAGTCCTTTCTTATCGAGAGTCTCAACTATACTGAGTCTTGGGGCTACAGCATCACTAAGTGCGGGCAGACGTGAGAAAACTAATTATCTAAATCACTCAAAGCCTAATTAAATACGATAATAAGGTAAAATATAAGGTGTTCCTGTGATAACCACAGTTGTCACTACCGACAGAACAGGATTAGAGGTTCTAATTCCACAATATATATATATATATATATATATATATATATATATATATATATATATTTAACAGTTATACCATGAGCTCGAGTCGTATACGAGCTCATAGCCAACGAGGCGCTTCGCCGAGTTGGCTATTAGTTCGTATACGACGAGAGCGAATGGTATAACTGTTTTATTATATAGCCAAGCACTGTACAAGAGACAAAATTACATGCAGTGAAATGTTTCAAACGACAAACTTCCGGCATAGGCAACTAATACTTCCGCCATGCGTAATGATGCATTCACATAGAGTTTCTCGCTGAGCTGTTCGGTAAACAGCTTTGAAATGTTGCATAAATGTTGCTCAAGAGGAAAAAAATGTGTTAAGCAGATCAACAAAAAAGATTAAAAGGTACCTTTATGAAGTCAAAAGGTGGGTCAGTTGTTTGTATTAGCGTTGCTGTCGTGAAAAAGGTTTTGATTTCATGCAAAAATGAAACTGAAACACCTTCGGCAGTGAAACTAAATTACTTAGTTGGTTGTCTTTGAAAAAGAACATGCTTTTTACTACTCGAAATGCTTATCTAAATAAAAAAGTCTCTTTACTGGTAATCTCCTACGAAATGTGTGTTGTAAGCTTGGTTTTAACCGTGAGTTTTTTTGTTTGGCAACAAATTAATATCAACCCGTTAATTTAGTCGGGTTTTTGAAGAAAAAAGACGTGAATTTATGTGAATTTTACCATTTAACATGCTAAATTGTGTATTTGTTAATGTATTTTTACACAATGTTGTTTTTTTATACATTGGTTTGAGGGTGTTGATGTTTTTCTGTATAAAAATCCGTCAATTTCATCTCTTTTCGGCAGTTTAAAAAAACGTGCCGCCATCTTGTTTTTCCTCTACTAGCAGGATATGAGCTGATAGCCTGGTAGTAGGGAACCAATCAGATTACGCAAAAGCTCATATCCGATAGCATGCTATATAATAAATATATATATATATATATATATACTGTATATGTATATATACTGTATATGTATATGATATACTGTATATGTATATGATATACTGTATATGTATATGATATACTGTATATGTATATGTAGCGACAGAACAGGATTAGAGGTTCCAATCCCACAATATATATATTTATATATATATTATATATATATATAGTTAAAGTTCATGAACTTTAACTATAATATGCTCTGGATTCCCATCGAGCACTCTGCCAAAAGTTTTTACAACATCTTCTACAGTATATATATATATATATATATATATATATATATATATATATATATATATATATTGTGGGATTGGAACCTCTAATCCTGTTCTGTCGCTACATATACATATACAGTATATCATATACATATACAGTATATCATATACATATACAGTATATATGTATATATACTGTATATGTATATATACTGTATATGTATATGATATACTGTATATGTATATATGCTGTATATGTATATGTATATATGCTGTATATGTATATATACTGTATATGTATATATACTGTATATGTGTATGATATACTGTATATGTATATGATATACTGTATATGTATATGATATACTGTATATGTATATGTAGCGACAGAACAGGATTAGAGGTTCCAATCCCACAATATATATATTTATATATATATTATATATATATATAGTTAAAGTTCATGAACTTTAACTATAATATGCTCTGGATTCCCATCGAGCACTCTGCCAAAAGTTTTTACAACATCTTCTACAGTATATATATATATATATATATATATATATATATATATATATATATTGTGGGATTGGAACCTCTAATCCTGTTCTGTCGCTACATATACATATACAGTATATCATATACATATACAGTATATCATATACATATACAGTATATATGTATATATACTGTATATGTATATATACTGTATATGTATATGATATACTGTATATGTATATATGCTGTATATGTATATGTATATATGCTGTATATGTATATATACTGTATATGTATATATACTGTATATGTGTATGATATACTGTATATGTATATGATATACTGTATATGTATATGATATACTGTATATGTATATGTAGCAACAGAACAGGATTAGAGGTTCCAATCCCACAATATATATATTATATATATATTATATATATATATAGTTAAAGTTCATGAACTTTAACTATAATATGCTCTGGATTCCCATCGAGCACTCTGCCAAAAGTTTTTACAACATCTTCTACAGTATATATATATATATATATATATATATATATATATATATATATATATATTGTGGGATTGGAACCTCTAATCCTGTTCTGTCGCTACATATACATATACAGTATATCATATACATATACAGTATATCATATACATATATGCTGTATATGTATATATACTGTATATGTATATATACTGTATATGTGTATGTATATGTAAGTCTTCAAAGCATACGTTTGCAAAGATGGGGACCAAATCAGCAACGAGAAAAATCTGTGAAGAAAGATGATCCTCGAGGTCTGTCACCACTTTATCATTGATGAATCTCGCCAAACCGTGTTCAAAGACCACGAACAAGGGATGAATGAAAGTGTATTTGAAGACGACCATTGAGTCAAGCTGATTAAAATCACTCTGTGCTAACAATCCCCATTGATTGATTCAAAGGTTTGTTCTTGTGAGTATTTGAGAATTAGACATGTTAAATATGCATGGTCACTTCAATAGACCAGTAATTCACCAAAAATGCCTTAAATATTCGACTGTTCACTCCTCTTCGACACGATCACTCTTCCAAACTTCGAACGCAAACAACTCGGCCAAGCGGCCTCGCTTGCCAGACATGTATGGCTGCCCCCTAGCGACCGGAAGTTTGGCTTCATCCAATCATAGGGCCTGGCTTCTGACGTTATTGTAAGTCTTTTTAGAGTAAAATGGCCATAATATGCGGCCAAAAATTTATGCTATTTAATAAATCGCGGGAGGTCTCTAGTCACATGTCAAGAAACTATTACTTAATCCATAAGTCAAGGGAAGGGAATTTCAAGCATGTAGTTTAGCCAAAGAAGAACTAAAAACTTAAATCATACGGCATTGAAACGAATGGCGCATATACATATAATCGGGGCAAAATGCTCGTTTTGTTCAGCTACTGTAAAACGCAACCGAGCAATACTAGTCATTTGCCAATTTGGTAAGAATCTTGTTTTATAATGTTATTTGAACAATACAACCCTCACTGGGCGTTGTGACAACGTGCAAATGCTTTCAGCCACAAAATCGTATTCAGACTAATAAGAATGACTTTGAAAATTATCCAGGGATTAAAAATTATTCATTTCCCTAGCTTTGTTTTGAACTGAAAAATTCAACTGTAAACTCGCTTTGCTTTTGGCCTTTGCCCGACGTCTGCGTCATGTTTTCTTCGTTTTGCCAGAAAATAGTGTACTCGCCAACATGCCAGAGTGTTGAAGTGTAATAGTTATGATTAACTGCATAGCTGTCATACACGGTTCTTAAGCAGCTTGCAGCAGCCATACAGAAGCCAGAACAAGTCGCTGTCGGCCATCTTACTTCGACGAAATGAAGGAAGCAGCTTTTACACAGCTCTGAACAATGGGGCCCTTTCTTGCAACTCCTCGTCGATCTTCTTAAAGGTGGTGTTTTCAAGCTCGTCTTTTTTTGTCTGTCTAAGGTAGCTGCTGTTCTTCGACGAACACATTTGATCGCATTCCTTCTGCACTTCTTTTACAATCAAATCCACAAGGTGTTTCCTTAACTTTTTTGTTCCATACAGCAGTGGAAATTTGCTTGAACGTTTCACGACACATCATCTTCCCGACTTGATGAAGCTCATTTTCAAGTTCTTTCACTTTGACATTGCTTGGCCCAAGTGGCGGCGCCAGGTTGTGAAAAGTGAGGGGGACAATGCGAGCGCCGAGGGCACGAGAAACCTGTAGGGGGCCCGGGGGCATGCTCCCCCGGAAAATTTTGAAATCTAGAGTCTCTGAAATGCCATTTCCTGCATTTTGGGGGAGATTTTACAGAAACTTGAAGATTATAAAACGTCATAGAAAACACTAAAAGCTACACATTTCAGGTCTTTGTACGGTATATTTCATATCAATTACAAGATACTGTCAAAAAATTAAGGGAGATATCTGACAGATACCGGTCCAGATTCGACAACAAAGGCTCCATTTGCTTCACTGACAATTTCACTTGACGGGTCTCTGCCTTTGAACATTTTGCAACAAAGAATAAATTCGATTTACTTCCAGTTGTTCTAAAAATGTAAACTCGTCCCCAGGCTATAATCTGTCCCACGGCAGGTAATTAGAAAAAAAATTCCGAAAGAAACCCGAGTGCGTTCCGGAAATTTAAAACGATCGGGCTTGGGGTTTCATTCGGACGTTGTAATCAGCGCCTGCGATACACTAATGATATATACCCTCTCGGTTTCTACGGGAAGCCTCTGCGGAGAGAGATATATACCGCTTAATTGAAGACTATTGATGGAACAAGACCAACTCAGGTGTTTTATTCAGGTGTCTTCGTTCTTATTATTTAAAAGTTTATTTAGGTAGGTTGCCTGCCCTTATGCCAGCAGTTCCCATGAGCCAGATTTCAAATCTCAGTCAAAAACCTACCCCCCGCAAACTTTTTTCCTGGATGTGTCCCCCCCCCCCCCCCAGTCCTCCCCGTGGCGCCGCTACTGGCTTGGCCAGTTTATTGTGATTTATAGTACGATTCTTGAGTGAAGATATAACAATTGGCGATGAGGATGGGATACGCCGTTCATTTGTAAGCACAGAGTTCAGTACTGCGAGTGTGGAGCGACTGAACGATTATATACCACAACATGGCTTCGTTGGTGGGCTCTCTTGGTGAGTTTGATCCTTCTACTGAATTATTTACAGCGTACCTTGAAAGATTGGAGCAGTATTTCATTACTAACTCTATCGGACAATGCCGTTCCAATGCTGAACCAGATGCGATAGCGTTGGCTGACAAGAAAAAAGTGGCTGTCGTGATTTCTGTTATTGGAAGGAAGGCCTATGGAACTCTTCGTGATTTGTGCAGTCCTACCAGTCATAAAGAGGAACGTTTCTCCGAACTTTGTCAGTTACTACAAGACCATTACAAGCCTAAGAGATTAGAAGTAGCTGAAACTTACAGGTTTCATGATGTATCCAAGAAGAAAATGAAAGCGTTTCTTCCTATTAAGTAGTATGGGAGTTGGGGGTTCTGGCGCAGTTTGAACAGAGGTCCGATTTCCTGACCACAAAAAAAGTAACATGCGGCGACTTTCTTGCGCAGGTGGTTTTGCTACTTACTTGAGAATATGATTTTACACACAACTATGGGCTTGAGGCCGGTCTCATGGCCATATATATAGTCCTAGTGGATGATTGTGTGGTCAGGGAAATGGATTTGTCACACAGTCCGATTTCCTGACCACAAAAAAGGAGTGCACGCGGCGACTGACTTGAGCAGATGTTTAGCTCTAGCCAGAATGCCAGTGATTAGGTTGCAAGTGAACGTGTTTTTTAAAAAGGGTAGCACGCTACCCTTTTTAGAAAACTTAGTGAACGTTAGGTTCAGGCTGGAGGTGGGAAAACGCGCACCGTGGATGCGCTTTTCCCACATGCAACCTGAAGTGCTGTTAGTGGTAAGTAGTATAGGAGTTGGGGTCTAAGTGGCTGCGGGCTATAAATGGTCAAATGGTCGGTGCATACACTTTTCCCAGACCATAGTCGTGTGTGCAGGGTGCGACACGGAGTGGCGCACGCACCCCTAGGCCCTGTTTGTAGTCTGGTAAATGGGGTGGTCGTCTGCCCGTTGCTGTGCTGTGTAAAGCTCTTTGATGAAGTTGTATTGGAATTCATACACGAGTGTTTTCGATAGATCTAAGATGCACATGCCTACATATGCCGGTCTATTAAGGGTCAGTGTCTCCTTAACCTTGTGTACGGCCACCAGATCCTCACTGAATATTTTACTGTTAACAAAGGTAGGTTTCTATGTCATTCTCAAAAGTTTATCCTCATGTGTGACCAGGCGTACATCAACGCGCTTCCTAAGGTTCTCCATAGTTTTTCCATAGAAGGAGTTGTTCATTAACTTGAAAAAGTATTTTTCAAAGTTGTTCTTGGCGTTGGTTCTTTTCTGGGTGTTGAAGTCTATATATTGCTTCAGCCATTTGCTTTGTTTAAACTCTAGCGCCCTATACACCTTTTCAACAATGAGACCATGTACAGCTAAAGATTTTTATAGTGAACGATGTACTTCTTTTTGTGGAGTGTGGCCATTAACTTTGGTACTTGTCCGATGGATAAATTATATTCATCCGATATGCGTTTACAATAAGGTGACAGCATGCTCTTATCGATTTTCACTTTTTCCGGCGCAAGTGGGTAGTCATTATGTAGATCATGTAATTCATCAGGGTATAATAAGTCAACTTCCAGTAGAAGGCCTTTATCTGTGTCGTCTGTGTATTTTTCTAAGTCTGTCTTATCAATCTCCTTTTGACTCGACCATTTAAAGCCGCCAGTCGGTAGTGATTGACTCATAGCCCACCCATAGAGGTTGTTTGCGTCCAGGTACATGATGTATTTCACTGGCTCGTTTTCATTATGTTTCTTCGTATATTTATTATTGGCCGTTCCATATCTTTTCGCTCTATAGGATATGCCCCCTCGCATTCCTTTCTCAATAAACTGGAACATATCGATGTCTGTATCGATGTTTGCTTCAATTTTATGCCCTTCATTTTTAGCATTGCGTCCCATGATAGACCGGGTGATGTAAAGTAGTGACAAGGATCCAGCTTGTAGTATTGCATGCAGGTTTTTCTAAAGTTCTCAAAGACGTCGACTAAAAGGAGAGTGTCTGACTTAGGGTAGAGATCATGATAGTCGCCCATATCTTTTATATTAAATGTGTCCCACACAGCTTTTGCGTGGAGGTACGATTCGACTGATATGTGTTCGTCATTCAATGCGCTATAGAATTTCTCTATCGGTGGTAGAGCCTCCTCACTGAACTTACCGAAACTGCTCATATAGTCATATGGGTAAACCACTTTCTTTTTCATCAGCTTATTGCAAGATGGATCCTCAAACTCCTCGTCTGTGTACTTAAATGCGTCACTCGGGAGATTTGCTACTAGTCTATCGAAACCGCTACTCATAAATTGAAAACTGTCTAAGAAAACTAGATGCTTACCCAGCATGAATGCCATATACCTTTCCATGTTGTTTGGGATTACGTTTATGTCCAAGTTTTCCTTTGCTGCTAAAGCACCAATTTGCTGCATGATGAAATGGCTATCATAGCCCCTGATGTTGTGGAAGTTTACCGGTATTTTTTCCGTTAACCTAACGTTCCTATTACATAGCTGATGGGCGGAGCCCCTATACTTGCCAGTTACATGACAGTGGTCTCTTACTCTAATGTCAGCGGCCTTATACGCTTGGTCACAGATGTGGCACCTATGATCGTTTCTAAAGTCCTCGTCATCCTCAGGGTACATTTCCAGGGCTTTATTAAACTGTTTTCTAACACCTTTGCAGTACACGACCTCCTCTAGCATTTTCTCCATAAACTTCTTAACAGCGCCTTTACCTCTATAGGTGACAACCGGCTTACTGTACTTGTTGTCATCATAGCTACAAACCAACTTATAGCCATTAGTTATATCCAACAACAGTGGCAGAAACAGGAATGTCCCAAACCACGGAAGTCATGCCAGATTGTTGTTTATCACTAACAATAATTTTGGTGCTGTTATTATGGACAAATGAGTGGGTCGTTCTGTCCTCACTTAACCATCCAAATAATACAAGGTTATCTTCACCAGAAAATCATAATTGTTGGGAACACTGTTATCCTTGTCAATACATAAGCCCTTGAATTTTACACGTATTTTTTGGTCGGTTCTCAGGAAGTTAGCGACTGGCACACCATTTGTAAAACTATTCTCAAGTGCAAAGTCTGTTGCAAGTGATAAACGTATGGTTCCATCATAATGCTTGTACTTTATATCGTAATTACCTCAAGAAATTGTTTCGAAACAGCGTCTGAGGGATCAACGCAGGCTGGCACGTTCTTTACCCCCCAATAGTTCATGTTTAGTGGCCCCGCCATTTTAAAGATAGTTTAGTATCATCCTCTTCGTAACCGTAAAACAAGCTCATAAATCATAGCACATATTTTAATACCAAATAAGAACTTATTCCAGCTGCAGAGAATAGAACCATTAACGTGTTATTATGCTTTCCCGGAGTTGTGGCTGGTGTCCCACTTTGCTCTTGGACTTTTTTCGGCGTCGCGCCAGTATCTGCGCCCAAATGCGATCGCCTTGTCATTGAGTCTAGTGTGGGCAGGTGCCCCACAACTTTGTCTTGGCCGATGACTTTCTTTGTGATTGCCATCGGCCCCCCATAGTTGATACCGGTGTTGATGCCAAAGACCATCCCTTTTGTTGCTGTTTACAGCAGATTATCCTATTGGTATATTTCCTGAGGAACTAAAACTCTCAAGAGTCATTCCTCTTTACAAAAGTGAATCAATATATTTACTATCCAACTACCGACCTATTTCCTTATTATCATCATTCTCCAAAATTTTAGAAAAATTAATGTATAAACGCCTTTTATCTTTTTTGAATAAAAAATATATTTTGTATAAATATCAATTTGGATTTCGTAAGAATCATTCTACAACTTTGGCATTAATTGAAATTATAGACAATCTTCTCAATGCTATGGATAAGAGACTTTACTCTTGTGGAATATTTATTGATTTTTCTAAGGCTTTTAATACTATCAACCACGAAATACTCTTATCTAAACAGAATTATTAAGGTATTCGTGGTAATGCTTTGCATTGGTTTAAAACTTATTTAAATGATCGATCACAATTTGTGGACTTCAATGGACCACTTTCAGCTACTGTCAAAACTAACTGTGGGGTTCCACAAGGCTCTAATTTAGGACCATTATTATTCCTTATTTATATCAATGATATATCTAACTGTAGTAATATTTTAATCCGAACGCTGTTGGCTATATAATTTAATATAGGTGATGATTTAATGTGTTTTGGGATTATGTCGCATGGGAAATCCGAAATGGGTTAAGAATAGTACAGTTGAATATAATCTAATGCACGGTCGGGTGTTCTTCTTGGATGGCGGTGAACGAAGAAGGTGGTCGCCAATTCCGTGGCGAGAGAAATCAATCAGAAGAAGATAATTTTATTAAACGTTCCGTCCCATTATGAACGAGGTACAAGACGAAATGGGCCGTCAGTATTTTTAAGGAATGGCAGAGTGAGAGAGCAAAGAGAGGTGGCACAAAAGTTGACGGACGTGAAATACAAGACCTAAGTACACAGGTTGAGGCGTTTAATGGCGAAAGTCTAACGTTTTGGTTAGGGAGGTTTGTGCAGGAAGTCGTCAACAAAAATGGTGGGAAATACCCAGCAAGAACGTTGTACGGCATTATAAGTGGTATAAAACGTTTCTTGAGTGAGCAGAATGAATGTAATGCCTTGAATCCGATGGACAAGACAGATAAACGGTACGATTGTATTTTGTTCTTTAATCTTTCTGATACGATTGTATTGTAGTTTCAAGCCTATAATTTACTTTGACTTTTAAACTAGCTGTTGTTTGTTTAATTGTTTGCATTATTTTATTGGAAAGGTTTGAACGATTTCGTCGATTGTTGGACGCTGAATTGTTGGCATGCGTAATCAAGATATTTGAGGAAGATCACTAGTGACTTTCATCAAATATCTTAATTATGCATGCAGGAAAAATCTATTGAATTATTTTGTAGTTGAGGGTGTTTCACTGGGATATCCAAATGCCATTTCGTGATCAAATGGGCCTTTATTATTGGTTAATTAGCTCATGAATTATTCATGAAAAGGTTATATCATCCAGGGGCGGATCCAGGAATTTTCATACGTTAGTCAAAATTTTAGTTGTCAACACTCAGGGGGGGCAATTTTTTTTGGGGGGTTGTATGATTCATCATAATAACGCCCCCCCCCCCCCCCCACATGATCGTATTACACCACACCATGCTGTCCGCTCAATTGATAGCCTAACATTAGCAACAAAATAGACTATAAAATACAATGCCACATATTTAGTTCGGTGAATAAATATATAGAATAATAGATAATATATATTTATGACACTAGTCAATGACTCAATATGCCCATCAGTTAAAGCATTTTCTCCTGCAAAGCCAAAGGCAATTTTGGCAGCCTGCAGGCAGGTTATGATCGTATTACACCAGACCATGCTGTCGGTCTATTGATAGCCTAACAAAAGAGACTAAATACAAATATACAATGCCACTTATTCTGTTCGGTCACTTCGGTGAATAAATATATAGAATAATCGATACCTAAGTCGAAATCTTTAGCTGATATTAATTGATATAATGCTGCTTTTATAATGCATTTATATGATTTAGATATTAATAACCTTTAATTTTGACCGCAAAAATATGCTAATTTGGGTAAATTCCATGGAGATTATCATATACAAGCCTAAATATTAAAATCGGCGCACAGCTTGTTCTGTTAATAGACATTCTAAAACAAGACAAAATATGTTTAATTTACCTTATAGCAGTACAGGACTTGTTCTTTTGATCTCGAACACACTTCGGGATTAAAGTCTCGGCAGCAAAATTTCTACTGAGGCAGAAGTTCGTGCTGTTTATCGCACTCAAAAGCTCTTCAACAGAACTCTTCGGCGAAGCGTCGATTCGCTTCATCAGATCACCATAAATTTCTTGTAGACATTTTTTATCGTTCCCCGCAAACGCAGACTGAACAGTATCGTAAATACTACAAGACATTGCTGTTTAAATTCTTTCTACTCTATCGTGGCCAAGCAGCGATCAGAAAGGCTGGATTCGTCAGCCCTTAAGTGTATACAGCAAGATCATATCCCACGCTGCGAATCGGTCAAGATCGGTCAAAAAATGTGACCAATAAGAATACGAATATTTTTTTAATTAGCCAATCAGATAGCTTGTATACGAGCCCCTGATTCCTAAATCGGTCAGAACTCCCAACAGATCGGTCAAAATTGCTGATCTCCATGGAGATGAGCATATTGACCAATCAGATGGCTAGAATCTGACTCAGATCGGTCAAAACTCACGCGTAAGTCCGCTGTTCGTTGACTTGATAATATTACTTTACAGAAACTCAGCCGCAGCATGAAATTTGATAACTGGACTACAATGGTGCCGCTGCTTGAAATTTGAAAATAGATAACTCATCATAACTGGACTATCATTCGAATTTTAATTAATTAACTATTTAACTCCGCAATTTTTACGTTAGTCGCGTGACTGGTTTGACGACCCCTAGATCCGCCCCTGATATCATCAACTAATAAACAAATAAATTATACTCCAAACATTGTCTTGGACGGTTCTCTACTTGAACATACAGATTGTATCAAATATCTAGGATATCATATAAATGTTATATCAAAAAAAATTTCCAAAAATATTGGCATAATTTCTAAACTACGTCACTATGTTGATCTTGACACATTAAAAAAGGTATATTACTCGTTAATATATCCTTATCTTCATTATGGTGTGGTGGTTTGGGGAAACACATATAAATCTCGTCTTAGTCAGTTGCATGTTTCAAATAAAGCTGTCAGGATTGACTTTTTCTCATTTTCGAACTCACGCCCCACCTCTCTATAAATCATTAGGTATTCTTCAATTAAAAGATATTGTATATATACAACAATGTATTTTTATGCATGACTATTTCAATAAAAAGTTACCTCCAGTATTTTCAAACTATTTTAGACCGTCCTCTGTAATACACAAGTATTTTACTAGGTATTCAACACACAACTTCTATCCACCATCAGTTGCTAGTAACTCAGGCAAGTTCTCTTTAAAATATTCTGGAATTAAAACTTGGAACTCGCTTGATAACTATATTAAGTTACTACCAAGGAAAGCATTCATAAAAAAGATTAAACAAAATTGCTTTGTAACATATTCTTAATAATTTATTTGTATGTTTATTTTTTATTTATAATGAGTGTATACATGTGCACGTTCTTTGTGGAGGGCATGCCCATGTATTCACTCATTGTTGTTAGCACCGTACGGGTCTGGTCTCGGTTTAACCTTGATATTTTTTTATTTTTTTTAATTCTCTTACTTTTATTAACTACTGTATTTATATATTTGTCATACTGTATTTAATTAACCATATTTTATTTTAATCTAATGGGAAGTTGACTCGAAAACTTTAGTTCCCAGCACCTTTTCTTTTTTGTATATACTTTATCCATGTATCATTTAAAACTCAGAGTGCAAATAAAACTTCACTTCACTTCATTATTGGGAAATCGATAACGATAGAAACTGACCATAAACCATTGGTACCTCTACTAACCAAGCATACCATCGACAAGTTACCACCAAGATTGCAACGATATAAGATGCGATTGATGAGATTCCACCTTAAAGATGTTCAACATGTACCTGGAAAGCAACACTACACAGCTGACACCCTGTCACGGAAGATAGCAGAGCAACAAACAGCTCAACCAGTCATCGAGGAAGATCAAATGGATGCCCACATTGCAAGTGTAATCAAAGCCCTGCCAGCATCAGACCCGAAGTTGAGAGAAATCCAACAAGCACAAGATCAAGATAAAGTATGCCAGGAGATAAAGAAACACTGTTTAAATGGCTGGCCAGACAAAAACCAAATCAGCAACGCCATGTTTTAACCATCGTTCAGGGGATACTGCTAAAAGGAACAAGACTAGTCATTCCAGCCGGCATGCAACGCCAAACCCTCAACCAAATACATGAAGGACATCAAGGTATCACCAAATGCCAAGAACGCGCCAAGATATCTGTGTGGTGGCCAGGACTCAGCGCACAAATCAAAGAACTGGTCGAAAATTGCAAGACATGCAGCCAACACAGACAACAGCATCCAGAACCACTCATACCAACGCCACTTCCTGAACGACCGTGGAAACTGATTGCAACCGACCTCTTCGTCCTAAAGAAGATGACCTACCTACTCGTCATAGACTATTATTCCCGAAAAGCACAAGTTCGTCTACAGTCATCCAAGCACTGAAGACAATCTACGCCAGACATGGTGTTTCTGACGAGGTACGTTCAGATAATGGTCCTCAATATCACAGTGAAGAATTCGCCCAATTTGCAAAGGAGTGGGGATTCAAACACACCACGAGTAACCCCCGATACCCTCAAGTGAACGGAGAAGTGGAGCGTGCAGTAAGGACGGTGAAAGAAATTTTGAAGAAAGAGAATGATCCAACAAAGGCGCTACTAGCATACAGATCCACACCATTAGCAAGCGGATACTCGCCAGCAGAACTCCTTATGGGAAGAAAGATAAAGTCAACAATTCCAATCATGCCAGAACAGTTAGAACCCAAACTGCCAGACCAGAAACGCTTCAAAGAAAAGGAAGAAGTCTACAGATCAAAGCAGAAGAACAACTTTGACAATCGCCACAAAGCACATCCACTGGCACCTCTACCATCAGGTGCAACAGTCTACATCACAGACATGGATTGTACCGGCACAGTCATCAAGCCATCGAAGAAGCCAAGATCATACCTAGTGGATACACCTACCACAGTGGTTAGACGAAACCGAGTACAATTGCGGAATATCCCGAATAACACAGACGAGAAACAAGACGAACAGAAACCAATGCCATCACTAAATGTGAATAGTAGACCAAAGAGAATTAAGAAATTGTCATTAAAAGCAAGAGAGAACCTTGGGTTGAAGTGACAGTTAAGATAAGTAAAAAACTGAATTGACACTAATTAAACATTGAAGTTAAAGACAGAACAATCTTGATATTATGTTTTAAAATATCTCAAAAAGGGAGATGTAGTGTGATCTGTTTAATATTTAACTAATGACCTAACTAGCAGCATGTATATAAGCTAAGGGGATTTATAATAAAGCCTCTTTTCAACATTACTACACTAATAGCCATCAAAGGCTATTCTGTTATAAGGAAAGATCGCAATCGTCAAGGTGGTGGCGTTTGCATTTATTTAAGAAATTCGATTAATTATCAACTCAGAGCGGAACTAGTAAATGGGGGTTTGGAGACAGTGTGCATTGAAATTAAAAAGCCTAACTCTAAACCATTTGCCGTAATAGCATGCTACAGACCTACAAACAGCTCTTTAAAGCACGCAGATGATATATTCTTCCAGAGTTTCGAAAGTTTGGTCGCGACAGATTCAGAAGGAAAGGAAATCATAATTTTGGGTGAGTTAAATTGCGATGTTTCTGCACCTATTCCTTCTACTCGTACTAAGAAATTGTTGTCACTTGTTGAAAATTATCAACTCGAACAGCTCATCAAGGAACCCACTCGTATTACAGAGTCATCCAGAACCACTATTGACTTAATTTTAACTAATGACTTACGGAAAATAGCTCAATCTTGTGTCATCCAAATTGGCATTAGTGATCATAAATTAATTTATACCATAAGAAGAATTAACATTTGTAAACGAGGAACCCACAAATATTCCACCTCAAGGAATTTCAAGCACTTTGACGTACACAAATATCTTAATGATTTGAATCTTATTGATTGGAATTCCTTGAATCTATCTAATAATGTTAACCATATGTGGGGCAAATGGAAGCAGTTGTTCTTAGGTGTAATTGACAGGTATGCTCCGATGAAAACCAAACGTATCAAGGCAGTTAAGTGCCCATGGATTACTCCATCAGTACGGCGTCAACTTATAAACGAGACAATATGAAAAAAAAAATTTGCAAAGGCCAATATCCAATTATTTGGGCCCAGTATAAAGAATCTCGTAATCTTGCGAATAGAATGTTAAATAAAGCTAAAACTGATTATTACCATTCTGAAATTCATTGGGATGTAATCAATCAGTTACTTAATCGTAAATCTACTGATGATTCTATAACCCAGCTCAAAGTCAACAAGCAAATTCTAACTGAACCGGCTGAGATTTCGAACTCGTTAAATAAACGCTTTACAGAAATTGGATCTATTCTTGCTAATCAGTTTCCTGTCGATCAACAACAATTTGAAAAAACCAGTTGGAAGTAGATTTGTTCTAAAGCCTACTGATCTATGTCTATTGAAGAGTTCTTAATAAACCAGCTTTCAGCTAATAAAGCCTCAGGATTAGATAATATTCCGCCTAAACTAATTCAAATTTCTGCCCCAATTATTTCATCATCCTTATGCAAATTATGCAATCTATCATTGACAACTGGAGTCTTTCCTGATGATTGGAAAATAGCTAGGTTATTCCAATACATAAGGGCAATGCTAAAAATAGGCATGTCCGGACATGCATGTATCTACTGCGTTCAATCATGCCTATAGCTACTATGGTAAAAACAATGTTGTAATTACTGAACAAGATTTTTGTCGATGCTAGCCATGCTGTGTTTTTACCTTAAGAAAGGAACTCAGAGTATAAGCCATCAAAGCACAGGAGGCTGAGCACTAACAACTCTACTCATATCGAATACATGTAAACATGTTGGCTTGTCTGAATATGAAATTGTCCAAAGACTATTAAGATTTAAGAGGCTTTCAAAAACTTATCATCACTCCAGCAACGTCTATAGTGCATCACATTTAAAAATTGACAACGATTCATACTTAAAATACTTACCAAGCTTGTATAAAAAACTTCTATTCTTGAAATAAATATCTCGGCATCTCGCTGGCTTGAATAATCTCGCTCTATGTTGCCATAGCATTGACTTACATGAAGTACCTGGTTTACAATTTTGGCTTCGGCGGTTTGTCGACGGTCAATCGTTTAATTCTGTGTTTTGATTGGCTCCGAAGGCATTCTTTTGTTAACTTAAACTTACACGCACGGCAGCAATGTATCTACTAGTGCATGCGCAGTAGATACAAAAATGATCCAAACAACTACAGACCTATTTCTATTATTAGTGTTGTATCAAAAGTATTCGAGAGAATTGTGTATAATCAGTTGTATGATTATTTAACATCAAATGATTTGCTAAACAAATATCAGTCAGGCTTTAGAACTATGCATTCTACTGTAACTGCGTTATTAGATACTACTCCTGATTGGTACTTGAATATTGACCAGGGTCTGTTAACATCTGTAATTTTCCTTGATCTAAAAAAGGCTTTCGATACGGTTGACCACAAGATACTACTAAGCAAACTTGCACACTACGGTATTACTGATACCGCGCTAGCTTGGTTTGATTCCTATCTTTATGAACGTAAACAGTGCTGTTTTGTTGATGGGAAATTATCAACACCAAGGAAAATTTCTTGTGGTGTTCCACAGGGATCGATTCTTGGCCCATTATTATTTTTACCTTCCTTTTTGTATGAATTATTCTAAAGCAGAATTTTGGTGATGATACAAACATCACGGCTTCTGCGGAAACCCTTGATGAACTTCAGCATTTGGTTAATAAAGATCTTAAAACCATCAACCAATGGCTCTTGGCAAACAACTACTAAAACTGAATTTATGATAATCGGGTCAGACAATAGAGTTCGAAATTTAATTAAACAGTGTGATCTTAGACTTGGAAATCACAAACTTTCCCAAGTAACTTCAACAAAATCACTTGGCCTTATTATTGATGATAAATTAATTTGGGATGAACACGTGCATTTACTTGCTAAAAAGATTTCTAGGGCAATTGCTGGATTGAGGATGGTCAGAGAGCATCAAGGTACCATTTGGTACCTTAATGACCCTTTATAATTCTCTAATTCAGCCGTTGTTTGATTATTGTGGAATTGTTTGGAATAGCATCAATATTACACAAAATGAACGGCTCCAGAAATTGCAAAACAGAGCAGCACGTGTTATAACTAAGTCACCATATGAAATAAGGTCCCATGAAATCCTTACTGATTTGGGATGGGACAATATTTCTGTTATAAGATTATGCATAATAAAGCTCCTTATTACTTGATTGATAAATTCAGTAGGGTGATGAAATAACGACTTAAATCTCAAGTTGCCTAATCCAAAATCTGAATACCTGAAAAAAAGTTTCATTTATCAGGGAGTCAAGGCTTGGAATTCCTTGAGTCCTGATCAAAGATCCATTTATTCCTTAAGAACGTTTCGTAATAATATTAATGTCTCTCCTCCACAAGTTTTGTAAATAATTAACTCCAAAAATTTGTAAATTTTATGTATGTTTCTACCACGGCTTTCATGTAAAGCAAATGTATTTTTTATGGAATTCCGTGATTTAAATAAAGGTCTCTCTCTCTGTCTGTCTCTCTGTCTCTCTGTCTCTCTGTCTCTCTGTCACTCTCTGTCTCTCTCTGTCTCTCTCTGTCTCTCTCTGTCTCTCTCTGTCTCTCTCTGTCTCTCTCTGTCTCTATCTGTCTCTCTCTGTCATGGCGGAAGGAGCTCAAATTGCTGCTCTGATGCATGTCTCAAATAATGACCTTAGTCTGTTGCTTGAACATCTAAAATTTAACGATGGGAAAAAGCCTAACTTCCTGTGGTTGGGAAGTAAAGAACAGCTGGGTAAATTTATTATTTTAGTCTTTGGAAATCTAAGCGAAACGTTAGAAGACAACCAGGAGTTAAACTGGACCGAAGACACGAAGCATAATATGGTTTCGTTGAAATTTAACCACCTTACTTTCAAGTTTTATACTAAAACAACTACACTCGTTGTACAAGGGCAAGAAGAACGTTGGGCAAAAGAAAAGCTCTACAATCTTCTTGGTCTAGCGAAAGCGACCTGTGTTGAAACAGATCTGGAGAAGAACCTCAACGAGAACAATGGAGACATCTGCGAAGCTTCAATAAACTCTGTCGGATATCTGAACGATTTATCCGTTCTAGAAGTAACTCGACCAGATGTAGCCATACATCAAGAAAGCAATGTTGCTCAAGAAATTGATTCCCTGAAAAAGGAATTTAGCAAAATGAAGAGTTTAGTGGACGCATTGATCTCGAAGGGAAATATGCAAATTGAACGGGGTGTCAACGATACGCCCTCTGCCGAAGAAGTTTTATCACTCAGGCAGCAAGTTGCAGATCTTTCCCTTGACAAAAATAAGCTTATGAAGAAAATCAATGAATTAGAAAAAGAAAAGGCAAGTCTTTTGACAGTAATTCGCGTTTTACATGATGTTAAACAAACACAAGCAAGTGAGACTTCGTGTAAAAGCAACAAGGATATTGACAACGTTGACGAATCTCATAAAGTGGTACATGAGCAAGCAGTACTCAAAGATGAAGAAAACGCGAAGGAAAGGAAGAAGAAGAAGAAGAAGAAGAATACGAAGACGAAGATGAATACAAAGAGCAAACACCAACTGAATAGTGAAGCCAATGGAAATTCTGCGACTGACGACGACGTGCAAATAATTCCACCTGATTCTTCGTCAACAACTCAACCGTCAGAGCCTAATGGAAATGGTACAAAACAGCAAGCCACCACATTAATACTAGGAGATTCTATCACCAATAGACTGTCCAGTTATCAATTAAGCAAGTCAACGAAGTCTAAAGTGATTGTGCGTTCGTTCTCTGGTGCTCATGTCCGTCATATGTACCATTACATGCTGCCGTCTCTACAAGAAGTTAAACCTGCTAATGTTGTGCTTCATGTGGGGACAAATGATCTCAGTGCCAAGACACCACAAGCTGTTGCCGACGAGATTCTAGATCTAGCACAACATATTGTCTCTCCTGGTACAGCTGTCTGCCTTTCCGAGATGACACAAAGGTTTGATTCAGACGATCTTTCAAAGAAGGTTGGTGAAGCAAACAAGGTAATCTCTAAATACTGTAGTCAGTCTGGACGAGTACTGATAAAACACAATAATATTGACATTACTTCATTAAGTAAACGTAAACTTCATTTAAATAGCAAGGGAGTAGCGTTGATCGCTAGTAATTTTACTAATAGCATCGAAAGACTTAATTGATGGTGTACTAGCTCCGTTGAGGAAACCACTGATAATAGCAGCTCCACATCGCAAATTCCTAATATAGATAAGCCTAATTTACCGAAAGGATTCAAGTTTGGTTTTCTTAACATAAATGGTCTATTAACTCATATAGATCAGTTGAGGATGTTGATAACTGAGTATCAGTTTGATGTGTTAGCTATCAACGAAACCAAGCTTGATTCTACTATCACTGATGGCCTTGTTAGACTTAATGGTTATACATTAGAGAGGAAAGATCGTAATATTAGTGGTGGTGGGGTCTCTCTGTACATTCGAGAGAACGTCAACTATGTTGTCAGGAGAGAGCTTGTACCAGGTTCTCTTGAAATGATAGCGATTGAAATTTCTAAACCAAATGTTAAATCATTTATTATTTCAACTTGGTACAGACCACCTGATACCCCGATCGGTCTTTTTACTGATTTTGAGAATTTCCTTAAATCTGTTGATTCTGAGGGTAAGGAAACCTTACTGGCAGGTGATGTTAATTGCAATTTGGCAATTGATTCAAAAGACTCCATGTCCGCTCCAGTAAAGTTTCTTTACGAAGCTTATCAATTCTGCCAACTCATTAAAGATTATACCAGAGTAACCAGTCATTCAAAGACTTTGATTGATCATTTGATAACGAATGAGCCAAGTAATATATCGGCATCAGGCGTTATTGAAACTGCAATTAGTGATCATTATTTAATTTATGGAGTACGAAAGTTTCCGACATTTAGGAGTAATCCTAAATACATTGAAAGTCGAAATATGAAGAATTTTGACCCTGATTTGTTTATTCATGATCTCAATAAGGTGCCGTGGGACTTGTTGGATATAAGTGATGATCCGAATGACATGGTATACACTTGGGAAAATCTATTCTTAGAGGTGCTTGATACTCACGCACCTTTAAGGAAAAGGAGAGTTAAAAATAAGCCTTCCCCTTGGCTTACGCCGTCCATTAAGAAACTAATGAACACTAGGGATCACTTAAAAAAGAAATCCATTAAGAATGCCTCAAGTGCCTTTTCTATGGCTTATAAGGCTGCAAGAAATAAGGTAAACATTGCAATTCAAAAGGCTAAAAAAGATTATATTTCTGAAGAGGTTAGCAATGATGATGGGAACACTAGACGTACTTGGAAGGCAATAAACTTGCTACTTGGACGAAAGTCCAAGATTACTGGTATGACAGAGCTGAAGGTTGGCGAATCAATTCTCACGGATTCGCACAGCATTTCTAACGCGTTCAATGATCATTTTTCGTCAGTAGGTGTTAAGATCAGTGAAGCTGTTCCAACTGCGTCTGTAACCCCTGAGTCTTTTGTTAAACCTGCTATGTCTAATTTCCAATTTACTGAGATTCCTGTTTCCGCAGTTCACCTTATGTTATCTAAATTGTCAGTATCTAAAGCATGTGGCATTGATGGAATTTCTGCAAAACTATTGAAATATTCTGCAACTGTGATAAGTGATCCGCTGTGTTCCATATTCAACAAGTCCTTAAGTTCGGGTATATTTCCGGATAGTTGGAAAATTGCTAAAATTTTTCCAATATACAAGGGAAATATCAAAAATGATCCCAACAACTACAGACCAATCTCGGTACTACCAATTCTGGCCAAGGTATTTGAAAAGCTTGTCTTCGACCAAATTTATTCATACTTGACAGAAAATGGTATACTGAGTAAGTTCCAATCAGGATTCCGGTCAAATCACTCCACCTTAACTGCTCTACTGCAAGCAACCGAAAGGTGGTTTA